>CM067378.1:8936692-9346790 GCA_034510155.1 Eucriotettix oculatus
GGCGAGACGTGGGGAGTCGTCATGGGGTGATTGGGGAAGCAGGTTGTGTCGGCGGGACGACAAGAGAATGACCACGCCCTGCAGATATAATTTTTTTCATGCTCTGATTGAAATTAAAACTATTGAAATCAATTTTTGGTGTTTTTATGAAAAATACCTGGCGCCCTAAAGGAATTAAGAAATCCTCGAATACGGAGGAACGTAGAATCTGCTACATTTGACGCCGCAACGTTGGGGCATCGAACAACGAACATGGCAGGAGATTGGTGAATGTGCTGACGGACATTGAACAGTGGAGACCTAATATGCTGCATTTGGCGAGCCATCGAGTGGCCTAGAACAACGAACAGTGGCGAGACATCTGTGAGGCTCAGAACATCGAAGTTTTGTGAGGATACGACGACTGTAGGTGTGGAGGACGACGAACGGGGTACCCGAGAATTATTCGAGAAAAGTGGAGGCGCTGCAGAAGGAACGCTGTGGAAGGAGAGCTGATCTACGCATAGCATAGCTGAGGGGTCAAGTGTTCCAGTGACCGCTGCGTGGATATCTTCGAGAGGTGTGTGTGTGTGTGTGTGTGTCTGTGTAAAAAAGCAGAGTACGGTGTCTGTGGAGAAGTGAAGTACGAGTAAGAAGACAGGGTCCACAAGTTGGTGGCAAATAAATGTATTTTGCGTAATAATTTGTTTCGATTTGTGTGTTCTGTAGCGTTTTAAAAATGGAAGAAGTGCAGGAGGGTATTACGTGTGAAAGGGTAGCTGAGAAGGCAGAGGACGATATGCTCAAACAATGTTCCTGTTAATTAATAAGAAATTTTATGAAAAAAAGGAATTTCTTGATGACATAGTTAATAGTGTTAAGGAAATGCAGGTAGATTTGAAGTCTAGTTTAGAAAGCGTAAATGAAACATTAGAAAATACAGAGGAATATGCATTAATATGCACGATGTAAAAAAGGGGGTGAATCACGCGATAACTGCACGACTCCGATCAGCTGATCATGCATGAAGGTGTATATAAGGAAGAATGTGTAAATAGTAGTGTTAAGCAGGTAGAAAATATGGTAGAATTAAAAAGTGTGGTAGATTTTAAGGTTAAAAGTATACGCAGTGATTTTAAGCTGGCTAAGCATTCATGTGCTAAGAGTGCGAAAGAGAATGTAAAGGTAAAGGATACAGATGTGGTAATGAAACCTTTCTGTACGCAAAATTGTGCTCATTGCCGTAAACGGCGAAATAGAAAGAAAATCCCCCGAACAACACAGAGGAAACTGTGTGGGAGGAAATGTTAAGAGAAAGAAAGTGCGAATAGTCAAACGTTGGTGTTAAGTTAAGGAAGTTGAAACGAATGTAATTAAATGTTTTGCAAATAGATTTAAGGAAAGCTCCCGAAAAATGTACAAGAGAAAATTACTTGGGAGAAAAGGTTGTCGTTAAGCGAAACTTAATGTATAGCAGTAAATTTGTTTCCATCTCTAAAAAATGTGCATCCTATGTTAACAGCAGAGTAGAAAAAAATTTGTATGTGTTAAATAGTTGAGATGATTGTGGATTTCCTTGGAATCCAGAGGGGATAACCGGTTGCTGTATTTTTACTAATGTCAAAGATTTTAAATAAATTGGTTATGTTTGAAGTTTATTATTGTAATTCGAGTTAAGGGGTTGTTTATGATTTAATTTTGATGACCGTGAATTGTATTTTACTTGAAGAAGTGAATATGCCAAAGAAAATTGTATTTAGTTCTAAGTGTATTTTTGTAAATATTTTGTAATTTTGATTAAGGGCGTTGGTCATTCATATTGTTTACGACTGTGGTTCAGCGAGTGTCATATTAAAAAATTGTACAGTTTTTTAAATTCATTGGGGGCGGGGAAAAAGTAACATGAAAAGTTACATTGAACAATGCAGGCCTGCTTGCGAGTTGCAATTGTTGAGGAACTGACGCAACTCGGGCCAACAATGTGGTCTGGCGAGATTTGGGGAGTCGTCATGGGGTGATTGGAGAAGCAGGTTGTGTCGGCGGGACGACGAGAGAATGACCACGCTCTACAGATATAATTTCTTTTCATGCTCTGATTCAAATTAAAACTATTGAAATCAATTTTTGGTGTTTTTATGAAAAATACCTGGCGCCCTAAAGGAATTAAGAATTACTCGAATACGGAGGAACGATGGATCTGCTACAAAAGAGAAGATACTTGAACCATCTCTTAGGTCTGATTATCATGAAGTAATGTTTGCAGGTACATGTTGTTGTTGTGTTAATCAGTCCTAACACTGGTTGATGCAACTTTCCATGCTAACCTATCCTGTGCAAGCATTTTCATATCTACATAGCTACCACATCCCAAAGAAACTCAAGAAAGGGATTATAACAAAAAGATGGGAATTAGAAAAACTGCAACAACTGGGGGTGCTTCAGGGTTTCAAAGAAAATATCACAAGTAGAATAATAGAGAAAGGGGAGAGAAACAATATAGAAGAGAAATGGAAACTCTTGAAGAAAGAAATGACTAGAGCAGCAGAAGAAAAAACAGGAAGAATAACTCAGACTAATTGGAAAGCATGGATAATACACGAAATAATATAAAAGCACAAGAGATGTTGGTAAAGATCAGTACAGACACTTGAAGAATGAGATAGATAGGAAGTGCAAGACAGCCAAAGAGGCTTGGCTTTCCAAAGAAATGCAAAGCGATTGAATAATTCATGGTAAAAGACACAACTTTTAGAAAAATCAAAAAAATATTCAGCGAGAGGAAAAATATTCGCAAGAACATCAGTATAGCGAAGGGGAAGTCAATTCTGGATAAATAAGAAAAAGCAGAAAGATGGATTGAATATCTACGAGTAGAAGAGCTGTATCATGGTGGAAATCTAGATCAATCAATAAAAGAAAAAGAAGAGGAGGTTGATGATGAAGAGTTGGAGGACAAAATTTTAAGGTCAGAGTTTGGCATGGCACTGATAGACCTGAGCAATTGAAAAGCGCCAGGAATTGATAACATTCCAGTGGAGTTGTTAAGATCATCTGGGAAGGAAGCAATATCATGGCTGTTTAGAATAGTTTCCAAAATACACGAAACAAGAAGAATATGAGAAGATTTTAGTAACAACATAATATACCCATATCAAAGAAGACTGGGACTGATAGATGTAGCTCATGCGCACAAAATATTATTGAAAATAGTATATAGGAGGATGGAATGTAAAATATAATGCAAGTTAGGAGAATATCAGTTTGATTTTGGGAAGAATGCTGGGAAAAGGGAAGCAATATTGACTCTGCTTCTCATTTTTCAAGTCAGGATAATATAAAACCAGCCTACATTCATGGTATTTTTAGATTTAGAAAAAATGTTTGATAATGTAAACTGGCACACACTATTAAGGATTTTGAAGAGCACTGGAATAAAATATAGAGAAAGGAGGCTAATACATAGCCTCTCAAGAAGACAGACACCAGTAATTAGAATTTAAGATCAAGAAAAGAAAACCGTGATCAAGGAATGGGGTTAATGAGGGTGCAGTCTGTTGCCCATACTGTTTAACTTATATATAGGACAGGCAATGAAGAAAGTTAAAAAGGAATCATACTGCAAGGAGAAAGAATAAAAACCCTATGCTTTGCCAATGATATTGTAGTATTAGGGGAATCAGAAGAAGACTTGGAAACCATAATAAATGGCATAAACGGGGTACTGGAGAAAGAGTTCAATATGACGATTGATAGAGGGAAAACCATGGTAATGGAGTGTAGTTTGGGAAACAATGGAATAACTAAGGGTATTAGATCATGAAGGGATATTTTAATGGAAATTAAGGAATTCTGCTACTTGGAAATAAATAGGGATGGCAGACGTATAGTAGACATAAAGAGTAGGATAGCACAGGTAAAGAAGGCTTTTGCGAAAAGAGGATTTACTTATGGGTAATATAAGTGTGAAATTAGGAAATTGTTACTAAAAATGCTTGTATGGGGCGTGGAGTTAAATGAGTGCAAAACATGGATGATAGGATTTGTGGAAAGGAAAAGAATAGAAGCCTTTGAAATGTGGTGCTATAGGGGAATGCTGAAAATCAGGTGAAGGATAGAATCACTAATGAGGAAGTTCTAAACAGAATAGGAAAAAAGTGAACAATATGGAGGACATTGACCAAGAGAAGGGATAGATTAATAGGCCACATTTGAAGACATGAAGGTCTTATAAAATTAGCATTAGAGGGAAGTGTGTGGGGTAAGAACAGAAGCAGGAGGTCAAGAGTGGAATACGCTAAGCAGATTAGGGATGATTTGTAATGTGCTAGTTATGCGAAAATGAAAAGCTTGTGCAGAATAGGTTAGCATGAAGACCAGACCAGACTTAGGACTAAATACCACAACAACAACCACATACTCCCTAAACAGATTAGTGTATTCCTTTCCCCACACACTTCTCTCTAATGCAAATTCTACAAGACTTTCATGTCTCAAAACATGACCTATTAATTTATCCCTTCTCATGTCAAAGTCCTCCAAATAGTTCACTCTTCCTCTATCCTCCCATTTCATTTTCAACATTCTCCTGTAGCACCACTTTTCTAAAGCTTCTATTCTTTTCTGTCTGAAACTCCTATCATCCATGTTTTGCACCCATATAACGTCCCACTCCTTATAAACATTTTTAACCTTCAAAAGATTGATGGATACCTTCTTTTGGATGATTAGCAAAAAAATTTCACAGCAATTGGATGAATGGTATAGGAACGCCTGAGCACAAACCTTATACCTCACATATGTTTGAACAGGGGCAGTAAATAACCTCAGAAGTGGGCTGCTTACCTTGCCTTTTATTTTTATATATAGAGCAACTGTTAAGGACCTGTAAAAATATTGGCCCAGCATACCAAAAGTTGTCCTCAAGGCCACCACCTTGTGTGCACCAGAACTATTCCTGGAACTTTACAATATTCCTTATACAATGGACATAGCTGTAGACATGTTCTTCTGCCAAAGGATAAAAAAAAGCTTAACAATTCATCATCCTATTGGCCAATATGCCTATTAGACTCTATAGAGAAAGTGTTGGAATGGATATCTATTGTAGGTTGGAAGCTATAAGATCTACTTCTTATTTGATCATGGAAGAGGTTTTTTATTTAATTTTAAATGTATTTTCTATTATTCAGGTTTCTTAAATCAAATAAAATGTATACAAAATCTAAATTAGCATTTATTATTTTAATACACCATCAATTTTATTCTCAGAGTTCAGGACAAAAAAAGTGGAGTGGACCTAAATGTAGGTCAAAAACAAAATTTAGTTTAAAATACCTGACAAATTAGGTACTGGTGGAACAACAACATCGCGTAGTTCAAAGCAATCAGTGGCCCGCATTGGAATCTGATAACATCTCAATAGCAGTTGATGTAATAAGAAGCTGATGGAATGGCAACAAGGTCCAACTTAGACCTGACATTATTATCGGGTGTGGGTCACAACTTTCAAATCTGTAACTGCATTACATCACAACTCAGACCTCAATACCCCATTCTTGGCTCGTATCAACTCTAAAACTACATACTCCATTTCAGAACACACAATCAGTTTGAATTTTACATAAATTCCATTGGGAAGCAATGAAAATACTCTTTGTATAAAGTTTTTCAACAGAGGCAGGTTGATGTTGAAATGGAATAAAACAAGCTGTGTGTGAGATATTAATGAAATTCATATTTTACAGAGCTCATTTATAGTCAAAAGTGGCAGCACAGAATTCTTCTAGACATAAGATGACCCCAGAAGTGCTCTGCATTGTGAGGGCTTTTTATATGGTATTGTATGATGCCATATGCATGATGACACTAATTGATTGGCTGGTGGACAAATGTGACATGAAATTCATTAGAGAAGCAGAGAAATGGAAAGTTGGATCCAAAGGCAAAGAATGCATTATTCAGACTAGGTGTTCAGCAGCATATCTGAAATTAACAGTTTATGATGATATGGCAAAATATTTGTCTTAAGAACAGTCAAACCAAGATTCCAGAGTACAAGCAAGGAAGCTTTACTTGAAATACTGCATCACGAGACCCCTTTATGACATCCAAATACCATAAGTACTGATTTTAGGGAATCCAAGGCAATTAGTGAAGATGATTGATATAAGATAATTTTAGCAACCTGATTTAAATCCTCTGTATTGTTAGGTATGAAGCATAATTATCTCCAACAAGTCTCAAATTCCCAGTTGTGAAAGACTAGCATTTAGGTACCAATATGGACTCACATTATAACATGCATGTACATGTTTCAGACCGATATTGGAGGCCATTATTCAAGCTGAAGAAGATGTTAGAGGTTCTACATAAATGAATTTGTGTAATATTTAATATTTCACTATAAAAGTTAGAGAAATATTTTTCAAAATTTTGGTGATGCACACAGTAGTGTGATTAAATTGCCATAACCTATCTGGACCAAATCTCTACAGCAGCATGTATTACACAATCAATTAAGCCATAAATAAATTATCCGTATTAGCTCTGGAACAACAAGAATAATCAGTGTTAAAGTGTCAGTGATTTCAACTGTCCTATAAAGAATGATTTATATCCCTGTGCTTCCTAAGTATGATTTTAAGTATTTTAAATCATCAATTTAAATTACAATCAAATTATAACTCTTCACTGTCCATAAGACACACGAACAATTCAGATGCATTTTTTTACTCAAATTAACACTTTGTGAGTTAAATAACATATGTTTGTCTCTTGGTTTTAATGTATTTCAGAGTATTCATAACTTGTTCCACTTTCATGTCACCGTTTTTTATAGATCATTTAATTGTAATTAAGTAAAGTGAAAAGAGGTAGGAAGTGATAAAATATATTGGTTAAACACTATTGCTATGTAAAAATAATTTTAATATATTTTACTAGGTGAATACATACCAGGTGATCATAGTAACAGATGGTGAAGAAAGCTTTGTTGAGTTTTTGTACCCTCAGGGAGGTATTCAGTGGGTCCAAGGAACAGGGCAAGATTCTGGACTACCAGATGCACGAGCTCAAGCTGGATTTGTTTCTGTAACTGGATATTTATATACACTAAGAGGATCAGGAACAGACCAAATACAAAATTTAGACAGGTAAAATTTAATCATATTATCATAATGACATAGAAAGTTCTTCATAATATAGCATAAAATAAAGTACTATTTTATTTTGAGCAGTTTTAAATAAAGCTTCAGACATGAGAATAATTATGTCCTGAAGTCAAAACAGCCGCAGTTTCTCTACTGAGTACAATTAGCTACATTTGTTTCGCTAACATTTCTTCTTATTCAAAATTGTTTGCAGTAATCAAATTTTGTTTATAGGTGGTCAAATATCGGGGAACCTGGCATTTGGTTATTCAATGTTGGAGAATTTGATGCCAATGGAAATATTTTGCTCCCAGATCTGATTGAAGATGACCGACGTATGGCTTACATTGCATATACTGACTTGATTTAACACTTATACTTAATTTTAGTATACAGAATGGCACACATAAATCGGTCCCCTGACAGGAATATCAATATACAAAATCTATGTACATTACATTATTTACAGTTTAATCAACCGAACATTTTAGAAATGAATTTAAAATCTGTGTTTGAAATATTCTCTACCAAATTTCAAACAAAGTTGTTCACATTGAAGATGTTATTAAAAACTTGTTTAGCTTGTTAGTGCTAGTTTTATGTGCACCACTCTGAACTTACTAGATATTTATTTACATTAACCTGGGAAAGGAATTAATTATACACTAACACATATCACTAAATATTATCTATCTATCAAATGTCTTCTTTTTGCACCATTTAACCCTTCACATGCTGCCCAACTTATGCTGATGGTAGGTTAACTTCAACTTAGGCTAGACAATATCTGACAGTATCTTAACCATGAATACTTCTTGTTCCTAAGAAGAATTGATAAATAAATAGTCCTGGTAACATAAAGGATGTCAAAAATATTCCCCGTACTTTCACCAAACTAATAATTCTCTTATTACCCTAGATGAGAGTTAAAATTATTCATGACACCTTAAACAAGTTAAGAATACTACAGTATCTAAAAGAAGTCAAGAATATTCCGGGAACCTTAAGAGAATCAAATCTTCTCATGCCGCCATAGATGAGTAAAAATATTCTGGGTAATTTATGTAAGTTAAAAGTACTCCCATCACCTTCCACCTCCAGTTTTAGAGGCTGAACTATAACGTAACTGGCCAGAATTGAACTCAGTCTTTTCTGATTCAACATTGCTATCTGCCCCACCTCCACACCTTAGAGATGAACTACAACCTAACTAGCATAATGAATGTTACAATTAAACTCGGCAATATTCACAATCTTTGATTCAAATCCAATATAGATTGTTTTCACATTATTTTTATGTAATGGCCTTCCACTCATTAAAATATGGAGAGTTTATCAATCTCTTAGACCCAAAAAATTTTATTCAACACAAATATAATAACTTTTGCCATTGTTAAAAAGCTCCTCACCAATCTCTAGTGGTCTTAACCCTACTGCGTTTGTTCTTTGGTTGTAATGAACTGGTGTACAAATTTTGGTTGAAATTTCTCCACACATTTAAATTTGCATGTAGAACATACAGACATTTACATTTATTTACTTGTTTTGATTCATAATTTTACCATCTTTATTTGTTGTACTATTACACTCATAGGCTTTGATCCATATTTTAATGTAGTATTTTTTATGTCTGTTGTTAGATGTTCAGCATGAACTTGTTCTATTTAAAGTGACTCCACTTCCCTCTGTGTATATTCAAGCTAGTTTATTGTGTGCAGTTGACAATATAAGATGGACATTTTACAAGATTGTATACTATTAGTGTTTTTCACTTTGTGTTTCACTTTTATTGTAGTCCACTAGCATAAATAAATGTTCTATTTCTTAAAATATCACATTAGGTTATGAGCCCAGTTGACAGAAAATACTTTTCAGAAACCATTGCACAACTATCACATCATAGAACTGAACCATAAAAGTGCACACAGAAATCATCATTATGGAAAATATCATAAGTAACAAAGTTTATTTTACTAAATTAAATGAAACAAATTATCAGTAATTTAATTCAAAATGATAATTATTCTTATGCATGATGGTATATGGGAACATGTCAATAAGCAAAACCAGAGAATGCTACTCCAGAATGGGAAAAACAAAAACCATGCCATCACAGATAATCAATTTGTTCATTTAATTAATTTTAATTGTTCCAGTCAAGGACATTATTTGCGGGGTGGAAAAAGTTATTTACAACCTTCAGTGACAGCTCAGGAGATTAGACAGGAAGTTTACCGCATCATCTGCAGGGCAAAACCTCCTAAATCAAACATGACAGCCGGGGAACGAAGGGCAATCAAAAATCTGCGACATGACATGGACATTGTTGTCCTTCCGGCAGACAAAGGAAATGCAACGGTTGTTCTCAAGTCCAGCGACTACTGGAGGAAAATGCTATTTCTGCTTGAGGATCCAAGTTATCGGCTGCTAGCCCATGACCCGACCTCTACATTAACTCGTAAAACAACTGCCCTTCTGAATTCCTCGGGCCTGACACCGGAAATTGTTAAAAAACTTCAAAAACCTGCCCTGGCTCCACCTAGGATTTATGGACTTCCCAAAATCCATAAAACTGATGTGCCACTATGACCGATAGTCAGCTCCATTGGCTCAGTGACATACAATCTGGCCAAGAACTTGACTATGAGATTGGGAAGGTTGGTTGGGAAATATGAACATCACATCAAGAACTCGACCCACTTTGTGGAGCTGCTACACAATATTAGACTGGACCCGGGTGATCTACTAGTGAGTTTCGATGTGGTATCACTTTTTACCCGCGTGCCAATTGAGGACACCATGGAACTGCTGGAAAAACATTTCTCCCCAGGTATAATCAACACTTTGAGGATGCTACCCTTAATAGTACCCCATTAAAACCAAAACACTTTTTTCAGTATGTGGATGACACGTTTGTTGTTTGGCAACATGGTGTTGAAAAACTAGATGACTTCCTCCAACACCTCAATGGACAACATGTGAATATCAAATTTACTATGGAAATTGAGAATGATGGGACTCTCCCCTTTCTCGATATAATGATTAGGAAGAAACCAGATGGCAGCTTGGGCCATTCCGTGTACCGCAAGACCACACACACTGATAGATACATGGACCAATCAGATCGCCGTATGGATCAGGTGATTCCGAAGGTATAAATACGGCGCATTCAACGCCATATAGCGACATATAGCCTGAAGACGGCGGCGGAAGATGGCCGCAGAAACGTTGTGTTCTTTTAAATACCTGATCCGGTTGGTTAACCATGAAGATTTCATCCGAATTATTCACCGGGAAAGTCTACGTTCATTAACACTGATAGATACTTGCACAGAAGTAGTTTTTACCACCCGGCGCAGAAAAATGCTGTTATGATGACCATGGTTCATAGAGCTAGGTCGGTTTCCAACAAGGAAAGTCTTTCCAGTGAGTTGCAACATCTCAAGGCTGTCTTCAGACTCAACGGCTATAAAGAGGGACAGATAAGGAAGGCATTCGATCCCCGGGTCCAGGGTTCTACTATCAATAAAAAGGATATGAACGGTTCGGCATACATTCCTTTTGCTGGCAATACAACTCACGTTATCAGGCGTATTCTCAACAAACACAACATTGACGCTGTATTCTTTCCACAAAAGAAAGTTCGTGAAATGTTGGGCCCAGTTAAAGACCCAAGTGGGTTAAGGACTCCTGGCGTTTGTAGTATACCCAGTGAATGTGGTAAAAGATATATTGGACAAACTATCCAGATGGTTCTTGACAGATACACAGAACACCAGAGGCATCTCAAACTGAAACAGACACACAAGTCAGTTGTGGCAGAACATGCATTAGATACTTGCCACACCATTGAGTTTGAAAAATCTAGAATTTTGACCGAGTCAATGGTTTTTGGGACAGTGTGCTAAATGAAGCCATCCAGATCAGGAAGCAGGACAATTTGCTCAATAGAGACACAGGGTTTCAACTGAGCGTCGCCTGGCAGCCAGCTCTGGCATTGATGCGGGAGGAGGCTCGACACCGGGCCTGCAGACGCCCGGGACCTGGTGGGTCAGTTGATCACCGGAGAGACACGGACTCGGCAATCGCGAGAGTCGACTGTGCTCTGATTGATCCTCACAGCATGACGTCTGACTGACCACCGCTGACCACCAATCACACGCTGGGGTTGGCTCACGCCATCCCATGGACAGGACATAACTCGACACTCTGCCTGGAGATGATGACAGTGATGACGGTCGTCGAAATGTCGCGGTTGAAGAACTGTGTTACCCAAGTGGAAACCCGAGAACTATTCTTACAATTTTAATTGCTCATGTGACATTTGATGCAAATTACAAAAAATGCATTAACGTGCCTACACGTACCAAAATTGCATAGCATTAGATTCAATCCAGAACAATATCATAAATATGTTAAAAATTGTCATCCAGTTACATGGACTGGAAAAAAAATGGCTGGTAACATTGTTGGAGCATTGCTTGTTAGTGTACCAGATTCACATGCAATACTTGTTATGGCATTAGAAGGAAGAGCAGTGGAAGATTATGTTTATGGTAAACTTTTTGATGAATATCATCAGCAAAATGAAAATAACAATAAGATTGATCCCACCTTAAAAACATCAGATTGAAAACCAAATAATATGAAACTAAAATGAATATTGCCACAGAGGAAGAGTAAGAAAAGACTTAAGTGACTGTTTCAAATGATAAATGAGACAATACAGCTCATTGTGCCTTCCAAGCAACAAGAAACATATGTGGTACATCAGCCATGGAGTGTCGTGTCATATGACAAATGATCATGAATTCTTTACTAATCAAAAGGTATACATGGCTGACAATATTGCCTTTTCACAAAAGTGCATCTAAGATAAAGTGGTCAATTGACCTAATTCATAGTGACATAGTGAACTGATGCCAACTGCATTATGGATTAGGCGAAGACCTGATGTAAACCACAATAGAAACAGCCAAAAAAGAGAGAGAAAGGTCTATACACTTGTTCCATTACCTAATAGACATAAAGCAATTACATCAAAATGGGTATTTAAGCAAAAAAGTGGCTGCCACAGGAATTTCAGCACTTATAAGACATGATTGGTTGCAAGAGGATTTTCACAATGTTGACTATGCACCAAATGTGCTTTTCTCAATGGTGATCTTGAACAAGAAATCTATCCTGAATAGATGGCAGGTTTTGTAACAGAAAAAAAAAATTAATGGACTCAAACAATCTGCAAGATG
Organism: Eucriotettix oculatus; assembly: GCA_034510155.1. Lineage (NCBI taxonomy): Eukaryota > Metazoa > Arthropoda > Insecta > Orthoptera > Tetrigidae > Eucriotettix > Eucriotettix oculatus. Next base: position 8,949,069 of record CM067378.1, read on the forward strand.
AAGTTTAAACTCAGCTAGCATTTTTATTCAGCAGAGCAGATCGAATTCTATATTAACTGATGAATCTTACACATATCTTCTTTTATATGTTGATGTTATTTTGGTAGCCAGTAAAGTTGAAAATATCATCACAATATTACAACAACAATCAAACCATCATTTTGAAACCAAGGACTAAGGAAATGTCTCATACTATCTTGGCATACAGATAGCACATCAAGAAGATCATACTTTCCTCCTTCATCAAAGCTTAAAGATATCACATCTTGAAAAGGACAATTTGAAATATGCAAAGCCTAATCATACACCAATGGAAGAAGGATTCATAATATCACCACAATATGTCAACACCTTACCAATAATATAATGATTATCATAAACTCATGGGGTCATTACATATTGGAACAGTGACATGACCATACATTATTACCGCAGTAAACGTATTGAGCCATTGTATTAGTCGACCATCATAAAGTGATTCGAACGCTATCTTGGGATTATCATCTAAAATTATCTGGCCAAGATGATTTGATATTCAGATATTATGTCAATTCAGACTGGGTGGGAGAGCAAATAGACAGAAAATCCACATTAGATCAATTTCTTCCTTGCAGAATATGTGCTGCTACAATTGTTTAATAATATTCTTTACATTGAAACAAAAATAAAATGTGACATTAATAAGTCTATTTTATTAGATATTTCAGATCTTCTTAACACATGTTCTTACCGTGGAACCACTGTTTGCCACAGTAAAGGACAATGCATTGATTACTCGACAGGTTTCTGCTGTATATGTAATGAAGGTTTTTATGGAAATGGGATTAACTGCCTAAAAGAAGGTAACTCTTCTTTCTCTAAAACCATCACACAATGCTAAATAAGGATTAAAATTTAATGTATAGAGATGTATTTTGTCATTAATGTTATATTTGTCATATGATGCCTTTGGTTTCTCTTCAGTAATGATCTGTCAAGTTGCCTAACACTGGATTTCAGATTGAAATGATTAGTTTTACATGTGTATTATTTATTTAAATAAGTTTATTTGGAACATTTTACTACATGCAGTAAAGCATATATATAATGTTGCTAACAAACCTCATTTGCCAAGTTTAGGCACTCCAGTCAGAATGAATGGAAAAATCTCAGGATTTATAAATAGCATTGAATTGGAAACATTAGATATGCAATCATACATAGTAACTCCTGATGGGCGCACATATACAGCAGTATCACATGTTCCTGAGTTACTAGGATATGACATGCAAACATTAAATATTATCGGTGGAGTAATTGGCTGGTTATTTGCTAGGCCTGTTAATAATGCTCTAAATGGCTACCAATTGACGGGTATGTATTATGCTGTAATATATGTATTTATCATATATTTTATATTCTATGAAAATGTGGAGTTGATACTACCATAAACTTATGTGCACATTAAAAGGTATGACTAAAATTAAGCTAATGTTAAGAAATGCCACTGTCAGTTTTTTTCATTAAAATTTAGCAGTAAGCAGAAGCTGTCCTATCAATTTTTGTAGAGTAGGGAGGGTATATTTCATGTACTTTGTCAAGAGATAGGAAAAGCATTCCAAATGGAATTCAATCAATGTCTGGCCATCACTCTGAATGCTTTACCTTACCTCCTGAATAAGAGGGTGGTTGCCTCCAAAAATTTGAATAAAATCCTGTACCCCTAATGGTGTCTGTCAGCTTTATACTTCAGGTAAGCCACCACCTTTCCTTCTCTCTTTCCTATCCTTACTAATTGTGTGTGTATATATAATAAATAAATTGGACAGGAGAAAGAGAGACAGAGAAAATTTATTAACATACTTAGCAGGGAAGGATGAAATTGTTAATTCTCTGAGCTTTTAAGTCCCTTCTGTTGTACACATTCTTAGTCTATTATTGAATGTAGTGTTACATCAGTATTAAAGATAGCAACACTAGTAGTGTGTTGTTTCAAAATGAACGATGTGTGTTTATTTGGTGCCTTGGTCATAATTTATACTTTACTGTGATAACCACAACATGGTGTCAGAAGTAAAGCAGTAGAATCATTCGCTCCTATTTAGTGTGTTACACACAGGTTTGCATTAACGATGTCGGATGACGTAACCACTCATTCGCTGCCACCATTTGTAAGGCAGCCGGGTCCATTTAAAAAGACAGCTAACCTATCAGAAGATTGGAAAGCTTATATGGAAGAATATGCTTTCCATGAAGAATCTGCTGGCTATTCAATGTACACAGAGCAAAGGCATATCACTACATTCCTCTATATTGCAGGTGCATCAATGAGAAGTATGTATAAGAACTTTGAGTTTCCAACTGCACAACAGGGAACAGCACAAGCATTGAAGAATGTGTTAGACAAATTCACTGCTGCATTCCTGCCATACTCTAACATAGCACACTCTGCTGTGGCGCATACTTTCAAGGCTTGTCAGAAAGAGAAATCTATTATACTCCAGGTCAAGAGGGGGGCGAATGTTTTTTTAGGACAGGGCGCTGTCTGGAACAGTTGAGGAGTGGATGGAGAACAGAGAGGACACTCATGAGCTGCACAATTCTAAATTTACTAAATAGTCAAAAATTTCGAGTAGAATCTACACAACAACTGGAACCAGAAGAAACAAAATCCGGACAGCGATTCTCCTAGCATATCAGCGGTGAGACAATAAAAATTTTAACAAGAAAATATTTTCTTTAATCATAATTCATAATTCGATTCAGCCTCTGCTACAAGTCCCAGATCCCCTGCGAGACTGTCCTTGTGCAAAAAGAAATTTGTTTATTTTGTTTCTTTTTAAGAGTGTGGTAATAAATTATTTGTTTAATTGTGGAATCATGTTTTCTTTATATAGACAAATTCATAACAATAAACCAATTGTTATTACACTGCATACAAATTCACATCCCAGAAGCAATGCGAGGGCGAGAAATTTGAAGAATGGCTGCAAGGTCTACAGACAATTGCTAAAACCTGCGAGTTTGACAGGCAATATGGCCTAACACTTTGCATGAAAGACCAGATAATACTTGTCATTCATAGTGAAGCTCTAAGACAATGTCTTATTCATGCCTACACTGATCTCATGCTTGAAAGGATGATTCAAGAATCTGTAACGACTGACACTTCAGCACAGTTCGCCAGAGACATGGAGTATACCAAGGCTAACCAGAATGTAAACGCTGTACCTTTTAACCTAACAAAGCCGAAATTAAAACCACAGAAGATGGATCAAAAATCATCGAAACATACAACTGGAGTTAGGACATGTACACAGTTCCCAAATTCAGTTAGTTCAAGGAAGTATTTCAACTACAAAAACTGTGGATAGTGCCATGCACCACATGCCTGTCCATAATTTGGATGACAATGTAACTTCTGCAAATGGCAAAATCACTACGAGAGTGTTTGTTTAAAAAAGGAAGACAAACTTAATTTCATCTGAAGAGCCAATTGCTGCAGTAAACTTTATTTTCCTCGACTCGCTATATGTTGACAACCTGCCATTTCCTGTATCACCAAAGTCTGTTATGTTTGAAACCCTCTACATTAATGAGATACTAGTAGTATTCAAGCTGGATACCGGAGCCAAGGTCAGTGTGTTACGAAAAGTGATTATCAATGGAATTTCGCACACCAAACTCAATCAATACAAAACATCTTTAATGAGTTGTACCGATCATCTGCTACAAGTCTTGGGAGAAATAAGACTGAAGTGTAACTCCAATGGTATAATGCATGAACTTCTGTTCATTATCGTCAATCATCATCGTGCAATACTTTTCTAAGCTTTTTGTCAACAAAAGCATCATTCCTCTGCACTTTCGCTACACCGTGGGGACAATTTCACTTCTTGGTCTACCCATATGGTTTGAAGTCAGTACCTGAAGATTTTCTGTTTCTTTGCAGATCTACCATCAGTTCGTCCATATTTTGATGACATTGCGATCAAGGGGAAAAGTAAATTACCGAATAATGACCATAATAAACAATTGCAACAAGTTTTAGAAACAGCATGTCGCAACAATTTAAAACTCCATCCGCTGAAAATTTAAATAGCTCAGACATCATTTAAGTATTTAGGTCAATACAACAACTAAGGTAATTACCCCAATCCAGTTAAAATAGAAGCCATTATCGACATGCCACCTCCTACAGATGTGGGACAACTAGCTTAAATTTCAATGAGCTCAAAAAACTTGTTACAACTAGCTTAAATTTCAATGAGCTCAAAAAACTTGTTACAACTGCACCTGTTCTTCAATTCCTTGATCAAAAGGAAAACATAACAATTACTACAGATGCTAGCAGTTTTGGTTTAGGAGCTTTACTCCTCCAGTGAGGAAAGCCAATTGCTTTCAAGTCTAAGGTGCTACTACCATCTCAACAAAAATATGCTAAAACTGAGAAAGAGCTATTGGCTATTGAATTGAAGAATTACATTTTTACATCTGTGGCCAACATTTCACAATCGGGACAGACCACTAGCCTTTGTTGGCAATTGTCAAGAAGCCACTGCAGGACATCTTACCGAGATTGCAACTCTTAGTACTAAGACTGCTTCAATATGACTTCACACTTCATAATGTTCCAGGGAAGCAACTAACAATTCCCGACATGTTATCTCAAGCACTCTTTACCTGTTACCGATGATCCATGAATTATACACTCCAATGGTAAAGATGCATTAGAAGTTTGTATGATAGCAACAATGTCTGACTTGAAGCTTATAAAACTTCAAGAAGCAACTGCAGCTAATGCAGTTCATACAAAAAGGTTATCCAGCATCAAGGAAACAATTACCACTGCAGTTTGTGTTCTTATTGGCCATTTCAAACAGAATTATAGATCTCATCGGTATTAATCTGTCATGGTCAACAAATAGAAAAACCATCAGAAAGACGCCATATACTGGATGTTTTACATGTGTCACTTTGTGGAATCAATTCAATGAAGTCATGTGCTAGGTAAGCAGTTTACTGGCCAGGACTAACTGTTGATATTGAAAATATTGTCAAGCACTGTGATTTATATCAAGAACATCGATCACTTGGAGACCAGTACCAAACTGACCAAATCAAACAGCTGCTGTATATTTATTTACAGTACATGGTAAACATTATCTCCTGTACATTGACTACTTCTCCAAATATCCTGAAGTGATAGCTATGAAAACTAGGACATCTAATGATGTTATTACTGTTTTTGATAAAATATTCGCGAGATTTCGTATCTCCAAAGAACTTGTCACCGACAATAGTCCACCATTTGATTCCTATGCAATGAAAAACTATATGCATCAGAAATATTTATGTCACAACCCAATATCACTGCTGAATGCAAAATCCAACGGAAAAGTTGAAAGAACTGTTCGCACGATAAATACGTTTTTGGTAAAGACATTGAAATCAGGAGGAAACCTCGAAACAGTTTTGATGGACACAAGAGATACAGCAACAGTTGATGTGTTAAATCCATCTGAGTTATTCATTGGACATCACCTTCGTACATAATTACCATGATTGCATGAACAGCCATCATATCGACAGAAGAAGCACACTATTTTCTGAAAAAGTGACAAGAGAATGCAACAAAGTACGCAAATACCCATACTAAGTCTCTTGGTCAGTTCCAACAAGGAGAGAAGGTCTGTTATTGGAAGCACGCCATTTTCTCAGACATTCTACCGCATAACACATATGTGGTTGTAAATGAGAGACACCGTGAATTATGTCACAATAGAATTCATCTATGGCCTGATGCTACATCACCTCCAATACAAGATGCATATGAAGATTGTGAACTCCACCTAACCACAACACCTTCTTCAGACAAAGAGAGTCCAAATGGCAAGATGGCTAACAGCTCAGTATGCATATAAATGTAAGTAAGGATATGGCATTGTCAGATTCATTAAAACAATTGATAAGGACTGGAAAGAGAAATAAATGTGGTGACCTAAAGCTTGAAGTCAGCAAAGTGAGTTGGGTTTTTTCTCTCATAATTTCATAGGCAGCCACTCCCTTAATCAGGAAGGGAGGAAACACATTCTCAGTGACAACTGGGTCACTGACATATTCTCTTGGAAGTTTGTGAAAGACTGCTTGCATTTTGAAATCGCTTGCAAACTGTGAATCTTTCGTCGGTTCTATGATTTTGAGGGTGTAACAAACATTTTCTGTTTTAGATTCACTTTACAGATTTATTAATATTTGAGAACTTATTTCTCAGGAAGAGAAGTGACACTCAGGTTCACTTACAATATACTAATCACATTCTTCACAGCCTAATTTCTAGGACTCAGTGAAGATTGGACATTTTGTAAAATGATGAAGGTGCAATGATTTTAATTCAAAGACAGAAACTTTTAATTTATTTATAAAAATCTTATCAATATAATTAACAATTGAAGGCTTTCCTACTAAATAAAATTAAGATAAGCTTCTCAGATTTCCATATGGGGTAGCTCCATAGACACAGATGTTGGAACAAGTTAGCGTTATCTTCTTTCAGGGCTGTCCATAGAGATAGCCCACACTGAAAGTCAATAATATTTTCTTAATTGATCAATATAGTTTAATAATTCAAAGCATGTATAAAATATAATTTTTAACCAATAATTAGTAATATCATTCATTACCTTATTTAACTATACAATTAAATTATTCAATTAATCTAGTAGTCATTTAATATTGCTAATGTTATAGGTGGAGTATTCAATCATACAGCTGATGTAAACTTTCCCAGCACAGGACACAAAGTAACTTTAAGACAAAAATTCCTAGGCCTTGATGTTTTTGATCAATTGAAAGTTGAATCAGATATTAGAGGGTCTATACCAACAATTCCATTGGACTCAAAACTAAATGTTAATGAATATGAGATAGAATACAGGAAAACAGGACCAGGTAAATTAATAAATTTATTGGAAATAGGCATTGATCTGTATAAAACATGTTTTTAACAGTGCTACCAATTTTCATGAAAACTCCATAATTATTACTTAAATAAAATCATTTATGTAATTCAATAAATCAATATTCTGACAATTAAGTATAAATAAATACACAATTTTTCAACAAACAATTTTATATATATGTAATATACCTATGTTTTGTCCATGTTTGTGGACTTCACCTGGTAAATTTTAAATGGATAACATGTATGTAAAAATAGATAATATTGTGTGATGAAATATGGATGAAACATAGTAGACATATTTAATAAATATAAAATTTCTTGCTGACAAATTGAATATATTGTTTATTTATATATTTTATTGATACACAACTTTAGTATGAATAGTTCAGTGAGTTAATATAATCTAAGTTTCTTAGTCTATATTTTATATTTTCTTTATGACTATTGTGTTAAATATCTAACTATCCTAAAAATTGCATCTGAATAATTGGAATTAATATCACTTTTGAATATTACACATTATGTATTTTGACAGAAATATAATATTTCCAGTTGTAAAAATTTAAAATTTTATTGACAATGAATATTGATACAACAGGTTGAGTAGAAGATATTTTAAATATATTGCACAACATATTTTAATAATATTTGCTTCTTTTTAATCCCAGTAGTCCTTTACCAATGTCATACATTAAGATTACAATTCTCTGAATGAGAATTCTCAGCTATATGCATCACATCAGTTAGTCAACATAAGTACTACTCAAGAATGGTTGTTTATTGAATTAATTTTGCTGTGTTTTATTTTATCATACTAAATAAAATTAAAAAGGAAAAGTTTAACATTTATATATACCTATGTGTTGCAAATAATTAACATGTATGCTTGATAGGATAATCCATTGATTAGCCTAATTTTGGATGAGAGTTTTATTTCATTATTGTTTGTGTGTATCCAATAGGCATACATTGTAAGAGCATGAAAGCGGGCTAGTAATGTATACAGTTTTGGAAGAAATGGGTGGGTAGGATGATGAGGTGGGTTTAGGATGTGCCTATATGTTCTGGGGGAAGAATAAGGTCAATTGGGAGGCTTTTTCAGTCAACAGAAGTGCAGTGTTGAAAGGGGTGTTGATGTGGAGTTGTTGAATCAGAGTGTTAGGATAATTGAGAGCACTTTTAATTAGGGATGTTATAGATATGGTGATTAACGAGTTGACTTTGGGAAGTTTGATGTCATTATGAATGACAAAATTCTGAGCTTGGATATGGATGAGGGGTAGAGGGATAGGACCAGGTGGGCTGTATTTTGGATAGGCATTTGGAGAGAATGGATTTTCTGTTTGAGAGGAGATAGAGAGTTCTGAATTTAAGGTAGAGTTTGGAGAGGAGAAGATTAATGTGAGGTTTATGTGAGAGTTTTGAATCAAAGATGATTCTTAGGTAGTTTATGTTTGTGTAGGTATTTGTGAGTTGTTTAAGTACATGGGCATTTGGAGAGGAGGGTTTTTAGTTACCGTGAATGGGACGGTTACTGATTTGGTGGGTTTGTTGATGCTGATTTGCCATTGATTGGACCATTGCTGTAGGTTAGTGAGCACTGGATAAAGAGGTCAGATGTGGGCGGCGAGAGATGAGGTTTTGCAGTAATTTTGTCTGTGAACAATATTTTGCTAGTTGTGGGGTGCTATCGAATATCACGGGGAAGGGTGCAATGATACTTCTATGGGGGACACCTGTAGCAATAGGGTGGGGTTGGGAGAGGTGTTCCTTTATTTGAATGGAGAAGGTTCTGTTAGAGAGGTAGTTTAGGAGAAGTGGTTGTTGTTCAGGTAGTCTCTAATTTTGGATAGAAGGGAGACGTGATGGATTTTGTCAACAAAATTTTCAATATTTATAAATTTGCTGATGAAGGATTTGTGTTGTTCAAAGGAGTTGTTTGTGAATTTGGAGAGGAGGTATATTTGATGGGCACAGGAATGTTTTAGGTGAAAACCGCATTGTGAATCGGTAATTAGAAGGAGAGTTAGTTGATTAGATGTTCAATTTGCATATTTCTTGAATGATTCTTCACATGGTTAGAAGACCAACAATCATTCAAGCAACAAATACATCAGAAAAACCTTCAATCTTGATATTGTTGGAAGGAGCCTTATTGGTCAGTAACTTTTGTCTTCAGTATCATGATTCTAGTAGCATTCCATTTAGTTGTATAGTAGTATGTCAAAGATATAGGTGACTAGTTTATTTTTATTTTTCAGGAGATGTTTTAGGTGGCAGTTGCTGATGAGGTCTTGAACTAGAGAGGTTTTGGTTTTTAATTTTTTTATTGCTATTTTGATTTGAGGAGGGCTAAAGAGTTTTGGAAAAGGGGGGGGGGGGGAGCTATGGGATCTGGTGGAATTATGTTGCTATTGACATGGTTGTGGTTGGTGTAAAACCAGGTGCTTGGGGAGAATTGTTTGGGTAATATTGGGTGAGGATGTTTACTTTTTGTAAGGGAGTGGTGAAATATTGCTCGTCTTTTTTAAGTGGAGGGGATGTTGGATTTCTGTTTGGTCAGGTATTTTGTTTGAGCCATAGTGATTTGTTGGTTGTGTAATTACTAAGGTAGGTTTATTGTCTAGAGTCACTGGTATCTTTTAGTATTTTACTGGTAATTGTAAATATACTTGACTATGAGGTTTTTGGAGTAGCATCTTTGTATATGTTAAGCTTTTCTTTATATAATACGTTGGCTATTTGATTTTGGTGTTAGTCTGTGTCTCAGGGCATTTTTATTGCAATGTTGAGAACTGTTAGTTTTTCCTATTTTTCTTTCTCCAGGTGTTGGTTTGATTCATTTGGTTGGAACAGATTAACATTAGATGTTAATGGCTGTGCTTATGGTTATGTTTTAGAGTTGTTTGTGCTAGTTGGAGTTCTGTGAGGATTACAGAAAGGAGTTTGTTGTGATCCATTGAATTTGATTAGGATGGTAGAGCTGCATTTTCTGGAGGAGCTGGGAAGGTCAGCTCTGTAGGTTTTGTAGCTTGGGAAATTATAAGATTGTTTGGGCATGAGTTTGGTTTCAGTTAATAGCAGAAGATTGATGTTGTTATTTTGTAGGAATAGGTTAATTTCCTGATATATATTGTTCCATGGGTGTTCCAACTGCATATGTAAAGGTATTGAGAAATATGAGTCATTGTGAGAGTCTATCATTTGGGGGTTTGTTGTAGTTAGGAAGTGGATTAAGTATGTCATAGTTTATGATGGAGCCTTGGAGGTGAGAAGATTATTTTAGTTTGGTGAAGAAGTATTGGTTTGTTGGGGGATTTGTGGGGTGTAAGATGACATTGGTATATGATGTAGGGGTAGAGTTTTTTATAGGTTTTGTAATGTTGGAAGAAAAATTTGTGGGGTGATAAAGCTGTGGTTGTTGGAGTTTATGAAGTGGTGCCAGTTTAGGTTGATAGGTTTTGTGTAGGACAATTGGAGGGATTTGAATGTTGGGCAGCCTTTATAGTTTTGGATATGGTTGCAGTTTGTGCTTATGGGTAGAACAGTTTTTTAGATTGGCAATTTGTGGGAGGTGGGGATTAAAGCAGTAATTTTTTGTATGGCCATAATTTTGACATTGTAGACATTGAGGGATGTACCTTTTTGCCTTTTTGGTTTGGGGTGTTCAACTTTTGTTTGGCAATGATAAAGTAGGGTGAGGTTGAAAATTATATGATTCTTGGAGTCAGGTAAAAGGTCAAGGAAGAATAGGAGGAGTTCTATTTTGGTGATGGAGTGTCTTACTGGATGGAGTTGTGCAGGGAAGTAACCCAGTTCTTTGAGTTAAGATGATGTTTTTCTGGCTTTCAGTTGTATTCCTCCTAGGACTATGCAGATGAGAACAACAGATGGATTTCAGTTTTTTGTATCATTATTTTGATATTGTCTATATTGTTCATGAAGATCATTGGTGGTTTTTTGGGGCAATCTGCTGAGGTTTGGTTTATGTGGGTTTGTTGTCAAGGTTTTGTACTAATCGGAATCTGTTTGTGGTGGAGAATGGTGTGTTGAAACAGGTATATGTGGATGACTTTCCATTGCTTGAGGGGAGGCTGGTTTGATTGTTTATGGTTTTTCTCATTTTGGTTTTGGTTTCAATGAGGTGGGAGGAAGGGGTAGAAGTAGTGGTATGTCCTGTAGTAAGCTGATTTATGTTTCTTGCTGCATGTCTTCTGGATGGGCTGCCACTTTAGAGCAGTGTTTGGTGATTTGGTGGGACAAGACAGTGAAGTGTTCTTCAGCGATATCTGTTAAGTCCATTAAGCTGGTAAAGTCTTACTGATTTATTATGCGTATAAGTCCTTGCTGCAGAAGATGTGGTTCATGATCACTAACAATGACAATTTATTTAGTTTATTGGGTGATGTGTTCAGAGTCTGAATTCATACTATTTGAACAATCTTGGACACTATCTATAACCAGTAGCAGGAAGTAAACATTTATGTGCTTGGCTAGTTGCAAAATTAGAAGCATGGCCAGGTGTGAGATGATTATTATCAATAAGAGATATTTCTAAGTTTTTTGAAGATATTATTTGTAACAATGGAGAGAGTCTGGTGGCAAACTACATTACATTTATCACTATTACAATTTATTACAGCTAATAATGACAATAATCCCATCTGTTTAACTATAATTGTCACTTTTGTTTGCTGACCCTCACTTAATTTTGTACAAGTGTCACTTTTTACTAAATATGTTGGTGGATTAATTTGTCCCACCAGGTCAGTTTGTCTCTTATTATCTACTCACTAGTGTCTCCAACACTTCCTGATCATCCTCTTTTCTTCTAAACAATTTCCGAGCCCAGCTCTGAAGCCTACCTGATGCTTGCACACGTTCAACTCTATGGAGATCTCAACACACCACTCCATATTCAATGATAGTCCATACTAAGGATCAATAAGTGATTGCTTTAGTCTTCCATTATACTTTTCCTGAGTACTCCATTTATAAAATGTAATTTTCTTCATCCTTTCCCAGTTACCGAATTAATAAGACCCTTTCCATTGCTAATTGTTACACACAGATATTTACAGTTCCTATTTCATACAAAACAATTAACAGAATATGGCATCTAAACAAATGAACAAGTTCAATCGACTAAAGGTGAAGATGAAGAACGATTTGCTTGCACAGTAATAACACCTCTGATTTTCAGCTTGATACATGATTGCTGAATTGTCCAAGGGCATCAACTTTGTCCCTACAAACAGAAATCTTCCCAAAAATAAATACTTTTCAGTATAGAAAAGGTGGTTCTAGGCATGCCTCCAGATGTAAAGTACACCAGACACAACTCTCCTTTAATAGCATAGGAATGGACTTGAAAAGGGGGGATGTGGAAGGTAGACCAAGGTAGCCAAGGGTTGACTCGGGCCCCTGGAATCCTACCCAGGGTTTCACCTAGAGGGATGTGGGGAAAACCCTAGAAAACTTGTATCAGGTAGGTTGGGTTATTGGGCACTATTCTCATGCCCTTCTGAATGGCAGGAGAAGAGTTTACTGTGAGGTTGCAGAATTCCCTTCTCAGTGTCTCCACCAATTTTAGGAGGCAGTTGGCCGACTGATTCAATGATTCAGTGCCTCAGTATGTGTAAACCTTGAATAAACCAGAGAGAGTATGAGGACACTACTTCTACTTATTACAAAAAGATCCTATTAGCTCCATCATTCATAGAACATTGGCTCTACTAAATTCAAGACACATTGCAAACACGGTAAAAAAGGGTTTAGGAAGAGCTGTGGCACCTTCAATATTTTATGGATTGCAAAAGGTTCTCAAAGAAAGGACTCCTCTCCACCCAATTCTTAGTGTAATTGGCTTGGCTATGTAAAACCCCATGAAATATCTAACAAAGAAATTGAGTTCAGTAGGAAAAAGTCCACACCGCATCAAGAACACTACAGAATTTGCCTCCACACTTAAGAACTTGACCGTCAGTGCTGACAATCTTATGGTGAGCTTTGACATGGTCTCATTGGTTAGAAAAGTTATCAGTTACCAACACCTTGAAACTACTTTCCAGACACTTTCCATCAGGACTCATCAGACTCTTCCACCAAATCTTAACAAATTACTTCCAGTTTTCCAACCAATACTGTGAACAAGTGGATGGTGTTGCAATGAGTTCCCCTTTGTCTCCAGCCATCACTAATTATTATATGGAATACTTTGAAGATAATGCTCTAAAATTTGTGCTGTTGAAACCACCTTGTTTTTATTGTTATGTCGATGATATGTGGTACCTTAGGTCATAGCATTTATAGGAAGTCTACGCACAGACTTCTACCTAAATGCTATGACTTTCACTCACTGGCACAAAAAGTCTCCATATTAAAAACCCTTTTTCACAAAGCCCAGGCTATTTCTGACTGTCAAAGCCTTCCTGGAGAGATTACAAACCTTAAAAGGATCATTAAAGAATGAAGGTTTTCCTGGTGTATATGCTGAATAAAGTATTCTTGGGTTTCTGTCCAGGTTAGGTTGCGAATAAGGCGCCTTATTCGCAACCTAACCCAGACGGAAACCCGAGAATACTTTATTCAACTTAAAAGGATCCTTTGCGGAAATAGATATTCCAAGATACAAATTACTAAGAAAAGAAAACCAATAAGGATGAATCATGATAGACAAACACTGCTTTCCTTCCTTAAACCTGGGCACATCACAGTGAAGATTAGTAGAATGCTTGCTAAACACAATTACAGAGCATTCTTCTATTCTCCTAAAAAAAAAAGAAGGGACCTTCTACAACCAGTAAAAGATAAAGTAGGCCTTCAAACTCCAGGTGTCTACCAGATCCCATGTGAATGTGGACTGATTGTCAGAGCTATAGAGTAGAGGGGTAAAGAATATGAGAGAAATATCTGCCTCAAACACCTTTGAAAGTCTGCGACCACAGAACATTCCTTGCACATGGGGCATAAGATTGCAATTTGAAGACAAAAGTCTTTTGCAAATGTGTAAATTATTGGGATAGAGTTTAATGGAGGTGGTAGAAATTAAAAGCAGTGATTGCACCTCATGAACCGATACCAAGAATTTCAACTTAGTAAAACCTGGGATCCTTATTGAGGAAACCTGGATGCAAGGACAAACAAAATCCCAGTACAGTAATTACTCCACCAGACCCTGGCTCGAACTCAGCCAGGGGCCAGAGCCAACAGAGAGAGCAGGATAACATTGCCTGATACCGAGGGCCAATCAGGACAGGACATGCACCATGCTACCATAGGATGAAGTATAAAGGGGATGGCAGAGTACACCATTGAAATGTTGTGCCTTAAGCTTAATTTATCCAGTTCACTGGGAAAATCTTTAATTTTTTATTTCTATCTTATTATTTTCCAACCAAAATTGAATTTTGTTCAGATTGACTTGGAAAAGATTTTAGTCCCAAACTCTTCTAAATCTAATTAAATAATTAAATTGTCAGCAAAGGTTCTTATTTGAGACTTGATGCCTGTAGTGAAATTGCTTATGAACATTAGAGCTCCAATTACATTTGTCTGTGTAATGCTTCATGTAATTGCAACAGGATCAGACACCAAATGATGTGGTACTACATAAATGCCATCAAAAAGCCAATTATTATAGCATCTATTTTACCACCTTATCTATTGCATCTGCCAGATCTTGACACTACTATTATTAGGGTCTTACAATAATAGTTTTGCCTAAATCTGTGCTGGGTACTATTTAGTCACCCTATTTCATTCCAGTATCTACATATCCATTCTGATGATAACCACTACTTGTTTATGTACAAATGATGTTAAACCAGCTTCACAAATAGGTACTACCTCCAATCATCTGGAACTTCAGTTATCTATTTAAATTTAGAATATTTCCATTATCATTACTTCTTCTCTAGTTTAAGCATTTTCCTGAGAATCCATCTGGATCAAAAAATTTATATACCTTAACATTTTTGATATTTTTCCTTAAAGGTCTTGGAACAATTTTAAAATAGTTCTTCTGTTCATGTTTTTTCCCCATACACTAACACACAAGGATTTTTTCTTTTAAAATTATGTTGTTGTCCACCTCCTTTTGGCAAATGATATATTACTGTATACACTTTTCTGCATAGTAATCAAATTCCCCAACCATTGGATTCTAAGGCAATGGCTGAATGAATTCACAAGTAACTACCTAAGTACTTATAAGTAGTTCAGCAGAATGTAACAGAAAATTTAATTAAATTTTAATGGTAGTCTGGTAATTGTAAAAGTCACATATTCCAAACTACTGTGTTTACTATTTGTAGTGTTAATTATTGAATTCCATCTTGCATTCTATTTTAACATATATTTCTTAAAGAATATTACATCTATGTAATTATGTAAATTAAAAACCTATGAATTAAAAATAAAGTTCATAATATAATCATTAATACTTGCCATATATTTCAGGAAGAATTGTTTCTTCATCCTCTCATTCTTATCAGATTGAAGGAAATCCATTGGAAACTCAATTTATAATTGATCAATCTATTGAATATGAAGAATGCATGAATGCACCACCAAACTTTTCTACATTTCTTTTGAAAGTTAACAGAAACTTTATAAGCTATGAAGTGAAGGAAAAAATAATACGCTATGGAATGACAAACAAGGTGACTTTAAGAGATTCAAGTAAGTAATGTAACTGCAAAAAAGTATTTTCGGTTAGAAGAACTTTTATAAATATATAAATCAAATGGTAGCTTTCATTAGACAGATAAGGTTCAAAATAAAATTATTTTAGTGTAATTGAAAATTAAAGACTTCAGCACTGTGCAACAGCACTCTCATGATCAGGGTTAAGTAATAAAAAATTTCATTATTTTGAAGTAAAAAGTGCTATCCTTTTATTATTATTATTACTCAATATACTATTGGCACATAGCTTATGAGCTTTCATACTTAGTAAGTTAGTATGAAAATATGCAGGAATTAGTTCAAGTGTTGTATTCATTCAGAAAATGAAAGGAAAATTTGATTTATGCAATTGATGTTAGATTGTGTAGTTATTATCACACTATACTTTCCTTCAGTTTCCATATAATCACATACTTGTGTTATGTTTTTATCATATTTCATATTTATAATAATTAATTTTCATTCATATCACTTGTTTTATTGATCATGTCTCAATAAATGCATTAGTATTCCCTTTAATAAACTAATTCGCTACAAAAATCTTAATAGAAAAATTGAGCACATTAAATGTAATATAACTTTAAATTATTACAGATGATGATCCTTGCAAAAATGTTGAATGCGGTCAATACAGTACATGTGTAGCTATAGATGATGACCATCGCTGTGTATGTAATTCAGGGTTTGTATTGAAATACTATATATTACTGTTTATCACACTCTTTTCAAATATATGAGCAGCTTACTGCCATGCTATTCGGACATGCTCTACCTCACTCAGGTTCTCCAAAATTCATATCTTCATACTTCCCCACCAGGCGACACCTAGTCAACTGTTCTTCTCTGTCTGTCTTTCCAATCTTACAATTACACACAGATATATGTATATATATAATTGGATAGAAAGAAAGATAGAAATATTTGGGAGAAAGGCAGGAAATTCGCTCTTTGAATCATATGTACGGCATGGAATCATGCACAAGGAAATACATATGTCAAGCATAGAAGGGAATGGAAGAAGGAAGAAAGACTGAAAAAATTCGATGTGGCCAGGACTCGAACCTGGGTGCACGAAACAACAGTGCATCGCCACTAGAGCCGTGGCGTGCATCTATCCACTCCTCCACCACATTGAGTACGACCAACCATACATATGATTCAAAGAGCGAATTTCCTGCCTTTCTCCCAAGTATTTCTATCTTTCTTTCTATCCAATTATCAAACGCGTGACTTAGTCACTTATCCCATATATAATTTATTTGTAATTTATCCCTAATGGATGCTCCTAATTCTTCCATCCCTCTTCTCTATCCATCCTAACTTGAAAACCTAATATATAGACTGAAAATGTTCGGTTGGTCGTACTCGATGTGGTGGCGGAGTGGACAGACGCACGCCACGGCTCTAGTGGCGATGCACTGTTGTTTCGTGCACCCAGGTTCGAGTCCTGGCCACATCGAATTTTTTCAGTCTTTCTTCCTTCTTCCATTCCCTTCTACGCTTGACATATGTATTTCCTTGTGCATGATTCCATGCCATACATATGATTCAAAGAGTGAATTTCCTGCCTTTCTCCCAAATATTTCTATCTTTCTTTCTATCCAATTATCAAATGCCTGACTTCATCACGTATCCCATATATAATTTATATATTCCAGTGATCGGCTTGCCGATTCGAGTTGAGTCAGTCGTTGGCTAGTCGATGATATATATAACAATTAATAGGGAAAGGACAGAGAGATAGAAAGAAGGTGACTTACCTTAAAACAGTTAATAGGGAAAGGATAGAGAGATAGAAAGAAGGTAAGTCACCTTCTTTCTATCTCTCTGTCCTTTCCCTATTAATTGTTATATATATCATCGACTAGCCAACGACTGACTCAACTCGAATCGGCAAGCCGATCACTGGAAATGTCTTCCGAACTTTCTGGAAGTAGAAGTCGAAATCAGGAAGTGTAAAAATATGAATTTTCAAGAACCTATCCTCCCTTATTCAGTCAGAGTGCTTGAATAGTAAGATGGCTTATAATCAAAACCCACTAATTCAACAACAATGGAAAAGTAATTGAAGTTAAATGAAAAAAAAACATTTAAAAAAAGACAGGGATCATCTGGGTGCCCACTTATTTTGTTGTGGAAGGAGAAGTAATTTCTGGTTAAGAGAACTGGGTGAGGCCAATCAGAAAATTAGTGGTTTGGAAGGAATTTGGTGGTCTGCAAGACAAGAAATATTCAAGTGTTGACAGGCTACTAAACTGAAGGATATTAGTGTATAAGGAGTTAACATCTACAGTAACAAGTAGTGTCTGGTGGAAGTGGTTTAGGAAGTTTTTGAGGAAATGGTGTATGTCTTTTATGGAGGACAGCAGATTTTCCTCTATTCCTTGAGGGGATTCATCCCAAAAACAGAAATTCTATCAGTGGGGGAGTTTAGGCAGCAACCCAGGACCCCAGGTTTGTGGAGTTTGTAGAAGGTTGGTCTTTTAGGATTTTTTTGGGATGAGGAACTCAATAGAATTGGGTGATAGTTTTTGAAGTAGGCCATAAGTGTGAACAAACTTTTCTATTTCAGAATGAATAAGATATGGGTCAGTTGGGATAGGTTTACAAGTTCTGTCATTCCTGAGCTGTCTAAGCACCTCTGTCATATACTCCTCCAAGTCATGACACAGTGGTGGAGCCCTTGTCAGTTAGGATATTAAGCTGTTATTTAAAGTTTGTGGTGGCTAGGTTTAACCTTGGATTAGGTTATGTTGTTTGGGAAGTGAGTTAAGAAATTATGGTGAGACCAGTGATGGAAGTAATCCATCCATTCAAATGAATTGTATATTTTTTAATTGTGGTTGAATTATTATTATTATTGCAGTATTTATATAATAATTTCCACTTTTGCTTAAACTTTTACATGTGTTTGCAGATAATAATACTCCTATATTTGGTGATTCCCACATTCTTAGGAATACTATTGTGATAAACTTGACTAGTATAAATTATATTTATAAGGTTTGAAAACTATATGATTATTATCACACCACACACTATTTTTTTTTTGTAGAAGTAAATTTGTATTAAATATAATTACTAATTAAGTGTTTTTATTTTATAAAATATATAGAATTAATTATGATAGAATGTGAATTCCAAAACGAAATCTTTACTCAATATATTTTTCATTTACAGA
The DNA here is from genome assembly GCA_034510155.1 of Eucriotettix oculatus. NCBI lineage: Eukaryota > Metazoa > Arthropoda > Insecta > Orthoptera > Tetrigidae > Eucriotettix > Eucriotettix oculatus. The sequence continues at coordinate 8,967,881 of CM067378.1, forward strand.
ACTTAATCAAGTATGCATTTATTATAATTTGGCTGCTGAAATTCTTATGTTGGTGTTATACTAAAACTTTTAACATATTTCTGTATTGTAGATACCAATTCCTTTACTTGAGTGGGTCTAATGGAACAGAGCATACTGAATGTGTTGATATCAATGAATGTACAAGTGGAACTCATACATGCTCTGTAAATGCTCAGTGTATCAATAATCCTGGTAGTTTCACTTGCAAATGTAATACTGGTTTTTCTGGAGATGGACACAATTGTGAAAGCAAGTTATAATCCTTATCTCTTTTTATTTTATTATTATTAATATTATAACTAAATATCCACATTTTACTGACAAAATAATACGAATGTTAACAAAATTCTCTATGTGAAATTGAAATGCATTTACTGTCACTATTTTTACATTATGAAAATTACCATCAAGGTAGGAAAACTTTCCCAGTAACTAGATACATAAAATGTACCTTTTTTTAAGGTTGTTGGATTTCTCAGTAGCATTTTAAAACACTAGATAATAATATCAAACTTTGTAGAACCCAAAAAAAATTCTGCTAATGTTATTAAAAATATTATAAATTGTTTAAAAAAATCAGAAAATTAATTTTTGTTACAGAGTTAATTGGTTGTGATGATTTAAGATGTCATATAGAATCAGAATGTGTGGAAACTGAATCTGGAAATTACCAATGTCAGTGTTTACCAGGATTTACAGGCAATGGGATATTCTGCACACCAGTTGGTCAAGGTAAGATGAAACAAAGTGTTTGTTTATATAAGAGTTCAATAAACAATAATAATTGGGCCTTGAGGGTTTGCATCATTAATGAAACTCTGATGTGAACAAGTCTCTTCATGAGTGTTTTGCATTTGTTATGTAGTTGCTGTTTCTAATTATCTACATGTAGCTTCCAACTTGACAGAAGTAAATTTTTCTTGATTTTTTTACTTTTGGCCACTCTTTATGTTTATTTATGAATTTTAATTATTAATGCTTAATTTATGTTTAGACATTTATTATTTCACTTCAAGAGCTGTTTTCAGTGGTTTTCAGGGTTGTTAAAATTATGTGCTACATCACCCCAATGTCGTAACATTCCTACTTAAAACCAGACCGATTAGCTAAGGGGCCTGTGGCACAAGACGCTGACTCAAAACAGTGCAATATTGTGGCCTCAATCTTCAAGTCAGCACGTCCTACTGAGCCTCATATAAATATGGGCCTCAGAGAACGATACAATTAGTCATTTACCTACCACCACTTCGGGTTGTGACTCCTGGAGTTAATCTCCGGCTTCATTTCAACGACTTTCTAATAAATCTTCTTTATACCTTCACAACTCTTATTGATTGAGCTACGATGACCATCGTCCCACTGGGCTAAGATTCGACAAGTCGGATCCGAACCGTACTACTTCTATCCTATCGTCTTTCCTAGAAATCTCTTCCGCTCTCCAGTACTTCTTCCCTCTTCGGCGACCTCTCACTCTCACCCCCTCGTCGGAGAAGAAGCAGTACCTGGAACTCCAATACCGCCCCGGTGGTATTACAACACCAATTTTTATGAGAATAATTACCGTACCTAAATAAAATGCAAAATATGGTAAAAATCTGAAATAGAATAATTTTTAAGTGTTTCATCCCCCAACTTTTAGGACCTCTTCAGTTCTTTGCTTAAAATTTCATGTTGCCACCGCTACTTCTGGGGATTTTTCAGCCTTACGTTTGTCTTTAGCCCATGCCAGCAATAGATGCCACAAACTACTGTTCTCTTTGCATCAAATTATCACTTTGCCATATAAATAATGAAACTGAAAACATTGGAGGACATAAATTTTGCCAATGCTTGATTGTCAGAACCATTGTGTACTTCAATGAATTAGATTGTTTTCTCTCGTTAACATAGCAAAGGTGCCAAAACAAATAATTTACTCCCATATATATCAAATGATGCAGCGTAATGCAAACTGTGCATTCAAAGATCATTTCTACTATCATGGTCAAGTCCCGGCTTCCATTTTTTTTATTTTCTAGAACTCTTATGTCTTCAGCATGATAACAAAGCTAGTATGTTTAAAATATTAAGTACTCACAATAATCTATCAAGTCTGTGTATTATCAAGTAAAGTTTATGTGATGTCAAAATTATTAGCATGGACAGGAAAGAGTGTATATCATATATTTATTTTATTATACAAAGCTAGATGTGATCTTGTTTCCTTTTTTCAGTGAGCTGTAGTGTTGCCAACAATTGCTCACCATATGGGGTATGTGCTTTTGATGAAAACAGTAATTCTTACAACTGTATCTGCCTTCCTGGTTACTATGGTGATGGTTACAGTTGTGTTGATGAAACCCTTCTCAACACTAGTGTTCCCGTGGAACCTTCTCCAACATGCATTTTGGGAGTGTGTTTATGTCCTGACAACTATGATCTGAGAGATGGTAGCTGTATAAGGAAACTTGACAATGAGAAGTGTGAGTTGGCTGGATGATGAAGGTGAAATTTGATTAAAACTCACACTGTGCCTGTCTGACACTATAATTAAACAATTGAAGTTAAAAATCATCCAAATTATATTTCATAATTAATCAAGGCATAATTTGCCATTAATATCATAACTATATCTACACAACTTTATACATGAAATATAAAATTTTCAAAACATTTAAAAAATACATATATTAAGTATTAGCTACTGAAAACTTTAAAATCTAAAGGAATGAATTGCCAATTTTACTTCATCACTTTGGTCCATAATTTATTTGTTTTTTACTTGCTATTTTTATTAAAATTTACTGCTTATCAACCAATTGCAATATTTTCTTAAAATATAAGAACATAGATGTTTGCAATGTTCTCCAGTGTCATCCTATTATTAGGTTATGTTTTACTTAACATTTTCTGGGATATAGTCATAACATAGAAATTTATTTAAAAATAAAGTTAGTCTAAAACACATTTCATTGTGTTCATAAATTTAAAAGATTGAAATGAAATGAATTTATAGATTATGGAAACTATTTTAACAGTTTTGCTTTTATTTTTCCTTTGCTGTTAGATCACTCTTAAAAAATTAATCCATATTTTGGTAAATATAAATGTCTCAATTTTTAATTTGTGTTATTTTTTTAATACAGCTTTGAATACATTTGGTTCTTGATAACAGGCACAGTATGAACTCAATTCAAATGTTTATGTTTATAAATTTCAAGTATATCCATATTATTTAGATTAATGTTTGTGTGATTTTGAGAATATATTCCATTAAAAAATAAATTTACAGGCTTTTTCTTTCAGAATAAAATAGGAGTTTTCCTGAAAAAGGTCAGGAAATTCAGGTTAATGGTAATTTTTTAAAGAAAACTGAGAACCAGAGTATTGTGTAGTTCTTGATGTATATAGCCAAATCTATTTCATTACTTTTATTTGTCAGGTTTCATTTTCAAATGTAGAATATTTTTAACTTTTCAGACCTGTAATTGTCCTATATGTCTGTTTCATATTTAAACCATACATGTACAGTCAAATCCATCTACAATGTTTTGCAAATTTTTGAATTATTTGAAATCTTTTCTTATTGTTTTAATTTTATTTTTATGAGTGATAAGGACCTATGGAATTGTGTGAGTTAATTTTCTTTCAAGAAGTGGGAGTGTTTATGTTTCTATACCAATTTGAATAATTAAATCAACTGTATTATGTCTAAAAATTGTTTGAGTATGTTAACTTTTATTAGTTACTAACTGAGTGTCCAATTTTTTATTTATATTAGCAGAGAAAGGGAATTCATTTAATACTATTCTCATGTTAAACATGTGATTTAACTGGAACCAAGACTATCATTGTTTATCTGAACAAAACCAAAAGCTATGGATAAGTCACTAATACAGGCCATGTACCAGTTACAGTTACCTCTTCACACATCCCTCCCCCATGTATGCCAATAAACAAGATGAATGCTATTATTAATCTCAGCAAACTCCAAAATTCTGAATTTAACATCAGTCTTTTTTTTAAAATTTTAAAATTCCACCCTCATTCATATGAGTTTCTTTCCCTCACAGTGTTTGTTCCCAGATTGTGAGATGGGTGCCAGGCTTGGCTGCAATTTCTCCATATGTTTAAATTTATATATCGAACATATACACACCATATACAGTGTATTTATTAGTTTTCATAACTTATTAAATTCATATAACAAGGTTATTTTATAGTTTTAATGAATAAATTTAAATTCAAGTATGCTAATCTTATCCTGGCAGGAATATAAATGCAGGTGATGTTAGCAAAAATTTAAACCATTATGTTTTCTGTGGATCTACTTTGTTAAATTATTTTATAATTATAATCTGGATGAATTGTGTATTAATGGCAAAAAATGTTGAAAGTATTGCATTTAGTGATGATATATATGATTTTGTATACGTTTCCAGTTGAACTTGTGAACTTACCACAGTTAGTATGTTTTGATGGAAATTGTTTCTGCCCAAAAGGATATCAACGTTCAGATGAATATTGTATTCCAAAACAAGGAGCAAATCTTGAATCACATGGAACTATGGGGGGTGCTTCAGAAAAGTGTATATACTTGTATTTAAAATTTGTTCTCATTTTGCTCTATAATAACAAATGATATTTCTTACAAACATATAATTTCCCATGTTTCAGTGTCATGCAACATAATAAATACTTGCCATCCCTATGCTCAATGTGTGTTTCAACCAGAATTTGGACAGTATCAATGTTTGTGCAATTCAGGATATGAAGGAGATGGATATGATTGTAATGAGATAGGTAAAACAAAATAACATTTATATAATTTTTTCTATACCTATGTGTGTGTGTGTGTATATATATATATATATAATATATAATTTTAAAATTTTCAATCCTAAAATTATACCATTAAAACATTTAAGCAACACTGTACCTGTATTAGAGAAATAATATTAATTATAATTTAGCATAGACTGAAATATTATTGAGAAATATGGACAGAAAACAGAGAGACAATTTATGGCTTACCAAAAATTGAAACCCTGGGTCACCACATTGGACAAGAAGAGAAATTTCAAACTTTCAGATGCACAAGCCTTCTTCTCCAAGAGAATCTACTAAACTCTGTGCCAACTGACCAGAATTGTCAAAATAATGTATACTTTTAAGAAATTGGGAGCCAGCCTTTGTAGTCTAGTGGCTGGCGCCACATCTTCATACCACTGAGGCCCCAGGTTCGATTAAGAGAGTACACCACGCTAAATTGAATTGTGTGAAAATTTCAGACTTTTATTTGATTATTAAATCAACCAGCCCATAATTAATTGGTAAGCATTTCAATAAAGTATTTACGTTCTTCAGTAGACTCCATGTTCCTGATAAGCTGTGCTGAAGCTCAACCTTTGTACAAACTTGAATCATCCTTACAAATATTGTGGGCATGTTGACAACTGCTATTTGTCATTAGTGTTTTATGTTAGGGTATGGCAGGAATTCAGCAGTGAATTTGTCTAGCACATTCTTCAATATTTGTGCAATCCCTTGCTGTGGGGTAGGACACTCAAAGTTCTTAAACATACTTCTTATTGATGCACCTGCTCTGTGTATGCTGAATAGAAACCATATTCCTCATAGAAAGCATATTCTTCCACATAAGCTTTCCAATCTTTTGATAGGATATCAGATTTGTTAAATGGACCAAGCTGTCTTGAAAATGATAGCAGTGACTGAGCACTTTTGTCATCTGACATTGTTAATACAGACTGGGTGAATCACATAAAATAGGAATAAATGATTCAGTTAAATGTTATTACTCACACAATAATGTCAACTAAACTGACTGATATTTGTCATATCAGATCAATGATCTAATTGGCAACACTGTTGGTGAACATATGTTTTCTCAAAACTGTCAAGTATTTCCACGTAACTGTGATAGTTATAATTTTTTCGATTTTTTAAGATATGGCAGAAATTACTTTATGTCCCTGACATCATGTTGTGGTAACTGTAGCTCATACTATTTTTAAAGGTTATATTCAAAAAAAGGATCAAGACACTAAATTAACAGGCATTATCCATGTTGTAACAAGAAACTACTAGTGCTGCTATCTTTTATAAATTATTGAAAGCTTAGAATATACTGAACATTATTCTTTCCTTTAACTCATTTCAATTTACTTTCATAGACTATTAAAGTCTTCCACTGCTTGACAACCATGCACTGTACATTTATGATTTTGACTTGTAGACATATCATGTGTGGAGGCCAACATATGTGACATTCAAGCAACTTGTGTTTATGATGAACCAAGTTCAAGATATATATGCAGATGCAACCCTGGGTTCCAAGGAGATGGTATACTTTGCACTCCAACAGGTATCTCGATCTTATGTGAATAAAAATGATTTTATTGAGAAAATCAATTATTTTATCAACTTTCATGTTTATTTCATTAACAACTGTCAACTGAATATTACTGGACCTTAAATACGCTTTATTTATTATTTATAATTCTAAACTACATAAACTACATAAAAATATAATTTAATTTGTAAATAGCAAGTAGTTAATTAATTAATAGCCAGCAGTATTTAGAATATAATTTATTTAAGTAACATGTTTTGGTCTGCATTGAAAAATTATGTTTCTGGGGCTACTTGAATTGAAAGAAAAGTTTGATTTATAAAATCTGATTGTAATTTATAAAAGTAAATAAATAGATGACCAATCAGTCAGCATATAAATTTAACACTATTTATTCAAAAGTGACATTTCATCTTGTTTTTTAGACTTCCTCAGGTGTACAATTTAGCAATTCGCCATATTAACTCCTTAATGTCCTCAAACACGAAAAGATTATTGAACGTACATATGAAGAATTTAGTGTCGTGGACAATCTCCAGTGAGAGTTATGAACGAAATGATTATTATATAATATTAATGTAGTAGGTGTCCTAAGGAATTGTGCTGTACTTCGTTTGAAATAAATGATGCTTTCCTTTCTTCTGCAGCATTCATTTCCTTTAATTCCTCAATTGATTCACCGTCTTAGTAGTAACAAATTTCAATGCACCAATGAGATGACCCTTCAGAAATTTATCACCATCTTCATATGTTAACAACCTTATTCTTTTACACTGAAACACACATTGAGATATTGATTTGCCCTGTATAAAAGAAATATACAAAACATCTGAGATATCTAAATCAAAACCACCATACTCATATATGAAATTATCTATTAACGCCTTTCCTTTTCCTTCTATTACTACTTCACCATTTATTGGAATGAAATTTCTAAATAAATCTCTTCTCAAAATAATGAAATCTGAAGCTCTACCATCAAGTAACCAAACACCCTGGTCCTTCTTCTAACTTTGGTTTGATTTCTTGACACACAAAGCTTTGTATGACCTAGTGACCACTTTACCTTCTTTTTTTTTTCATTCTTCTTTCCTAACTTTTGATTTGACTGTTCATCTAACACATTAGGACAATCACTGGAAATATGACCTTTACTGCCACAATCATAACCAAACATTATTCTTTGATATGTACCATCTTATTTCTTTAGTTCAATCTTCTTGTAAAATGCTTTCTTCTGTGAATTCACTTCATACTTCTTATTTCTCAGTCCTCTGAGAGATAAACTTTCTATTGTAGAATCTGACAGCATTAGTTGCTTTGATTATTTTACTTTCTTATGATAATATTTAATTTTGGTAATGTATTCTTCTGTATTGATGTTGTCTGTCTTCTTTAAGCTAACTAAACCATCCATAAATTCTGCCATGTGAAGAGCTGTATAATGAGTGCACTCAGTGGTCAGTTTATTGTATGATTCCTTAGCATTATATTCCTCTGTGTCAGTTACATAATTAATGAGTAATCCTAATCACTCCCTGATTTTCACTTCTTTTTCAATACCATTAATAGCCTCCCAGCAAACATTTTGCAAACATAAAGCCTTAAACTGGAAAACCCATTGTTAGAAATTTGTGCCATCTAGCTATAGGCAAGAAATCACTTTGTCACAACTTCTGGCCATCTTTTACATGTTTTTAAAACAAGAAAGTCTTTGTTCTTGACTTAAAATTTTGCTTCAACATTTGTTACCAAATCTTCAATCTTGAGCACAAAATAAATCTTCCTGATGCTCTGGGCTCATAACTTGTTATTATTTAACAGAGTGTGGTTGGAAAAGTCTACAATCGTTAACCATTAATCACAAGACTCTACATTTTATTATGCAAACAATACATAGGTGTAACACGTACTACCAACTTTCACACAATCCAATTTCTATAAAAAAAAATTCAACTGAATTCAACATTGAATCTGTTAAAATTTAATACCAGAGAACTGCAATTAAAATTCTAATTAGTAGTCTTAGTTTAATAATTGGGGTGATTAATACAACAATTAGGATGGCCCTTTGAAAATTTGGCCATATTTATTGAAGCTCATTTAAAATATCATGATCAGCTACTCATAAACAACTTTATGACAGGGCAATTTTATTTAAAATATTTTTTCTGGTAGATGAATGTACAAGACATGAAGATTGTGGGAACAATGCTCAATGTTTGTGGAGCTCACAAGAAGTACAAAATGTATGCATATGTAACGAAGGCTTTACTCGAAATGGAAATTTTTGTCAACGCAAACAAGGTAATTTGAGCTAATACATTTTTATGTATTCAACAATTTCAACTGAGAATTTTAGATAATATTGCTATGTGAGAGATATTATCAACACACCAGATGAATTTATTTTGGAATTCCAGTCGCTTAAGTTTATCAAAAATATATGTTGTTTCAATGACTCCACATCAGCTTCTGATAAAGATGAAGATGTGGACATTGTTTTGTAAAAGCTTTGAAATCCCAAGAGAATTTCACTCATTATCTACACCAGGTAAACCCTTTTGAATGCAGGTAGAGACTTCAAAAGTGAGCCTATTCATATCCAATGAAAACAGTTATCTTATTAAAATATATATTTCATAAATGGCTGTTTACTACTATGTCCATTATGATAGGATTATTAAATGTAAAAACAATTGACATACTTAAACCATCTAGCCAACCTTGATCTTTGATTGGTAATGTAATATGTTAATTTTTTCTTGATTAAAATAATTTACCATTCTTGCATCTTGTCTGTGTATTTGATTTGTCTACCTAAATTTTATCTCTATATATTTTACACTCAAACAAAAGGAAAGAGGTCATATAATAAGATTAGATTTGGATATTATTAAAGTGATTTTACTACACCATGAATATAGCTTGCAACTTTAATTATTCTTTCATAAATTTATTCTTAAAACAATACAAGTAAAATTTAATTCACTTTATTAAGACTATTTATATATTAGGCATCAATCAGTCCTTCATATAATTAAATTCTTTATTTATAGGAACTGGCTGTGAGCAAGAATGCCATTACAATGCTAGATGTGTATTTGATTCAACTTCAAATAGACATCAATGCAGATGTAGTGCAGGTTTCTCTGGAGATGGCCTGAACTGTATTGAAGAACCAGTAGGTTGTCATGTTCTGAATAACTGTGGAGCAGGAGCTGATTGTATATATGATCAGGATGCTGCAGCTTACAGATGCAGGTGCCGGCAGGTGAAATATGCTATGCAGCATTATACTTTAACTCAAGTTCAATCATGGTATATGTAATCAATAAATTTGCACAAAAGAAATTTTCATGAGCAAAATATTGGCACCTAATTCCATTAACACACTTTTCTGTGGTAATATCACCTACATTTGAAGCAAATTGACCACAAGAAATTCTTTGAGACTTGGAAAGACATAGACATCAAGAGACTAAGTTTATGAAACAGAATAGAATTAAAATAATCAGGGAATTTCATATTCAAAGTATTTTTATAAGAACATGATTTCATTTTATGAAATAAGATTTTATTTTACAAAATTTTTACTTAGCCAAGTAGAGTATTAGAATATTATTCTCTTTTTGCTGTTGCCTTTATATTTCTAAATATTGAATCAATAATGTATCTGATTGCTTTCTGGGTACTGTTTTAATTTTCATATGAAATAGTCTCATCAAAGTCGCATATATGTGTATCAATAATTTGACAATCACTTTTCTTTTTTATTGTATACAGAATTATTAATACGGGTGCATCAATTAGTCCTATAGTCTTTATGTATGTCATTTAATCACTCATAGGTTCAGAATTTAAAAAATAGTACCACGTATTTGTTGAAAAAAATTCTGATGTCACAATATTGGCCATTTTCACATTAATCATTTTCAAGTCTAATTTGACCAAGATAAAATTCAGCAACCCAAAGAAGAAGAATCTCCATTGCCTTTTATACAAGTGAATTTCATTATATGCTGCCATAAGTGATGATACCCGTTCACAAGCATCAAGTTTGCTTAAAGAACCACAACTAATTTAACAGTTCACATTATTTCAGAAGAATAACTTATGAAAAGCAAATACTAACAAAAATCAAATTTGAATTGAACAGCTTTGTATTGTTATAATTTAATAGCTACCTATTTATACATTAAACACATTTAGTATATTTTACTATAATACAGGAATAATATTTTTTGTCACTTCATAGTATTCAACTAATTTCTTTACTATGTGTGAAAATTGTTACTTTACAATCATTTCATCATTTAATAAATTTTTGACATTGCTAACAAAAAATTCATAATTATTTTCTAATTGGGTCTTTTAATTTTTTATTAATTTATTTTATTTATAACCCTTATTTGAGAATTATTGTTTAGCTTTTATTTTATAACAGAAAAATTAATATCAGCAATTAATATATAAAATACCGAAATTGACTTTAACAGGTAATAAACAGCCATAATACATTTAAGAACTTTAGGTGATGTAGTCATAGTATTTCTGTTCATAAATGAGAAGGGACAATCACTTTTTATTTATTACAGCTTTCTTATAATCAAATTTACTATAATTGAGTTTCATAGACAGCCATCTGTTGATGAGTAATAGAAAAAATCATCTGCGAAATCTTAAACATTTTCATTTGTTGGTTTTCTATCAAATAATATATCAATCTATTAAGGTATTATATTTACAGAGTTAATGATGATCTATTTTCTTATTTAGGGTTTAAAGGGTGATGGATTTTTGTGTGTTCCTGAAACCTCTTGCCTGCAAGATTCTTCTTTATGTTCATTAAATGGAAAATGTGTCTTAAGTACTAGTGGTTACTATGAATGTCAGTGCAATGAAGGCTTTAAAGGAAATGGAATTCATTGCAAACGTGAGTACTATATTTGAATAATTAAGTAACTTCATTTCATCTAGGAAAGCTGTAAGTTTTTCAGTGATTTTGTTATTGATATCAAATACCAAGATAATCCAATCTTTCTGCATACTTTATCCAAGATGCTGCAGCTTACAGATGCAGGTGCCGGCAGGTGAAATATGCTATGCAGCATTATACTTTAACTCTTGTTCAATCATGGTATATGGTAGATGTCATCAAGAGCCATGAAAGTAAAAAACACATAATAAATCACATCAATGAACTCATCGCTAACATCTCCTCCCAGCAGACTGCAGGGAGAAAACTGAAAAGACTACGGTCAGAAGACCTTACTGAATAAATCCTGGAGACCTGCCAATGGACAGTGCCCTGCAAGTGCCATGCAGCAATAATATCAAAACATTTACTAATGGCTTTAAATATATAGTATTTTTAGATAGGGTGTAAGGATAGAAAATGTGGAAGAAAGTTGGGAAATTCGCTATAAGTCACAAGCTTGGCATAGAAATATGCTCAGAGAAAGCTGTGTGATCAGCGTAGAGAGAAATAGAAGAAGCAATAAAGACTGAAAATATTTGGCATCGCCAGGACTTGAACCCAGATCGTTATACAGCCCTCGTTTTATATATAAAGAAAAGATTAGCAACTTTTAAATAAATAATATCCAATAAAGGGTTATGTAACTGAATAGTTCAGTATCTTGTTAAATACTACCAGATGAGTTATCTAATTCAATTAATACTCTCATTTATTTAATTATTACAGGAATTTCCAAATTTGACGGAAACTTTCTATTAGTTAATCGAGGGATGGCAACACTTAAAGTTCCTTTCAAAGCAAATAGGAATAATCCTGGAAACCTTATATCATACCAGTACTTTCAGGTTGCAGTTGGTTAGTTACAAATTATTTGTACTTAAATTTTTCAAAGTTTATTTACATACTTAATGTGTAAAGTTTAAAAACAAATAGGCTTATTATATTATACCATAAACAGTTTTACTTGTATTATTTGTTTCAAATTTTCAACTGCTGTAAAAGGCTTTATGTTGTGTAGCAATTATTTTAGTTTACCTGTAGTTTTCTGAATTTAACTTCCTAAAATTTTCATTGTTTTACCAAATTTCAGGGATTGATATTGATTGTGATGAAGGACGTGTTTACTGGAGTGACATGTCAGGAAAAAGTATTAAAAGTTTGAAATATGATGGTTCAGGTGGTTCTACATTTCTTAGTATAGGTATGATATGCTAATAATTTGGTAAGGCTAATTTTTAATTAGCCTCAAATTTCTCATTTGCAAAATTTAATCTGCACAGACATTGGATCTCCTGAAGGACTGAGTATTGATTCAGTGTCTCGGAATATATATTGGACTGATTCTGCCAAGGATACTATAGAAGTTGCTAATCTTGATACAAAGCAGAGAAAAGTTCTTATTTCAACTGGACTTGTAAATCCTCGAGGAATAGCTGTTCACCCTGAAAGAGGGTATTATTTACAAATATAATTGTAACAATAAATGCATTATATTTTTGAATAACTGTAAATTATAACTTAATTAATACAAATAATGTAACTCCCTGAAATTAACTTAATATAAATATGATTCATATTTAATTTTTCAAATGGGAAAGGTACAGTTATGGTATTTTTTAGGAGATAAATCTCTGTTATTAGCATATTTAACCCTGTTAAATATTTAAAATTCCAATATTATAGGTTATAAATTAATTGCAGCCCTATTAATTTTAATGAGAAATGCTGCTACAATTATAAAATCAAACAAAGAGCTTTTTGTCTCAATCATCTGTAAATTTGATTAATGCACATTAAATATTTGTATATACATATCATACATGGAATCAAATTGATAAAAATTGTCACATAAGAAATGACTTGTGGAATAATTTTCTCCACTCCGATATATTGTCACATGAACCACATGCTGTGTAGATTGTAAAATCTTGTTGTGGCCATAGGCCTCATGCCTATGAGTAACCATGTGGTCAGACCACCTCATAAACAAACACCATGACTCATTTTATATTCTGTGATCGAAACTACTGGATTCATTGATTCATTTTGTATTAATTTATTAACTATGAATATCATAACTAACATATGTATATTGGTAATCAGTGTGACTTTGCATGAAGAGCTGGGCTGGGCATTGGTGCTCCTACAAGACACATTCTTGAAGACATCTCAAATCCAGGTTATTTAAAATATTACCATGCATTTTCCCCACAATTACCACTTCACTGCTGAATGAGCTTCTCTTAAACTGATCTCAATGGATAAAATTCTCCTTTAGATCCACACTGACCCAAATGGAGTTACATCAGTAGATAAGCCTCTAGAATTTCAAGTACAACAAAAACTGATGTGGATTCCCCACACTGCAGTCTATGCCAAACATCAAACGGTAAAAAATTTCTAATATCTTACTTTGCTCAGTTCCATAGTCACCTTCTCTATGGTACATGACTATGGAGTAGCTCAAGATGATGCCAGGCATTATTCATTGCCCAGAAGAGAACACTCAGACTAATGGCCAGAGTTGGCCATATGAGTCCTACAAGCAACTCTTCTGCCAGTTGAAGATATTGATGGTACCAGATCTTCACATAATATCCTACATGAGGTGGGGACTCCACACTCTTTGAATAAAAGAAACCAGAAACAAGATCATCATACTTATGACACAATACATTGCCAAGCTCTTACCATAATACCATTACTGAGGACCACCAAGACCATCCATGGCCTAACAAACTGGGTCTCAATTTGTATAACTGACTACCTCTGGACCTAAACAACAATAGTTACTGTTTGAATAAATAATATAATTGCATTTAAAGCTCTCTGCCTCTCTATTAATTTTCTCTATATTTTGTGTGTAATAATCTTTTCCAATTGAGTGATCTTTCTGTTTTGTATGAGTGTATCATTATTATTACAATTAAAGGTTTGTGAACATTGAGTCAAGCTGCTCCTTATTTTCCATTGTGGCATGATTCATACATACCTCCCAACAGTTACTCAGACTATGAAATGTTTCTTATTCAATAACATTTGAGCCTAGTGTCAAAGAATTATTTCAACTATTTTTAATATAAAATAATAATAATGTAAAATTTAGTATTGTAACATGGGGCTTGATAATTGAATTGTTTTTGCCATTAAAAGTTAATTAATGCCTTACTTTGCAGGACTTCATTGCTAACAAGCAGACAATAGATACTAAATCTCCATTATTAGCATATTTAAAAGTGTCATGTTCTGCTATAATATAAATTAAAACTATTTGCAGGTGATTCTATAATTGAATATTTATTAAATTTAGTATTTAATTTTTTCAGCAAGGTTTTCTGGTCAGATTGGAATAGAGAAAACCCTAAACTTGAATGGGCTAATATGGATGGTACAGGAAGACAAATATTTCTTGATGGCCCATCTGTGAAGCTCCCCAACTCCCTTTCAATAGATTTTGAAAGAGATGAACTTTGTTGGGCTGATGCAGGCACCAAGACAATTGGTGGGCTATAATATTAACATTCAAAGTTAAATTATTATTAAGAATTAATATATCTTTTTCTCAATAATTAAATCAAATAAAGTAATGACTAAATCACACACATTTTTTTTTTATTTAACTGAGCCAGTGTATGATAACTATGTTTGTGACTTCTCAGATAATTTATTCAAATGTTAAATTTCAAAGTACTTTGTTGTAAATTTTGATGAACAATTAAAAGACAAGTTAAAATGAACAGTTTTGTTGATGCTGCCAGTTTAGATTTTTATACACTTCTAATTGTTCATAAAAATTAACAACAAAGTACTTTAATATTTAAATAAGTATATCCCAAATATGGTGAGAAAATGTCAGTTTAATTAATGAATTTATTATTCAGGCACCTGTGTTTTTACATTACAATACTTTCGCAGTTAAGACCATTTTAATATATCTTAGTATCCTGTACTGCTCAGTTACTGAATGACAACTGATGTGAATCATACTACTAATGAAATGAACCAATTTAAATTGATTCGATCTTAAAACTTATTTTGCATCATCCAAATGGTACATTTCCGGACATGGGTTCCTAATCAAAACTTTATTTACCAAGTCCCCTCAACAACTCCTAGAAGTCAGTGATATAAATTCTGAAACACCACATATGCAACAGTAGTTATGCAATGAATGGAAAGATGATACAGTATTTCTTGTGTTTATATATAGGCCGCAGAAAATAATTTTGACAGAATTTCTGTCCAGCCAATCAATAAAGCGTAGTGAAGTTCACAATGACCACAGCAGGATTATATTAATTTATTTAAGGTAAACAACTGGTATTGTAATGGGCTGAGTAGGGATGCAAGGAATTGAAGAACAATTGTTGAATTCTGATTAAAAATTGCATCAACAAAGAAACTTTAGTGACCCAAGCAAATGATGAGAAACAAGGTGACCTTGTATGCTCAGCTGCCTAAATAAGCAGACTAGCAAAGAAGGCTAATCAGTCCAAGCCTAGCCTTGATAATGCTTGATAGTTCAAACAGAACATTGGCAGAAAGGCCAAAACATGGTCAAACAGACAAAAAAAACAATGTCTAATAATATTAAAAATATTCAATTCATGTATATTCCCTAAAAGATTTTTTAAATAAATTAATAACATCAACAAAAGCTTTTAATAGATTGAACAATATTCTGTAAATTACCAAATGCCATGATTATGTTATAATTTTTTAAAAAATAATAATTTTCAGAATATTACAGAAGAAAACTTTGTCTTCTTAGGAATCTAGGTTCACCTATTCTGTGATAGTCATAGAGCCATACATTACACCTCATTTTAAATGATAGAAATTATTTTGAACCATTATTAATTGAAATTCTGCATTTTAATAAATTTGTTACAACAATGCAAATTGGCAAAAACATGTAAACAGAAACTTTTGATTCTAAGTTTATTAGCAAACATTGAGCCCTAAGATTATTTGTGGGACACTAAATTAATATGTAATTAAAAAAGTATTGGTTTATTTTCCAGAATGTATAGGCATATCCTCTAACATCAGAAGGACTGTTGTATCTAATTGCAGTTATCCATTTGGTATTACTATGTCTGATGATAATTATTATTGGACTGATTGGGACACGTGAGTTAAAGTTACATTTTTCTTTTTGTGTTTATAATAATGATTGAAATAATAAAATTTCCTAAGCTTTTTAGCAACACTTTGTTATTATTTATTAATGGTAGCTTTATGGCCTTTTGATTACAGGCAAAAGATTGAAAATGCAAGAAGACCAAATGGTAAAATTAATGAACCACTAGAAGTTCCTCTTGTTGGCAGTGGAAAATTATATGGAATTGTTGCTGTTCCTGAGCACTGCAACAGGTGTAAGTTGGATATTGGTTTATTAAATTCATGTCTATCATTCTAAGTTTTCTTCGCTTTTCACCAGAAAATGGTCTTACTGAATTAGATGAAAAAATTTGTTGATTCTTCAATAAAACCATGGGAAAACTCTTCACTACACTATATTTAGTTATTATATAGACATGTTATTATATTCCAATGTCTTGGAATTGTTTGAATTTTATTGACTAGGTTTTAAATTTAAGCATGGGTTTAATATCAGCTTTAATCTAATAAAGTTTATCTTGCAGCATGAATGACTTCCACAGGATAGGGAATAATAAAGTAAGTAAAGTAAAGCAGTTGACATACCTTTAGGAGGGAAATGAGAAAACGTGAAATTTGGAGAGTCTAAATTCCCTTTTTCAGACCAAGAGTATTTGAAGAAGGGAGTTTAGACTTAAAAATTCATATTTTCATGCTTTTCTACCAGTTAATCAGTTTAAGGAAAGCCAATGAAAATTTTCTGTCTTTATCCCTCTTACCTATCCAAATGAATTAATTATTTTGAAATTGTCACCTTACCTTTATTCACCTCATATGTGATATTCTCATAATAACTGGTATGTAAAGGAAAGAGATAGTAACTTACCTGAAATTAAAGCTCATCATCACCAATCACGACAGAAGTAACTTCGGATGGTGGAGGTTTATCTACCATCTGGATAAACCTACACAATAAAAACCTGA
Organism: Eucriotettix oculatus; assembly: GCA_034510155.1. NCBI lineage: Eukaryota > Metazoa > Arthropoda > Insecta > Orthoptera > Tetrigidae > Eucriotettix > Eucriotettix oculatus. The sequence goes on from CM067378.1 coordinate 8,985,322, forward strand.
GCAGCTACTAGGGCAACTTATTTGGAACAGAAAGATAGATAGAGAGCCACTAATCAAAAGCTGTTGTCACCAGGATGGGAAAGAATTATATCCATTTTCAATGTCGAAGCCTTTTTTATCAGGACAGTAGGATTGAATGTTGTACTGGCTAGCTACACAGTCTATGATACTTACAGAAGATTTGGCTTCATGGAGGTACCCTGTCAGTGAGGCTGGTTTCGGTAACCAAGCAGGATTTCAACATAATGAGAGGAGGGGGAGGTGTTTGAGAATACCATGTTTGGGTAGGGATTTGCATGTAATCCTCATAGTATAACAATGTTAGGTGACCTTATGCAGAAACAAGATTTATAGCAAAATTTGGTGGTGGAGGTGTTTTTATCAAAATTGAGGAAAGAGGACAGAATTTTATGGTGGAATTGGAAGATCTTTTTAAATATATGCATTTGTCAATTATAAATTTTGTGACCCAAAATAATTGGTGGAATATGTGTATGTGTAGTTTTGAACAAAAACAAGGATCACAGTCTGACAAAGAAAATTTTAAAATTATGCCAACTTCCAAACAGCAGTTGATGAGCATAAAATCTGTTGTAATTTAGCAAATCTCATGGCTTTGTGTTTAACAATTTCAAGAGTTCAGAATCTTTTGGACGTAAGTCTTAAATGAACGGTAGGAGTTACCAGGCTGGGAAGCAATAAACATTTAAAAAACAGAGCAACCACATAAATCATCTAAAAAACTTACAAATGTGCAAATAGCATTTTTGTTGTTTTAATCTACTTCTTTAACTAGTTTGTTTATAGATGTTATTCATTATATCATATCAAATAATTTTTATAGTTCATTCTGTTTACATTGTTTACATTCATTCCAATCCCTAAATTTACTTTTATTTCTGTGTGTTAAAGTTTATTTTAGATTATATGATCTGGATGGAAAGGCTGTACAACAATAAATGAAAAAGGCATATGTCCTATAAGAAATTGACTAGGAGAGCTCAGATGGTGTAGCCATTGCTTAGCAAATGGTGGTTCCACAATTGAAAATTTTTCATTAAGATCCTTTAATTTCATTTATTCTGTTCTAGATTTTGCACTTTTAACTTTCAGTATCAAATGCCTGTGTTTCTGGAGGAAATTGTGGTGAGTGGCGACTCTGTTTGCCCAATGGTCGTGGCGGACGTACATGTGCATGCGGTGATGAAGGAGGCTATGAAGGATCAGGAGAAGTTACAACTTGCAATGACATCCTTTAGTGTGATTTTTAGAAGAAAAATGTGAACTTGATCATAATTTGTGTATATAAAAGCTATTATTGCAAGCTTTTGATAAACATGAACCAATTTTATTTAAATCCAGTAAATGTGTTGTAGTGATAATTTATAGTAGTGTTCTTTTCCATTAATTAAATCTGTCCTCAGATGTCACAATATAAGGATTGTGGAAAATTTATCAAATTATAATAAATTGCATTTTATAACACTCAGCTCTTTGGAATATCAAATGAATACTGCATAATTTTATTTGTAGTTTGGTTTTTCAAATCACTTCATTCATAGAAAATATCATTTAGTGATCTAAAAATAGAATTTATTTAAAATATGGAAGAAAGAAATGTATAAAGATAGTTATTTATTTACTATTATAGACTGCACTACTCTGTAAATATTATTTTAATAATAATAAATGTATACAAAAATGTGTAAAATTACTAAGTGATCCTTTAAATAATTTATTTCTCAATTAAGAGCTGGAAGTATCACATTTGATGTTACAATATTATACTCAAAAAATATATTAAAACATTTTCACCTACAAGAGATGTCTCAGAAAAGAAATCATGTTATTAGCAATTTTAAGGATAAATATTTCATCTTAACTTGGGAGCTTGTAAAATAATATGGTAGTAAAACAAAGTATCTAATAATAAAGGATTTTAATTGTATTCATCTACATAATTTAACCAAAATGTACAGTATGATTTCCTGAAGGAGAAGGCTAGTGCCTCAGAAAATTTGAATTATTTCTGTCTGACAAACCAACACCAGCCCTAAATTTCAGGTAAGCTAGTGTTTCTCTATTGCTTCTCCATATCAGTTAAATATATGTAGGAATTGTAGAATTCAGAATGAAGATGAAGTGCTCAGCATGCCATTGAAAAGTCATCACCTGGTTGGAAATATTTATATTTTAACAGGCTATTTTGCTCTCTCAAAAATTATTTTAAATTGGGACACTAAATATTTACTGGCCATATGAAAGAAAAGAAGACAGTAATTGGCAATTGCCTTTGGTTTATCATCTTTCGAAGTTTATTGTTAGAGCCTCAAGCACATTGGTAACTTTTGTTTCACATTCCTGATACTGCTGTGTGACAAAACAGTTCACATGAGAGTGATGACTGTCAGGTTTATTTTATTTTTTAGTACAAATTAACATTCTTTGAAAATAATTTAGATGATATTACAACTATATGTGCTCTTGTATTTCAAACTTGAAATAATAACAGAAAAAAAATTACTGGCTTTATTAATAAATATCTGGCAAATATTACACACTTCATGATAAATTGTAGGGAAATCCCAAAAATGTTTTAATATTTTCGAGAATGGGAGTAAAAAGCTTGTTGTAACTTTTGACTCATTTAATATATTTTCAAGATAAAAACATGTGGAAATCTATTCCACCTGAAGAACAACTTGCAGTTACAATTTTTAAACATATGTAGAGCCCAATATTCCAACCTTGAAAAGACTGCCAACAATCAAATTATAGAATGTTACTTTCCAAGGAGACAGTTGATCATGTTCCACATGAAGTGATTGTTTTGTCCTGTACAATTGCCTCAAATGCTCACTAAATGCTGTTATATTGTTATGTCAGCTCTGTCCTATTATCTCAAGAGATATTAAAAATTACGCCCATTACAGACGCCAAAAGAATGAAATAGATAGGAAGTGCAAAGAGGCTTAGCTTCAAGAAAAGTGCAAACACAGCTTATAGGGCAATTGGAGAAACATTCAGAAAGATGAAAAATACTAGCAAGAACAGATGGTAAACCAATCCTAGATTAAGAAGAAAACGCTCAAAGATGAAAGAATATCTAGACATGCTGTATCATTGTGGAACCTAGATCAGTCAGTAAAAGAAGAAGAGGAGGATGCTGCTGATGATGAAGAGTTGGCAGAAAAATTAAGTTTGGAATGTGGCAGGGCACTGATAGATCTGAGCAACAGTAAAGCGCCAGGAGTTGATAAGATCATAGAGTGAACAAGCAGTATCATGGCTTTCAGGATAGTTTTTGAAATTTACAAAACAGAAAGAATACCAGAAGATTTAATTACAACATTATTATCCCTATATCAAAGAAGACTGGGGCTGATAAATGAGAACAACATAGGACAAATAGTTAAGTATCTCATGCAAAATGTTTACGAAAATTGTATATAAGGTGATGGAATGTCAAATATGTGTGAGTTAGGAGAAAGTTAATTTGGTTTTAGGAAGACTGTAGGGACAAGAAAAGCAATATTGGCTTATGTCAAATTTTAGAAGACAGGATAAGAAAAAGCAGGCAACGTATCATGGCAATTGTAGATTTAGAAAAAGAATTTGATAATGTAAACTTAAAAACTATTAAGGATTTTGAATATGACAGGAATAACATATCGAGAAAGAAGAGTTATCCATACCCTCTGCTGTCAGCAGTATTTGAACTGAAGGGCAAGAAGAAAAAGCTGAAATCAAGAAAGGAGTAAGACACGGAGGACCATGCCATTACTTATATATTGAACGGGCAAAGAAGAATGTTGAAAATGAATATAGAAAGGGAAACAAAATACAAAGAGAATAAATAAAAACTTAAGTTCACTGATGAGATTGTGGTACAAGTCAAGTCAGAAGAAGACTTGGAATCCATAATAAATGGCATGAATGTGGTCCTGTAGAAAGAGTACAATATGAGTATTGATAGAGAAAACCAAGGTCATGGAGTGTAGTTTGGGAAACGGTGGAATATCGAAGGGAGTTAGATTGGGAACAGATATTTTGAAAGAAGTTAAGGAATTCTGCTACTTGAACAGCATAATAACTAGGGTCGATCAAGAAAGGTTTTCATAAAATAGATTAATTTACTTACGGTTAATATTAGTATGAATTAAAAAAAAATCATTACTAAAAATGTATATATGGAGCGTGGCATTATATGGGTGCTAAACGTAGATGGTAAGAGTTGTAGACAGCAAAAGAATACAACCTTTCGAAATGTGGTGCTATGGGAGAATGCTGAAAATCAGATGGGTGAATAGAGTAACTAACCATGAATTTTGAACCAGAAAGGGAAAGAGAGGACAATTTGGAGGATGTTGAAAAAGAAAAGAGACAGATTAATAGGCCTCATTTTAAGATATAAGGGTCTTGTAAAATTGGCATAAAAGGGAAGAGTGTGGAAAAAGATAAGAAGAGGAATGCTGGGATAGAACACGCGAAGCAGATTAGGGAAGAAGCAGCATAACGCTTCGAAGCTGGCAATGGTCGGTCCGCGTGTTGATGGTCGTCTTCAGTGCTGTGACGGCCAGACACAACAGCAGTCAATTACTAAAATAATACACATTGTACTCGAATCCTTTGGAGAGAGAATGTTAGCTTGTAGCTACCAGGATCTCCTGCACAACGAGCTCGCTTCTTCCTCGGTCAATTTTGTTATGTTCCCACTCGGGCACAGAACGTTCACCTAAGCACTTGGTTGGTCCACCTTTTGCCTTCAGTACAGTAACGGTTATTATTCCCATTAACTATTCAATGTGTTGAAAGGAAACGGAAGGGATCTGACATCACGCCTAATCCAGGTGTGCAAGATTTTATGGTAGTGAATCCATCTACAGGATGATTCACAAATGATCACTTGGTTTTCTGTCATGTGAATGTGGGGACCGAAGTCTCGATCATGATCGATGTCACTTCTGCACGATACGAGAAGCACGACATAGTGGATTGACTTGTTGGAAGCAGCCATGTTCATTGTGACACGCCATCAATGTGATGGGATGAGGATGCGTTGTGTCACATGCTTCGCCTATTCTGGAAGAACAGTACAACCGAGTATTAGTACTTTAATATACATCGCACTTGAATGATGGTAGATGAAATATCAGCTGGAACTTACCAGGATTTTCTGAACGACAAACTCGGATCCTTGCGGCTTGTTTTGTCGGGGACAATGTTCCGCGCAAGCATCAAAATATTAATCACAAAGGAAATGTTAAACTTTCAACCATGTTACGCAAATTTGTTTTTTAAATTTCCAAAACATGAAACTTTAAATTTGGACCCGTAAATGGAGGAACATTCAGTGAAACGGGTTGGCATAGAGTGGGTTACACACTATGGACCTGTAACTTTTAAATTTGGTTATGTCCGGAACGCTGCCGGTTTCGTCGTCCGACGACTCATCTCCGATCATGAGAGCTGGTGTCCGTCGGCGATCGTCATCGCTGTGGCTCAGATACTCGGCGTACCGATCCACCTCGGGCAGTTTGGGTGTTGGTAGGAGTGGTGTGGCTGGACCGTGGTCAGCTTCGTCTGACCGAGACAGATCCTCATCATCACCGGAGATGGCGTCGATGTGGGAACTTGAGGGAAAGTTGGAGTCTTCGTGTTCCTCCATGCCGAACAATGGTTCGGGGCGCGGCCGAGGAGGGATGAGGACGGGAGGATCACTAACCGGGACAGTATCAGGCCGAGACACAGCTTTAGGGGGGAAGAGCAACAAAAAAACACCAAACACTTTGCGCAACATACTACAAAAAATAACGTTTACTTACTTTCACCGAAGAGCAAGGAAGGATGCGATGCGTGGCTTCTGGACAGCAGCTTCGGAGAAAGTTTCGCTGGGTTACGGAAACAATGTTGAGGACCCAGGCGTTTGCCAGAGATGAATCGCATCACAACTCTTGTAAATATAGAGCATAGGAAATTATTCGCAAGAGAGATGAGTGCATTCAAAAGCTTCTTCCAAAATTTATATTGAAATTAAAAACATTTCAAGGATGTTTACATAATTTATTTCCAACTTTCTTTTAGCAAGTAATAATATTCCATATTAAGTTCTACGATCGTTATCGATTAAAAATTTACAATTAAAAAATTACATTTACAGCGTATTAACAAAATTAAATTATATAGTAATTTTAATACTTGGTAATAATTGCTTATTACATCTAGAAAGATTGGCGAATTCACTACTTCGTAGTTCGTTCCTCTCCTTATGTTCCCACTTTTGGCATTCCAAGAGTATTTGTTGCATTGTGATTGGAAGTTGCACTGATTGCAGATTGGTGGAGGTCTCTTTTCTGTTAAATGAAGTTGAGTTTGGTGTGGCGAGGCCTAATCTTTGATTTGACGATTTTCTATCTGCGATTTAGATTCGGGTTTGTAGTCGATATGTAAAAATATGAGATGGTTTGATGCATCAATCAAATTTTTAATGTTTTCCAGTTTTCGATCCATTGCTTTCCTAATATTCGTATTATTAAATTCCATTGCAGTCTGGATTTTGATTAAAGGATCATAAAGGCAGAAAGGAAAGCGATTACTTTAATTATCTACGAATGGATCACACTACGTGCAATAAGTTGTCACAAATTATAACCCTGTTAATCCAAAGACAGGACAAGCCATCACACCTTCCCAAAACACGTCTAATCATCACTTCAAGGACTTAGTCCGCTCGGCGTTCTGAATAGAATATCCACGTTCCGTCCATATTGCAGCAACTACGTCTTGTGACAAAGTCGACCATGCAGTAGTTAGGAGACTGCGTCGCCATCTCCCGTCTAAATATGACAACGTCGTTTTTCGAACTCTCCAGAACACACCATCTACCATGCCCAGATCCTTTTCCACACGGCACCATTTACCTACGTCACATGCCTCAGGGCCACTATTGTTATGCGGTACGGAGCAAAGGCTGTACCGACAATCCAAACTCTCACTTGCCGCCTCAGTGCTCCATGCTCAAACCTTCTATTCAAACAGTATTTATAACAACATATGAAATAAAGCAAACGACTTAATGATTTTAAAATAATAAATCTAATTTTAATGAACATTCAATTAATAAAAACTATCCTAATATCTGTCGGCCAGCAGATTTAATACTAAAATGCACTGGCACAGTAATAAAATTCTGAAATTTTAATAAAACTTTTGGATGAAATCATTAAAATGCCATAAACCAAAATTTTGAATGTGGCGCCCAATATAAATTGTGCTCTGGATTGACAACGAACCCTAGGTTCTCAATCGAACGAACTTGCGATTTTAATGGTAGGGTCTAAGTGGTCAGTAAATAATTATTATGATGAATGAGCAAGTTTATTTAAAGTTTCTTTATAAATATGAGGTAATTTTTTCACAAATTTTACTTACACCAAAAATTTTCAAAATTTATCGGGGGAAACTTAATAAAAAACCCTAATACCCCAGTGCCTCTCCAAGCCAGCACTCTCAATATGTACGTCACGTCCTCCAAAAATGCAGGCGTTAACTTCTCTACACCCAACACGTGTCTTCAAATTTACTTAACACAATTGAAGTTATTGCGTAAAAGTGATTTACACACTTTAATGAACTTCTTCTCGTATTTACTTACTTCGTCCTTCATCACCTTTGCCGCTCTTAAAAATGTACGTCCGGTCTCTTCCACTACAAAGTCCGTTCTCCATAGCACAACCACCAATCCCGCTGTGTCCTAGCAAGATCTTTCTTGCTTACGCAATATTACTTCAATGTGGTCACCTGACCCCATCCACCAATCGAAAATCTATAAGAAAAACCTAAACAGCGGCCATTTGCAAGTCCCTGTCACGTGCAAATCGCTTACAAAGCATAATTTCTTCCGCGCTGCTCGCGTCCTTTAGCGACGTCCGTTTTGGCGCTCTACTCGCCAAACAAGTCGCAGCTTGCATGCTACATTCCGCGCTCAAATGCCCATTTGTAGCAGTATTTAACTTACAACTATAATCTCTCGTAATAAGAAATTTGATTTATAAAAAAATTAACTCAAATATTAGCAGCCTTACTCGTTTTTTAATATATTGGTGACGTTATTGTGCATATATTGGTATATTACAGTTGTGTGAATATTACGAGACATACAGTAATAAAAATAAACTTGAAATATGTGTAGCGGTAGCCACCCGTCGGTAGACCGCAAAAAAGTGTACATTAATGGGTGAAAAATATTAAACAATGATTTGTTATTACATATCATCTGCTGAATTATAATACAATTTCGGGAAAAAGTCAAGCTTTTATTATGTCAGAATGTCTTTCTCTTTTTAGTCTTCTTCCTGCTTTTCGTGGCGGAGGATTGTGGTAAATTTCTTGCAAAAGCTTATTGGAGCGATCACTCAGACGTTGGTGGTGACGGATATATGTAGTTTGTTAAACTTGTGTAACGTCTGGTGTACCCAGGTCTCGGTGCAAGTTACCAAGGAGCGTCTGTTATGAGCCGAAGGATTCTATTTTGGATTGTTTGGATTCTTTTGATTTGAGAGTTGGATGCTGAAGACCAAATTGCACACGCGTATTGCCAGATTGGTCGAATTGGAGCTAGATATATAGTCTTCTTTGCTCTTAGAGGGATAGATTGACTGACAAAGAGGCGTTTGAGGAGATACAGGCGACCACGTGTTTTTTGCACAAGAGAACTTATGTGGGAGTTCCATGCCAGTCTTGAATGAAGCTTTAATCCCAGGTAGCTCGTTTCCTCACAACGATGAATATCAGTTACGTTGAGACGAATAGTCAGGTTTTCAGGTAAGTTCCTCCGGTAGGTAAACAGAACAAGTTCAGACTTTGTGGGGTTTACTTTAGTTCCCCATTTGCAGCACCATTGCTCAACCTCCGAGGCAAACTGTTGCAGGTTATCCCTGGCGTGGCTGCATCATGCATTTGCGGAAAGAGCTACCACGTCATCAGCAAAGTGGGCGATTGTAATTGCATTGTTGGCAGCGTAGTCACTAACGTACATGAGGGGCCCAAATCGCTGCCATGCGGCACGTCAGCGTGAAAGGTGTAAGTTCTTAAGTTCTGGAGATAGCATCATCATATTTAACAGAGAAGGTCCTGGAATGGAGATATGATAATATTAATCTATAGAGGGTGTCCGGAAGATGTTCCTTTAGTTTCACTAGAAGACCATCGTGCCATACACGCTCAAACGCCTTTTCGGTGTCCAGGAAAAGATCTAAGCAAACTTTTTTCCTTCGTATATATCTAGAATTTTCTCAACAACTCTATGTAATAGTAGGGGACACGAGAGTTCAGTCCTGAACCCAAACTGTGTGTGTGGAAAAAGCGGTTCCAGGTATAATAAATAGTTAAGGTAAGAGTTGGATTGGGCATGAATTGATCCTTTAGGTGAGCGGCGAATATATCAACTTTCTCTTTAGATGTGGAAATCCACAGGTTGTCAACTTTTAGCGGCGGAATGCTATTTCTTTGCTTGACAATGGATTTCGTTTCCTTCCACATTGTTGCATCCTATGGATCAAGTCGCTCTAGTTCATCTTGTATACGTTAGTCTCGGTAGGTCTTTAAAGTATTGCTTAGTTCTCGAGTCGCTGTGTTGAAGCATTGCTTGTCCTGATGGAAACGAGTTCTCAGCCACTGAGTTCGACATTGTCTTTTTACTCTGAGGAGTAGAGAGAAGTGAGGAGGTAGTGGGGGTTGATTACGCTGTCCAATGATGTTATTGCTTGTGTGTGTTTCAATATTCGATTTCGTGGCTTTCCATTGTATTAGCCTTGTTAATTCTAAGACAGCTTTATCAATGTCTTTTGCTCCCTTTAACGGGATGTTTTGATTAATATTTGTATCTATAATGGATGCATATTTATTCCAGTTGAATGGTAATTTCAATAGCGATGGTAGCGTCTCACGGTAGTGGTCTGAAGGTCGTTAGTGTTGTACAGTCACACGAGAACACAGGTGCTGCACGTTTTTTCCAACGAAGAAGTCCAGAACGACAGAAGTGATGCCAGTAAGTGGGTTCGTTGCCTAAAGCCAACGTCGTGCAAAAGTCTTCCACTCCGATTAGCAATTCGATTGGAATTCAAATCATATGTTAGTAGAAACTGATATCCCATTTCATAGAGAACACCACCACACCGCTGTTCACCGCTAATATCAATCACCGTAATACACCGCCGTCCACAGTCACATCAATAATAATAAAAACCACACCGCCGTCCACTCTATTTTATGTCCCCAGGCCTGCCCCCACTTCCTGAGGTTTTCCTAGTCCAGCTCCCTGCCAGATGTCTTCTGACCGCTCCCAGGTCCACGACCGTCCACGATCAGAACATCTGACCTGTCAAACACAATGGTCCTTACCCGTAGATTGTTGCAACGACCGACTGTGCACTAATCTCATGGTCGTGAAAATTATCACACGCTTGACGGGAAAAATCACTTATTACACTTTAACTACACAGTAGTATAGTTTAGTTAGATTGAAAATTTTATCATCATCCATTGCCAGATAAAGGTCAACGAAGTACGTTGACATAGCGGTTTTCTTAATTGGATGAATAGCGTTTGTCATTTGGATTGGGTCAAATCCTAGGTTTTTAAATTCATCCATCATTGAAATGGTGTCATTCGAGGGATGTGGACCTCTTATTACAACTCTAAACGACCTTTCATGTTTCATTTGGAACGTATGGTATTGTGCGTTTTGTGATCCTAAGTAGTCTACAAGTTTTCTATAATCTGCAGGGCTATGAACAACGAGTTTAACCTTGTTTTCAACTGTCCTGTAGTTAAACAGGCTTACGGTTATTTCGGAAAGAGATTTTAGGAAACCATTCAAGTTGTAAATGTTATGAGCACAGATTGGAGGTGGTTTTTGCACTGCTTTAGATGTTTCAGTTTCACTAGTTTCCATTTGATTGACTACTTGAAGTAGCGAGAAAGTATTAATAGAGCGGATAAAGCGCATCCCTCTTTTCAATTCCCTTCCTATTCTATTAAATGTGAGTTGCTTGTTTTAGGATCACACTCATGTAGCCTATTTATCCCCCCCCCCCCACCACCAAAAAAAGTGCGAAGTAAACAAAACTTGACGCAATTCAGTCTCAGAACGCGTGCTTACTCCTCAGAGGCAAGAACACAACTGCAGTTAGTAAGGCTGCCTCTGAGGAGTAAGCACGCGTTCTGAGACTGAATTGCGTCAATTTAATTTAATTTAAATTTAACAACGATAGTAGTTTATACTTGCGAACAGCACTGGACAATTAGTTTAGTAACACATGCATGAAAATAATAAATATAGGAGAATAGAACGTCAAATAAAATGCGAGTTAGGAGACGATCAATTTGGTCTTAGGGACAAGAGAAGGAATATTAATTTTGCGTCTAATTTTAGAAGACAGAATAAGAAAAAACCGGCCTACGTTCATAGCATTTGTATATTTAGGGAAAGCGTTTGATAATGTGAACTGGAACAAATTACTAAGGATTATGAAGAGCACTGGAATAAAAAACTGAGAAAGGTGGCTTATAAATAACCTGCACAGAAGACAGGCAACAGCAATTAGAATAAAAAATCAAGAAAAGAGTAAGACAGGGATGCAGTCTGTCACCCATGCTCATTAACTTATATATAATAACGGGCAATAAAGAATGTTAAACCGGGATATTGAAAAGGAATCATACTGCAAGGAGAAGAAATAAAATCCATTCGCTTTCCAGAAGATATTGTAGTATTAGGGGAATCAGAAGAACATTTGGAACCAATAATAAATGACAGAAAAGGAGTTCTGGAGAAAGAGTTCAATAGGATGATTAATAGAGGGAAAACCAAAGTAAAAGAATGTTGTTAGGGAAACAGTGGAATAACAAAGGGTAATACATTGGGAAGGGATATTTCTACGGAAGTTAACGAATGATGCTACTTGGGAAACGTAATAACTAGGGATGGTAGAAGTATAGTAGACATAAAGAGTAGGACAGCACAGGCAAGTTAGGCTTTCGCGAAAAAGAGGAATTTACTTACGGGTAATATAAGTGTGAATATTAGGAAATCGTTGCCTAAAATGTTCGTATGGAGCGTAGCGTTATATGAGTACCAAACCAGAACGATAGGAGTTGGGGAAAGGAAAAGTATAGAAGCCTTTGAAATATGGTGCTATAGGCGAACTCTGAAAATCAGATGGGTCGATAGAATTACAAACGAGGTTGTTGTAAACAGAATAGGAGAAAAGCGAACAATATGAGGGACGTTGATAAAGAGAAGGGATAGGTTAATAGGCCACGTTTTAAGGCACGAGGGTCTTGTACAATTAGCATTAAAAGAAAGTGTGTGAAGAGAGGCGAAGGATAGAATAAACTAAGCAGACTAGGGAGGATGTGGGTTGTGCTAGATAAGAGGAAATAAAAAGGCTTGCGCAATATAGGTTACCATGGAGGGTTGCATCAGACCAGCCTTAGGACTGAATATGACAACAACACTAATTTATAGGTTAATAAATGTTATCCTTCACGCTTCCACTGGATGCATTTTCCGGGGAGGATTGTCATGATAAAACTTAATTGTGCTCTGGACGCGATATATTTCAATGATTTAAGTGAAACAAAGAATAACAACAAATCGAGTGTACAGAAGTTAGACAGTCAATCACTCGCTTTCCTTTCTGCCTTTATGATCCTTTAATCAAAATCCAGACTGCAATGGAATCTAATTATAGCAATATTAGGAAAGCAATGGATCAAAAACTGGAAAACATTAAAAATTTGATTGATGCATCAAACCATCACAAACTTTTACATATCAACTACAAACCCGAGTCTAAATCGCTGATAGAAAATCGTCAAATCAAGGATTAGGCCTCGCCACACCAAACTAACTCAACTTCATTTAACAAAAAAGAGATCTCCACCAATCTGCAATCAGTACAGCTTCCAATCAAAATGCAGCAAATACTCTTGGAATGCCCAAAGTGCGAAAATAAGGAAAGGAACGCAGTACGAAGTAGTGATTCCTCCAATCCTTCATGACTTATGAAAGTAACATACTATTATTCTCAAATTTAAATATACTGCTTTCAAAGTAATGAGATTAATATAAATCAATTTTGTTAATACGTTGTAAATGTAATTTATTAATTGTAAATATTTAATCGCTAATGATCACAGAAGTTAATATGGAAAATTATTACTTGCTACAAGATAATTGGAAATAAATTATTTAAATAAAAATTTTTACCATGTTTAATTATATAATTATATATAAAAATAACTGTAAATTATTGAACTTTTTATGAGCTCATGGAAACGACGCTTCCCGATTGTTGTTCGAGTATATAAGGTAAGGCAGTGCGTCATTCTGTGACACAGACATGAATTTTTCGGGAAGTGTTTCAAAATTTTCAAGTTTATTTAAACATAGTATTGCAGAGGCGGTGCTGTCGCGGTCGGCCGCCATGCTGGGAATGCGGGGATGGGGCACCCCAGATTATTATAATTTTTTTTTGTAATTAGTGTTCGTGTGTGTGAAGGATTATTTTTAATTCTAGTTGTTGAATGTTACAAGTGTTTATGAAGAATTCCCCGTTGTATACAGCAGTAAATGTGCGGATTTTAAATCGCCAAGGAAAGAGACGTCCATATAGAGAAATTCGACAACGGGACAACAAGATGGACCTGAGCCGCATTGGAGGACTCCTGAGGGCTGCACGAGAAGGAAGGACGTACACCTGACGCACCAGAGGGCTGCATCAAGAACACGGAGCTTCCCTTTAACCAGCCTCACCCCCAGAAGGAAGAAAATAACGAAGAGCTACTACGGTTGATTGACCATCGTTACGAAGTCTCGTGTGAAAGTGATTGTATTTAATAATTTGTAAAGGGTTTGTGGTTTTAGTGGGTGAAAGTCCCACACTACACGGGAGTGCGGATCCTCCCGTGTGTCCATTAGATTTCCACAGTTCCCCTCGTAAAAAAAAAATGTAAGTACATCATCCTGTCTTACCCTTTCAGATTTTTCCATTACATTCTTCCCATGTCTATTATTAATATTAACTTTATAAAACCATTTGTGACTTTCATTTTACAATTTACTTTTCCAGTTAATGGGAGCCGAGTATCAACTGGAAACTGACCATCAAGAAAGATGATGGCAGCTACGATACAAGCCAAAGCTGGATTTATCCCTCGTCTACGTTCTTGGGTTGCCTTCACTACGGTAATTTGCCTCTGTTATTTACCCTCTCCGGCATAAGATATTAAAATAATTTTCAATTCTCTAAGAATTTTTAATTTGATATGACTCATTTATAAATTTGGTATTTACGTATTGTAATTATTAACCTTGCTGAAATTTAATTTATTTCTCTATTACTATAATTTTCATTATTTTAAACCATGGAGCTATAAGCCGATAATTTAATCACATTCAACTACAAAACAAAAATAAAAGGACGAACAATAAGTCAGCATATATTACTATTTATTCATGATCTTTCCGGGCGAGGGAGTTCAGGAGTAAACGGCCATAAAGTTTGTAGGTTTTGAACAGTTATTATGGACAAAAAATTAGTAACACATCTCATATTTATTGTTTTGTATTAAAAGTATTACGTCATCAGTGGTACTAAACCCATCTCAGTGAACTAAAGTAACAACCTTCTTGTGCTGTTAGATGGATGTCGGCCAGTGCTATAAATAATATTTAATTATTTTTTGTACTTTAAGGTATCCGGTCAGAAGATTGATAATTTTGTGCAAAGACGTTCGATATATAGTCGGCAGTGGTCGGAAGGTTGTTTCATCTGACTGAATTAATATTTATGCCGAACTCTATTACTTGTTACTTCACTGTAGCACATAAATAATTTTCTTTGCTCTATCCATATTTTATGTTAGAATAGTTTCTTCATCTAGTAAACAGCTTATTTTCCATTTACTATTTCACTAATGTAAATTCCACTCTTAAACATATATTTTCAGTTTAACTTGATGGTTTTCTATATACGTTTTTCCCCTTAAAGTTTCTTTTCAAAACGCACTTTGTTATAAAATTAATTTTTTTGTGTCACCATTTGTCTGCAGTTTTAATTTGCCTCTACCCATGTTTACACATAATTATGCACTATTCTAGCAACAAAAATAATTTACTAGTAACATTTCCTTACTTGTAATTTAGTGAAAGTTTTTACTGATTATAATATAGATATTTAGAACCGAAATAATTTAAATTTTGTAATAAAGTAACAGTTTTCCCCTCCTTTCACATAGCTTTGTACTAATTAAAAGCCTGTATCATTGACACTTTTTTAATATAGTGAAAGTTTTTTCTTCTTTTTATATAGATTTTAGGCAAAAACAATTTAAAATTTGTGATTAAATCACAGTTATCTTTTTCTTTCACAGAGGTTTGTTTTGGGTCTTTTCATTGGCACTTTTGTAATTTATGGAAATTTTTCCCTCCCTATATATAGATTTTTAAAACCACATCATTTAAATATTGAAATTAAGTAGCAGTTTTCCCATCTTGTCACTGGATTTGTAATTAACTTATAGCTGTCATTATTGACACTTGTGTAATGTAGTTACAGTTTTTCTATCATTTCATACACATTAAAATATTGTAACCTAGTAAAAGTTTATCCTTCATATTATTCAGTTTTTATCGATTTCAACACTTTATCAGACTTCACTGTTTTACAATCACTTTATAGACCTAATCATTAAAACCCTACCAATTTAGTAATTGTTCTCCCTTCATTATTTATAGATTTTAAATAACTTTTATTACTCATTCACTGGAATATTTAAATTTAGTGAATGATTTCCCTTCGTTTTGTATAGCTTTCTAATCTTATCAACAAAACAATTTCCCCTTCATTTAGTACACATTAAAATTATTATTGGTTAAAGTTTTTTTCTTTCAGTTATTGAGGTTTTAATGAATTTAAACAATTTATCATTGAAATATTTGTAAGTAACAGTCTTTCCTTAATTTCATAATGATTTTAATAAATTGAAATTCAGTAAAACATTTTTCATCTTGTTATTGAGTTTGAAATTTATTTATAAACATTTGCATTGAACCGTTTTATACAACTTTGAAATATATTGAACTTACAGACTATATAATTCAAACATTGTAATTAAATAAGTTTTCCCTTTTTGTATAGATTGAAAAAATTGGAATTTAGTAAAGTATTTCGCTTGAGTTTATTGACCTTTGTAATGAATTAAAAGACTTTATCATAGAAACAATTGTAATTAAATAACAATGGGTACTTTTATTTATCATTTCTAAAATTGCTTACAAAAATGTTTATTTATATATACATACAACATAAATTATATATTTATTTGAAAATAAGATATGTTAATTTTTTTTCTTATTTAAGCATCACAAACTGGTAATATTTTAATTGCATAACATTGTTGGATATCATTGTGTGTAGTGAAGGAACATGCATGTGAAATCATGCTTAAATTTAAATAACATTTTATTAAAGTACTCTGAATTCGGGTTTTCAACCGGCTAAGTTCGCCTGAAGAAGATGGCAGAGCAAGCCATTGAAACGTTGTGTTTAAATTCTATACTTACCCGGTTGAAAACCCGAGAATTGTTTATGCATAATATACACCGGGATAGCCCACGTTCTCTTATGAAAAATGTTATATAATCCACAGGGCAGATGATTAAGGGCTGCAATTACTCAAATTATATATATGTATATTAATATTCTCTAATAATTTAATTGAAGCCCTATTTTCCTAAGGTACTTATAAATTAATAACAATATCATTAAATATATTATCTAACTTTAATATAATCAAATTATTTTCATTTGCAATGAGAACTCTTATGACAGGGGTAATATATTCGGCCTCTTAATATGTGTGACTTAAATATTATATATTAAAACACATGTTAATGATCATTAATAATCAATGAGTAAATTATTCCATATTTTAGAATTAATATTATAATTTTGACATCACATTAGTGCTACAATAAAATATTATTGATTATCCTTTACTGATTTAATTATATGAAATGAAATTTTTAAGGCTCAAAAATGTTGCTACGTTTAGTCTTATGGAATTCACAAACTTCCAATTCAAAATCACTGAGCACCTTCCACTACACTTGCGCCACCATACACAGTTACACGTCGCTTCACTCCTTTTGTATGACCCTAAAGCTGCTGGGTCAATCACGGTTTTAATTTTCAAATTTACGACGTCAAAATTATCCAATATTGCGATTCAGCATACACATTACAATATTTATGTGATATTGCAGTCGTTCTTTAACCAATTTCAAGTTTAGCATATAGCAGCTGCTCTGCTCCACACCTTCAACATCTATCTCTCGACTCTCTAAATTACGACGATGAAACTAAAACTCCTGATAGCATGGGAAAACCTTTCGATCGTTGGCCTCTGTCAAGTATCCAATTTCGGTTTAGTTTCCTGGCTATCGAGCATTACTTTAATTGCATCGCACATTACTTTAATTACATCAGTTTAAACAATGTTTGCTCCTGAGAAACACCAAAACGACTTTTCTCGCGCGTTGCACTTATAACAAAATGTATTGTGTATATTATAATATATATATATATATATATATATATATATAGTAACCGGTTTTTCATTTGAACTTTTAGTTCGTTCGTTAGATCATTTCGGGATTGCGGGTTCTTGCGGTCGAATATTGCAATGGGAGGAGCCTTGATCTTAGGGAAGGCAGTATAAGGAATACAACAGGCATAAGTTAGACTATATTTAATAAGCATAAGGTAAACAAAAATGATAAATTTTATGAATATTCTAGTTGTTAAGAATGTTTATGAATATTCCCACCAATATTCGTCTCTTTTGCGTCAGCCTTCCTTGCCTGTGATATCCTAGCTAGTTAAGGGCAGTAATGGGACATAGGTTTGCAAAACATTGTACAACAGTTATCTTATCGTGTACAAAAGTAAATGTAAGGAATTCGATGTCAAACGTAGACGATATCCATATATCGAATGCTGGAAATGGTATAACGAAAGTAACTTATCATATTTAATAATAATAATAATTCCCGCGTACATACAACGCTCAATGCATAAAAACATTATGGTAACCTATAGGGTAAAATATTCAGGACGTAAAATAGTCCCCTATTCGGATCTCAGGGCGGGGACTACTAGGAAAGACGAAGAGTGACGTTCTAAGAATCGGAGCGTGGAATATCAAAAGTTTAAACCGCTCGGGTTGATTGGAAAATCTGGAAAGGGAAATGAAAAGGTTAAAAGTTAAATATATTAGGAATTCGTGAAGTTAGATGGCAGGAAGGGCAATATAGGGTGATAAGCACTAAACAGAATAGAGGAAATACTTGGTTATTTCATGTAATGGACACTGGGGCATCGTATAAGTTATGATAAACAATATATTGAAAGGTTAATTACGATAATGTTAGAAAAAAACCATAGGCAAGTTTATTTAGGAAGAAGATATTGAGAAAATTTACGTAGAAATTGAAGGAATAATAAAATATATGAAGGGAAACGAGAATGTGACTGGAACGCAGTAATAGTAAAATGAAGAGAAAGTGATGTAGTTTGGGGAAAGAAATAAAAGGGGAGATAGGCTAGTAGAATTTTTCATTGAGCACAGATTAGTCTTGATGAATAACTGGTTTAGGAATCATGAAAGCAGACTATACACATGGGTGACGTCGGGAGATACAAGCAGGTTCCAATTAGATTATATAATGGTTAGACAGAGGTATAGGAATCAGGTGCTAAACTGCCAGACGTACCCAGGAGCAGACAAACTCTGACCATAATCTGCTGGTTATGAAATTCAGGCTGAAAATGAAGAAACTCAAGAAAGGAATTGGAAGAAAAAGATAGGAAATAGAAAAACTACGACGACAGGGCGTGATTCAGAATTTGAAAAAAAGATATTAGGAATAGATTGTTAGAACAAGGAGAAAAAAACAAAATAGAACAGAAGCGGGCACTCTTGAAGGATTAAATGACTAGAGCAGCAGAAAAAATTAGGAAGAATAACTCATACCAATAGGAAAGCATGAATACACTTGAAATAATAGAAACGATTGATGAAAGGCGTAAATATAAAAACGCGATTGATGAATATGCTAAAGAGCAGTACAAACGCTTGAAGAATGAGATAGATGGGAAGTGAAGATCAACCAAAGAAGCTTGGCTACATGTGAAATGCAAAGCGGTTGAAGAATTCATGGTGATAGGGAGAATAGACACAAGTTATAGGAAAATCAAAGAATCGTTCGGCGAGAGGAAAAATATTAACAGGTACATCAGGAAGCCAATTATGGATAAAGAAGAAAAAGCATGAAGGTGGAAGGAATATCTAGAAGAGCTGTATCATGGTGAAAGTCTAGATCAGTCAGTAATAGAAGAATAAGAGGAGGTGGATGACGAAGAGTTGGGGGACAAAGTTTTAAGGTCACAGTTTGATAGGGCGCTGAAAGACCTGAGTTATGGAAAAGCGCCAGGAATTGATAACATTCCAGCTGAGTTGATAAAAGCATCGGGCGGAGAAGCAGTATCATGACTGTTCAGGATAGTTGGCGAAATATATTAAATCGGAAGTATCCCAGAAAATTTTAGGAAAAACATAATTATACCCATACCGAAGATGGCTGGGGCTGGTAGATGCGATCTGCACGGAAGAATTAGTTTAGGATCCTATTCCTGTAAAATATTAACGAAAATAGTTTTAGGAGAATGGACTGTCAACTAGATTGCGAGTAAGGAAAGGATTCGTTTGGTTTTGGGATGCATGTAGGGACAAGAGATTAATTGCGAATAATTTTCGAAGACAGTATAAGAAAAAACCGGCCTACGTTTATTGTATTTGTAGACTTGGAAACCACAATAAATGGCATGAATAGAGTCCTGGAGGAAGAGTTCAATATGAGGATTAATAGAGGGAAAACAAATCTAACAGAGTGTAGTTTGGGAAACAGTGGAATATCAAAGGGTGTTAGATTGGGAACGGATATTTAGACGTAAGTTAAGGAATTCTGCTACTTGGGAAGCGTAATTACTAGGGTTTGTAGAAGTATAGTAGACATAAAGAGTAGAATAGCTCAGGAAAGGAAGGCTTTCCCGAAAAAGGATTTACTTAGGGTAATATAAATGTGAATATTATAAAATCGTTGCTAAAAATGTTCGTATGGAGCGTAACGTTATGAGTGCGAAACGTGGACGATAGGAGTCGGGGAAATAAAAAAGAATAGAAGAATTTGAAATTAGGTGCTATATGCGATTGATGAAAATCAGATGGGTGGATAGAATCACAAACGAGGAACAGAATAGGGGGAAAGCGAACAATATGTAGGTCGTTGACTAAGAGAAGGGACTGGATTATAGGCCACGTTTTAAGACACGAGGGTCTTGTAAAATTGGCATTAGAGGGAAGAGTGTGGGGTAAAAACAGAAGAGGGAGGCCAAGGATTGAATGCGCTAAGCAGATTTGAGCGCATGTGGGTTGTGCTAGTCATAAGGATATTAAAAGGACTGCGCAAGATAGGTTAGCATGGAGGGTTGCATCTGACCAGTCTTCGGACCGAAAACCACAACTACAACAACAACAATGGCAAAAAATATGACGAAGTCAAATTAGAGAAATGACTCTATGCCGCCAATCTACGATCGAAATTAATGTCGGTAGGGAAAATCACCGATCAAGACAACATCGTAACGTTTGATAAGAAGGATGCATATGTATATGATCCAGATAGAAAGACGGTTCTCATTTATGATCGGAAAGAAGGGTTATATTACGTTCGAGAATATAAACACTAATCTTGCCATGCCGAAGAGACATCGAAGTCGAAGGTATAAGATCTTTATGAGAAGCTCAGTCATCGGAACGAGAGAAGTCTTAGGTCACTAGCAACTAAGACAATAGGCATTCCTCATTTGAACAGTGTAGACTACATGCATGCACAATATGTCTGCACGACTTCCATTCCCTACGAAGTTTGAAATAATACATTCCGATGTTTGTGGACAATGCGAACAGCTTCTCTGGGCGGTGTGAAATATTTCTTAGCCTTCATTGATGAAGCAACCAGATGGTGTGTAACAAGATTTCTACAAGGTAAATCAGAAGTTTTTTTGGGGGGGTTAACAACAGGAACTCCCCTTTAATAGCATAGGAAGGGGATTGAAAAGAGGGGATGCAGAAGGTAGAGCAAGGTAGCCAAGGGTTTACTAGGACCCCCGGGCTATGGATTAAGGATCCTACCCGCTGTTTCACATAAATAGAAAATCTGGGATTACCTGGAAGACCTCGCAAAGTGTATAACACGCGTGAAGTTAAAATTCCATTAATAGAAGGAAGACGTCGCACAAGCTTTATTAGGGGAAGTCTTACTCAAAACAGCACTAATCAATAACTATAAAAATGGATGACCGCTATTCATACAGAAATTGAATCAATGTTAGGAAACCACGACTGGGATATTGTTAAACGTCCATCGAAGAACGTCATTAGCTATAGAATGATATTGAAACACTAGTTTAATCCAGATGGATCTGTTGAACGGAGGAAGGCCGTGGATTCACACAGCATCACAATCCACTATCTCTATGTTACAGCAGACGTCCGCAATACAGATATTCACACTAAGATGTCTTGCTTTTTACCTACAATTTCGCTGGAAGCAATCAAAAAACAATTAATTCCTTTTTTCTCATATT
Source organism: Eucriotettix oculatus (assembly GCA_034510155.1). Classification (NCBI taxonomy): domain Eukaryota; kingdom Metazoa; phylum Arthropoda; class Insecta; order Orthoptera; family Tetrigidae; genus Eucriotettix; species Eucriotettix oculatus. The sequence continues at coordinate 9,007,098 of CM067378.1, forward strand.
CCACTCGTTAATTATCCTAACCGTTCCTTTTATGTAAGATATCACACTATTAGCCTGCTTGTCCGATGATAAAGAAGTCGAAAAAACTATTAAATGTTTCATTTATGTCACTACATTCGTTATTTACGTGCGGACTCTTTGAAAAAACGACAAAAACTGTTAAACAATTTACTTTTCACGTTAGGTTAAAATTCTTTCCGTTCCGATTCCGCTTCTTCCAGCTTCCTTTCTCCTCCGTGTTGCAATGTCCGACTTCACATGGTAGTCTGAATGAGTTGCTACCTGAGGAGGTGTTTAGGTACGCTGCGATGACGTAATCTCATACCATGTCATTCATAACTTTGTATCCTCGTTATTTGGAGTAAATCCAGAAACCCTATAGATATTCTTCAAATACCAAATTACCTTAAACTCTTCTTGAACATCTTTACGTTCAGATCCAATATTACATAAGAGTGTACCAACCTATTGTAACTTTTATGCAGAACGAGTGGAAATCCTGTAGTTCAGCGTATTCAAGAGATTTCTCTTTTAATCAGGAACGATTAATTTGATGTGCATACACTTTGATTACGGAGAATCTTCAACATTCTCAGTTTCCTTGACTACTGAATGGAATTTCTAATAACATAGAGGCAATCAACTTACATGTTTCCATAGCTACGCTTTGTCTACGTATTATATTAAATTTTACGCAAACGAAAAGTCAATAATTGCTCCATCGCTTCTGTTCATAGCTCAATAAATAAATGGGTCATATATGATTCAAAAACCTTTATCTTCAGAAGATTTAACAAAAATATTATAAAATCGATCCTTATGCCATCGGCAAAGCAACCTGGGAAACGATTCTCGACTCTCCAATGATACTAACATAAATCATTCCACACGCTCTTTTCACAAATCAACGTAAACTAAACAAAAAACTCTTTTGAATTATTAAAGTGAGACAGATCCAAGTTCTTACATACTGAGGCACCTTCATCTATTTTAAAATATGTATATATTGGAGTCCAAGACCTTGGGTATACGATAAGAGTTGAATTATAAGAGTGCTAATGGTACCCAATAGCCCACCCTACCTCATGCAGGTTTTCTATGGTTTTTCGTGCATCTTATTATCTTATACTTCGACTATAGCGCGAGAGTCCCAATCAAACCTTGGCTATATTGCTCTACCTTCCACATTCCCTTCCTTTGCTAATGAAGGGAAATTGTCTCTTTCAGGATCACCCTCATGTAGCCTGTTAATGAAATATAACAAAAAAAATCGGCTGCTACCAACGAAACCGCTATTGAATAGCGAGAGATCTTGTATACAGAATCCTTTGACATATATAAATTTTTAACAAGGCAACAACCTTAATGTTACTATCCTAAAGTAGACAGTTGAAAATTGAATCTTGGAGAAAGTAGTTGAAAGTCAGATCTTGGCGGCAGGAGTCGAATATAGCATCTTGGAGAGGAGAGTTGTAAATGATTCGCAGGACAGTGCAGCCAACTGTTTCTTGTAACTGATGTAACACCCGTCGCGTGGCTCTGACGAGTATCACATGAAATAGGAAACGATTTCTCTTGATAGGATAATACGATAGGAAAGGAAGATTCTTCTGTAACCTCGGGAAATAATCAACCATGGAGTTGACCAGTTGATAGCTTGATTGTATGGTATTCAACCTTTTGTAAATCTAAGTAGTCTACAAGTTTTCTAAAATCTTCAGGTGTATGAACAACGAGTTTAACCTTGTTTTATTCTGTCCTGTAGTCAAATGGGCTTGCGGTAATTTCGGAAAGAGATTTTATGAAACCATTCATGTTGTAAATGTTATGAATATAAATTGGAGGTGCTGTAGATGTTTAGAATAGCTTAAGACAATTAGTTTAATATCCCATGCATGAAAATAATAAATAAAAAAGTATATAGCAGAATATAACGTCAAATAGAATGCGAGTCGATAAATTTGGTCTTAGGGACAAGAGAAGCAATCTTAATTTTGCGACTAATTTTAGATTCAGGATAAGAAAAAAAACAGCCTACGTTCATGGCATTTGTAAATTTAGAGAAAGCGTTTGATAATGTGAACTGGAATAAATTATTAAGGATTATGAGGAGTACTGGAATAAAATATCGAGAAAGGAAGCTTATACATAACCTGTACAGAAGACAGGCAGCAGTAATTAGAATAGAAAATCAAGAAAGGAGTAAGTCAAGGATGCAGTCTGTCGCCCATGCTGTTTAAGTTACATATAAAAACGGGCAATGAAGAATGTTAAAACGGAATATTGAAAAGGAATCATACTGCAAGGAGAAAAAATAAAAACCTTTCGATTTGCAGAAGATATTGTAGTGTTGGGGAATCAGGAGAACACTTTAAAACCCAGAATAAATGACAGAAAAGAAGTCCTGTAGAAAGAGTGTAGTTTGGTAAACAGTCGAATAACAAAGGTTGTTATATTCGAAAGGGGTATTTTGACGGAAGTTAAGGAATTCTGCTACTTGGAAATAACTAGGCATAGTAGAAGTATAGTAGACATAAGCAGTAGGATAGTACAGGCAAGTTAAACTTTCATGAAAAACAGCAATTTACTTACCGGTAATATAAGTGTGAATATTAGTAAATCGTCGCTAAAAATGTTTCTATGGAAAGTGTTGTTATATGGGTACGAAACGTGGGCGATAGGAGTTGGCAAAAGGAAAGGTATAGTAGCCTTTGAAATATGGTGCTATAGGCGAATTCTGAAAATCATATGGGTGGATAGAATCACAAAAAAGGAATTCCTAAACAGAATAGGGGAAAGGGGAACAATATGTATAGAATGACTAAGAGAAGGGATAGATTAATAGGCCACGTATTAAGGCACAAGGTTCTTGTAAAATTAGCATTAAAGTAAGTGTGTGGGGTAATAACAGAATAGAGAGGCCAAGGATAGAATACGCTAATAAGATTATGGAGGATGTGAGTTGTGCTAGTTACGAGGAAATAAAAAGGCTTGCGCAAGATAGGTTAGTATGGAGGGTTGTATCAAACATACAAACTTTCCTTTCGGCCTTTCTTATCTTTAAATCAAAAATCCAGACTGCAATGGAATCTACTTGTAGGGATAATGGAAATCAATGGATTAAAACAGGAAAACATTAAAAATTTGATTCAAGTATCAAACTAACACAAATTTTTACAAAGTAACTACAAACCCGAATCTAAATCGCAGATAGAAAATCGTCAAATAAAGGATTAGGCCTCACCACACCAAACTAACTCAACTTCATTTAACAGAAAAGAGACCTCGCCCAATCTGCAATCAGTGCAACGTTCCAAATGCCCAAAGTAATAAGATTAAGCTCGATCAATTTTGTTAATACGTTGTAAATGTAAATTATTAATCATACCTATTTAATCGCTAATGATCGTAGAAGTTAATATGGAAAATTATTACTTGCTACAAGATAATTGGTAATAAATTATACACATAACATCGAAAAGGTTGCTAATTTCAATATAAATTTGGAGGAAGCTTTTGAATGCACTCATCTCTCGCGAATAACTTCCTCTGTTCTATGTTTATTTACAAGAGTTATGATGTGATTCATCACTGGCAAACGCCTGGGTCCTCAACAATGTTACCGTTTCCCAGCGACACTTTCTCCGAAGCTGCTGTTCAGAAGCCACACATCGCATCCTTCCTTGCTCTTCGGTGAAAGCAAGTAAACGTTATTTTTTTGTATTATGTTGCGCAAAGTGTTTTTTTTGTTGCTCTTCCCCCCTAAAGCTGTGTCTCGGCCTGATACTGTCCCGGTTAGTGATCCTCCCGTCCTCATCCCTCCTCGGCCGCGCCCCGAACCATTGTTCGGCATGGAGGAACACGAAGACTCCAACTTTCCCTCAAGTTCCCACATCGACGCCATCTCCGGTGATGATGAGGATCTGTCTCGGTCAGACGAAGCTGACCACGGTCCAGCCACACCACTCCTACCAACACCCAAACTGCCCGAGGTGGATCGGCACGCCGAGTATCTGAGCCACAGCGATGACGATCGCCGACGGACACCAGCTCTCATGATCGGAGATGAGTCGTCGGACGACGAAACCGGCAGCGTTCCGGACATAACCAAATTTAAAAGTTACAGGTCCATAGTGTGTAACCCACTCTATGCCAACCCGTTTCACTGAATGTTCCTCCATTTACGGGTCCAAATTTAAAGTTTCATGTTTTGGAAATTTAAAAAACAAATTTGCGTAACATGGTTGAAAGTTTAACGTTTCCTTTGTGATTAATATTTTGATGCTTGCGCGGAACATTGTCCCCGACAAAACAAGCCGCAAGGATCCAAGTTTGTCGTTCAGAAAATCCTGGTAAGTTCCAGCTGATATTCCATCTACCATCATTCAAGTGCGATGTATATTAAAGTACTAATACTCGGTTGTACTGTTCTTCCAGAATAGTCGAAGCATGTGACACAACGCATCCTCATTCCATAACATTGATGGCGTGTCACAATGAACATGGCTGCTTCCAACAAGTCACCATGCCGTGCTTCTCGTATCGTGCAGAAGTGGCTTCGGGATCATGATGGAGACTTTGGTCCCCACAATGACAAGAGAGAAATCCAAGTGATCATTTGTGAGACATCCGGTAGCTGGATCCACAACCATCAAACCTTGCACACCTGGATTAGGCGTGATGTCAGATCCCTTCAGTTCCTTTCAACACATTGAGGAGTAAATGGGAAGAATAACCGTTACTGTACTGAAGACAAAAGGTGGACCAACCAAGTACTTATGGTGAAGGTTCTGTGCTAGAGTGGGAACATAACCAAATTGACCGAGGAAAAAGTGAGCTCGTTGTGCAGGAGATCCTTGTAGCTACAAGCTTACATTCTCTCACCATAGGATTCTAGTACAATGTGTATTATTATATTAATTGACGATTTGCCCACACTTACAGATTCTTCAGTACTATGCTTACTTCAAGACGAAGAAACGCCGTCCACTGATCCAACGAGGTTCAGTGACAGTACATTTCGTCCTCAATGACGACGGACTGCTGCTGCGTCTGGTCGCCACAGCTTTGAAGAAGACCATCAACACGCGGACGGATCATTGCCAGCTTCGAAGCGTCATGCAAATTTTGAAGTGGTGACTTCACCATTGTCCAGTCATTTTCAAATATATAATGCATACCAAATATATATGCATAATTATTCTGTAATAAAACTTGAACTGTTAATAAAAGAAAGTAGTATCTAATAAGTAGTTATTTTTTTAATAAATGATGATCTAATGTTCACCGTTTACGTGTAGGACAACCATCGCGTCTAGGCTGCGACGAACGTCATCTATTGTTGATTGCTTTAAGGAATCAGTTTATTTCTATGATAATGCATGGTGGAATACCTCAATTTACGATGATTTTTGATTTCTTGGGCATAGAGGTTTGCAACATTTAATTATTTTACTGTGTAAGGTCATTTATTAAGTTATATATAAATGGCGGATAAATTGGACACCAAGAGTTATGCGTTAACACATTTTATGTACTTGGCCCTTATCGTTATGTGACACCGATATGATTTATTAAAAGCCATTTTGGTTAACGTTTAAATAGAAGTATCCTTTTAAATAACATATTGATTCTTGATACATTTATTATAATGAATATGAAGAATTAACTTTTACAGAATGTCTTCCATTTATTTTTAATCGTAACTTGGGAATTATAACCATTAAACATCATAAATAAACAAATATCTCTTTCTGACATAAAGTAAATAAATATACGGTCAAATATTTCATTAAATAAATACCAGGGCCAATCAGAACGTCTCATACTCCGGTACCACACCTACATCGAACGGCACTTCACCTGAAGAAGATGACGGTGCAAGCCATCGAAACGTTGTGGGAATCCCGAGAAAACTTTATCCAGCAGTTACAGCGGGAAAACCTACGTTCCTTATTCATTTATACTCTGGAAAATTCTTACCTAAGGAAACATAGCGGAGTTACGCCTAACGTTCTTCTTTTATTGGCATGTGGTGCTATTTCCAGTACCTGTGGTCAGCTTTGTAGCTATCCCTTGTCTCTTGTAAGAATACGCCTTCAAAGCTCAAGTAGTATGTGTGTTAAGACTGTAAATTTCTTTTATAATTAAATTCATAGACGTGATATAGCGTTTAAATCAAGATTTATTCAATATGAGGTTGGTTTATCGCGGAGAGTGTTTGTGATGCGTGTGTGTTCAGATACTGTCTTGAGGGTGTACAGATGAGTAATATATATATATATATATATATTTTATTTCATATATAATTGAAATAATTAATGTGGAAGTGAAAGAGACACCAGTTGCAGTGGATTATATATTGATGAAATTGATTCCCAACATTACAACACCAAGTATCATTTTAGGGCAGCTGCAGACTAGAGAACTTACTATAAAAGGAAGTAAAAAGAGATTCTCGGCTAATAAACCAGATCTGATGCCAGCAAGGAGGATCGCAGTGTCATTTACGATCGAAAGAACTCAATGTAAGAGGAAAAAAATCAGTTTCCTCAAGGGAGAAGCCAGCATGTATTTAAACAACAATGTACGTAAGGAGAAAACTTAACTGAAATAGAAATAGAAAACAGATTTTTAGCTTAGACAGCTGCGCTAATTTAAGAAACAAGATTGTAATGTCTTCAAGGGGATACCAGTGTCTTGTACGGAACAAGAAAACGTGACATAAAAAGGAAAATAAGAGATTTCATCGTTTGGAAAACCAGCACCGACATCAGAAATATCTTGTAAGGAACAAAATAACTTATAGCTTAAGGGAAAATTTTTTTTTTCTCGGCTAAGAAAACAAAGGTGATTTGGTGTAACGAAAAAATCTGAACTAAAGAACTTTGTAAAAAGGTTAAGTGAGAATTCAGTGCTGATTTCAGCGTCGAGGAAAGCAGTTTATTGCACGGAAGTTCAGAACTTACTATAAAAGGAAAATAAAAGAGTTTCTGGGCTAAAAACTAGCGCTGATTTCAGCAACAAGCATAGCAGTGTCTTGGGCATTACATTAAGGAGGAAATACAAACAGTATTCTCGGCTAAAGAACCACCGCTGAATTCTGTAACGAGGAAAGCTGTGTCATGTACGAAACGAGAGAACTTACTGTAAAAGGAAAAAAAATTCTAAGCTAAGAATCTAGAGCCGATTTTAGCAACGAGTGACTTGTACGGAACAAGAAAACATACTGTAAAAGGATATTAATTTATGTTTTCTTGACTGAAATACCAGCGCCGATTTCAGCAACGAGGATATCAGTGTAAGGAACGTAATAAGAGAATTACAGGAAATGGTAAATAAATACGTTTTCTCTGCGTTATGAGCGTTGATTTAAGTGACGAGGAAACAGTCTTGTACGGAACGAAATAACTCACTGTAGAAACCAGCGCCGGTTTCACCTAGAAGCGAGCAGTGCCTTCTACTAAACAACAGAAATTAATTTAAAAGTAAAAAGTTTTCTATTTTAAGAACCCAGCCCCGATTTCAGCAACGCCGGCCTCATTGTTTTTTTTTAACGTATCGAGACAAGTTTCTATAAATGGAAAATAAAACAGTTTTCTCTGTTAAGAAACCAGAGGCAAATGCAGCAACGAGGTCAACAGTGTCGTTAAGGAACAAGGGAACATACCGGAAAAGAAAAATAAAACGTTTTCTTAGCTGAGAAACAAGCTCTAATTTCAGCAACGTTGATACAGTGAAAAGTACGTAACAAGAGAAGTTACAAATAAAGAAAAATAACAGTTTTTTCAGATAAGAAATCATTGAAGACTTAGCAACGAGAACAACAGTAACTTGCATGGACCGAGAGAACTTACTGTAATAGGGAAATATAGGAAAATTAGACAGTTTCTCAGCTGAGAAATCAGCGAAAACTTATTGTGGAAGGAAAACAAAACAAGAGAGGAACCTGTGCATAATTTAGCAACGTGGAAAGCAGTTTCTTGCATGTAATGTGAGAACTTACTGTAAAGCTGCTGAAACAATTTTCTAGGCTGAGAAAGCAGCGCCTATTTCACAAAAAGCCGTTAGAACCGACTTGAAGGGAACAAGATAACTTACTGTAAAAGAAAAAGTATTATTGAGTGTGAAGCCAGTGCCGATTTCAGAAACGATTATAGCTGTTTTTCGCTCGATAAAAATAATTTACTATAAAAGAAATACAATTTAAGCAGTGAGTAAAGCATTTTTTTTTGCTTAATTTCATTAAGAAAGCAGTGACTCGTACGGAACGGGTAATGAAATAGATTTCGTAAATGAGAAATCACTGCAAATCAGCAATGTTTGAAGCAGTTTCTTGCACAGAAAATTAGAATTTTCTGTTGAAGGAAAATAAAAAATAGTTTTCTGGGCTCACAAACTGGAACCGATTGCAGCAACGAGGAAAACAGTGTCTTGTACGAAAAAAAGAAAACATACTTTAAAAGGACTGATGAGCCGACCTCTATATGTAGAGCAATTATATCAGTTTGTCGTAAGAAAAGAGAGAACTTAACGTATTGGCCGTAATTCAGTAAAGATGATAGCAATATTTTGTACGGAACGTAAGATACTATTCCAAAAGGTAAATTGATGAATTTTTGTTTTTGGCTGAGAGACCGATGCCGATTTCAGCAACGACGATAGCAGTGTCTGGAACAGAACCAAGGATCTTGCTGTAAAAGTGTTGGATTGTGCGTGAACGACCAATAGTTGGTATGAATAACTGGAAGTAACATAACGTATCTATGTATCTATTAATTCGAGCGTATCAACAAGGTTAAAAAAAACTAAACATGATCGAAACTATCGAATGAATTCGATTCGAGTGGAGCTGCAAAGAAGGTAAAATTCTTAAAGGATCTTCTCTTTGGAAATATGATGGAGATTGACAATATCTGCACCCATGTTGAACAATTTGCTAATCCAGAAAATAATTGAGAAGAAATTGGAGGAAGGAGGACGTGTTTTCCGCTTGGGGATTTTCCGAATCAGCATGGGCTGTGAGCTGCAGGGTTACGGGCAAGGATCGGGTGCTATGCGGGGAAATATAGATGCGTGGGCGGGTCCTAGATACAGGACACAGCACCAAGAATGCTTCCATGTATCTAGTTTTGCTGTGTTGCTCGTCATAGGCGGCGTAGAACTTAATCCAGCGCCCGTTATGGAGGAAACTGTTCCAGTAATGTTGAAGTGCGGAACATGTAAGGAAACTTAAAAACTAGACTGTCGTGTGGGAAGTGGTCCCATTTCAGTTCCCAAAAACTGGAAAGGCCAGAAAGCATTATGGGCAACTGTAAATTCAAAGCGTGCGTGGAACAACAAGACAACAGTTGTTTAAAAATGGAAGTGACTCGACAACAAAGCATTTTGAACAAAATGAGTAGTAAATTGAAGTGTGCAGAGGAAAGAATTAAAAAATTGTAGGAATAAAATAGGGAACTGAAGAAGCAGAAGCCAACGGAGGAAGAAAATTCAATAAAGCATAATCCCACTTGCTTAGTTGTCGGCGATTCAATAGTGCGACACGTGGTAAACTACAATCTTGAAATGGAGGATAACTGTCTTCCTGGACTGCGTGTGAACGAGCTGAAAAAGTAGACGAAACGGTAGGATGGGAAAGTATAATTGATCACGTTGGCATGAACGATTTAAAACAAAGACACGCCAACACGAATCACATTATGTATGATATGTATGAATTGGTTCGTTCCTTCAAAAGCAAATACAAAGCCACAAAAATCGCGATAAGTGGGGTACTGCAGAGACGAGCTGTTCACTGGAGAAAGGTCGGACAGATCATCGAGGCGTTCGAGTGGATTGCCGAGGAGCTCGATGTAAAATTCATGGAGCCGAATTCCTCTCTACAAGACGGAGACTTCTGGAGGGACGGAGTTAATCTGAACCAAAGAGGAGCGACAATTTTGGGCAGCCTCTTCTCCAGAGTGGCGGCATCAACGGCGAAGACGGACTCTGACGACATCAGCGGGGACCAACAGCGACATCCAGGGGTGCCCGCGTAAGACATAAGTAATTCTGCAGGTAAATTGTAGAAGAATAGTAAACAAAACCGTTGAATTCTGAAATATAATCAATTTACACAATCCGGGTGTTATAATTGGGACGGAATTATGGCTTTCTAGTGAAATACGAAACGCTGAAATTTTTAGGCAGGACTACGTAATGTTTAGACGGGATAAAGATGTAGGGGAGGTGGAGTATTAATATGCGTCAAATAAAATTTTATCTAGTAGGGAAACCTTGGTAGACTATGAATATGAAATAATAGCAGTTGAAAACCACTCAGTTGCCCGGTAAAATCTCTGAGGGTTTTTGGAGCTTCCAGACCTCCAAATAACGATCTTCAAGTCTTATTAAATTGCGAAATGTAATAGCAAATTCAGTTGCAAAAAAAGGGATTGTTGTCGTTGATGGGGACTTTAATCTGCTATTTGTCGATTGGGAAGAGAATTTAGGAAATAATAGCGATGCTCAGGTGATAATAAATTCCTTTGTTAGGGATATGGGGTTTTTGCAAACGACATTAATACCAATAACTAGAATGGGGTCATTACTTGATGTATTCTTAATAAAGCCTGCGCAGATATTTCTAAATTCTAAAGTGATGGCTGCCATAAGCGATCATCATGCAGTGACCTTGGAGGTATTAGTAGAGGTCAACGAGCAAGAAAAACAAGAAAAAAAGGTATTTCAGTTCCAGAAAGTAGATGGGGAAGGGCTTCGAAATTACTGACAAGAAAAACACGCTGAGTGGGTGGGCTCTGAAGAAACTGTTAACAACTGTTGGGAAACAGTTAAAACAATAATTAGCGAAGGAATAGGGTACTATGTTACACTTAAACACCTAATGGAAAACGCTGACCCGGAGTACTACAATCCTGAAATTATGAAACGCAAAGTAAAAGTGCGAAAATCATACAATAAAAGGGGGAAAAAATTACATCACAGGAACAAACTTCTTCACCTTAACATAAAGTTAGTCGAAGCCACGAAATCTGCCTAAGAATTTTATTTGATGAACCTGCTTGATTCTCGACTCTCCAATGATACTACCATAAATCAATCTATCAGCTCAAATCAACGTAAACGAAACAAAAAACTCTTTTGAATTAATAAAGTGAGACAGATCCAAGTTCTTACATACTGAGGCACCTTCATCTATTTTAAAATATGTATATACTGGAGTCCAAGAACTTGGGTATACGATAGGAGTTGGATTATAAGAGTGATAATGGTACCCAATAGCCCACCCAGGTTTTCTATGTTTTCCGTGCATCTTATTATCTTTTACATTGACTATAGCGCGAGAGTTCCAATCAACCCTTGGCTATATTGCTCTACCTTCCACATTCCCTGTTTTCAAAGTCCCTTCCTTTGCTAATAAAGGGGAATTGCCTGTTTCAGGATCACCCTCATGTATCCTGTTAAAGAAATATAACCAAAAAAAGAAAATTTTCGGCTGCTACCAACGAAACCGCTATTGAATAGCGAGAGAATACTTTGACATATATAAATTTTTAACAAGGCAACAACCTTAATGTTACTATCCTAAAGTAGACAGTTGAAAATTGAATCCTGGAGAAAGTAGTTGAAAGTCAGATCTTGGCGGCAGGAGTCGAATATAGCATCTTGGAGAGGAGAGTTTTAATTGATTCGTAGGACAGTACAGTCAACAGTTCCTTGTAAGAGATCTGGAGAGAATTCCAAAATATGAAAAGCAAGCAAATGATTTATAAATAGAGAATTACATTTTCCACTGGCCAATCTGAGATAATTTACAACTATATGAGCCAGAAGTAAAAAGCCGGACGTTTTAACAATTTTTTTCAAAATAACTTAGATATGAAAGTCTATTACGGAGAGTTTTGAAACACTAAATATCTGTGCAAACGTCATGAGGTATCCTAAATGACATAGAACTTTTCAAATCATATACATTAAAAATAAATTATTTGAAATATTAATTTATACTGTTAATATGAAGATAAGACGTGCGGTGTGACATTACATTCATTGTCACCAAATATTCTGATTCATATCTTTAATCGTTGTGTGGGGGAATCAGTAATAAGTGACGAAATTGTAATGATGATTGATTAGACAGTTTAACGAAGAAATTCAAACAGACGTTAATCGGAGCATCTGCACTGTTTTCTGGGTAGAACAAAGGGTTGTGTTGGTAGAATTCTTTCCCAGGAATGCGACGATCAACGAAGACGTTTGCTGTGTGCCACTAGGGATGCTCCATCGTGCAATACACAACAAAAGACATGGAACGATTTAACGTGAAATGATTTTGCTAGACGATCTCAAGATGTGATCGCATGTTTGGTCGGGTACGATGCGACCACATTCCTTACAACCCAGATTTGATTTGGAGGCGAGCGATTTTCATCTGGATCATAATAAGAAGAAACATATTCAAGGAATATTTCAATATCGATGATGATGAGAAATGGTAAGTGGCATTCATTACAGGGGGCACCTTCTTTTAGGAATGTTGATTTTGCGAGAGATTTCTCCATACATTAAGACAGCCAATATGCGCAATCAAATTGGGCAGTGCCAATACAGTGTGCCGTTCCATTATTTGTGAACCACTATTGTACTCAACCTGCTGTATAGAATGATTTAATCTCTTTTGTTGTTTAATTAATAAGCTTGTTTTGCTACGCATATTTTGGATTAAATACTTAAAATTGGTATCGCGCTGGAGCACAGAGGAAAATTTAAGTTTAAATAAATGTATCAAACCTAATCGTGTATTTGGAATTACAAGCAACTTGGGCCATAGTGGCTAAATAAGACTGACCAGATGCTTCTCCACTTTGTGAATGGAAGTAATTTCCAGCTTTTTCGGACTCCTGAGCCATGTTACATATTTCCGGCGGCTACCGGTGCCTTGTCCGCTGCTCTCTTCACCAATATCTTGATGATATTTAGTTCAATAGCCAATTCTTTTTCAAAGCTCAGTTATACTTATTACCACTTATAGAGCTTCATGGTCTATCTTCGAACTTTCTTTAATTAGTCTTCACTGCCGTAGAACGGGATACAACTTCGCCCAGTGGCCGTTACTTTCATGTCTTCCATCCATAATTACGCAGTCAATCTGTATCTTACCGTATCTGGTGACATCCAAGTATGCTTTTGATATCGCTTCTGTTGTAATTATAAGTTAACCGCGTTACGATCATTCTCTTAATACAGTAGTAATAAGCATTCTCGTAATTATTATAAGAGTAGCAGTAATTCAAGAACTTGCATCTACGGAAGAAAGTGTTTCTTGTGTACAACGTAACGTCTCCTCCCTTCATTTCGAAGGACATGATGGAAGCAACCGTTCCAGCTTGAACGTCACATTATCCACTATTATCGAATTCTAGAACAAAGAAACGGCGTCGAGTCCGCTTCGTACCAAGAAATCTTGGATTTATAGATTATTTCTTTGCCAGGAATCCTTTTATGCTACAACCAGTGTTACAATTCTGGCTTCACATGGTATAATCTGAGGGAGCTGCTACCTGAGGTGGTGTTTAAGGATCCCTTACACGGTTAATCAAGACTGTCAGTCTGAACGCTGACTCAGAGTGACAGTCCAGGTGTTAATGAGGTGAACCAGACTGACAGTCCTCAGTTGCCTACCGTAAGTTAGGGGGAGCAGTTGTCCATTTAAAAGAGATCAACCGGATTGGCTATAATAATGGAAATCCTGTAAAAATTTAACGTCTGTGGAACCAATAAAAATAGAAAAGACCTCATATTAAGACAAAAACTACACAATAAAGAGAACGAATTAACAAATTTAAATATGCCGACGTTTCAAAGTAGACTTCGCGTCTAAATCGTAATTTCTCTTATAAAGTAAACTGACAAAATATGAAACTATCAGAAAAAAAGACATAATGCCTATAATGTCGTATCTATGCCGCCCTTCTGTGGTGTAGTGGCTAGCCTCTAGATGCTGCCTCACAACTCAGGGGTTCCGGGTTCGAATCCTGGCATGGGCTTGGATGTCTGTGTCGTCATCTTCCCGAGGATTAAGACTGCTGAAGAATTGATACACTAATCACCTATCACCCCAAATTCAGAATGTGTCACGCCAGATGACAGTCCGCAGTCTAAGCTCTCAAGAGGGCTGTTGAGCCATTGCTACTAAAATAACAGCGAAGTGTTGGCGTTGTGTAATTCACGGATTCATTCCACCATTCACACTCAATACTACTGGAGTTTCTGCTAATACTGAGTCAGAATGAAACTCTATAGTGCCGTAATATCATTACAACGCCAACGTAAAGGGATATCTAGATATTTTTATGTTGTAGCGTCAAATCTGAAGGTATTTAGCTCGCCCAAACCCGCCTCCAAAGTGGTTGGGCGAGGACAAAGAGTTTATACGTGCTACAAAGCGTTTGCAACGGCTGAGGGGTTAATGACAATATAGCGGCCAATTTCGCTGGGATTTATATCCAAACTAAAAAATACAATAGGTGAAAGTAAGAATTTAGATCATTTATGAACCTATTTATAACAATAATCAACTTTCACTCAATTAACGGATCCCTCCAAATAAATTCAGAATCATATTACAGTAATTTGGCTCTTTTCAATTTGGACACATTATTTTATTCTACTATCCTTTTTTCTGTACAGGCGCAATTAAACCATTTAGAGAAATTTCATAAATTCCAACTTGTTACGAAATAAATATTTTTTGCTGAAATTTACTCATACGTATACTCTTGGCGAGTTTTAACGATTCTTTCATGCAACGTTCACTCTTCGCTGTTCTTTTAGTGACGATTGCCATTATTATAATAATAGATAGGATATTATCGACAGTATACCTTTGTTTTCCAGTTGTTTAAAATTTTATCAGTTTCCTGTATGAGATTCATTTGAGTAAGACACAAAGTCAACATTGAAAAATCGGTATAAATAAATTTGTTATAAGTTCTCTTTATTGTGTAAGGTTTGTCTATTAATATGGGGTCGCATCTATTTATATTGATTTCACAGACGTTAATTTTTACATTATTGCAATTATTGTAGCTAAACCGTTTAATATCTTTTAAATGGACAACTGCTACAGCTGTCTTACTACAGGCAACTGAAGACTGTCAGTCTGATTCACCGTGTAGGGTTCTACCTGGTTCACCCCGGGACTGTCACTCTGATTCTTCACTCTCAGAGTCTTGATTGACAGTGTAGGGATCCCATAAATGCCATTAATAACTTTGTATCCTCGGTACTTAGCGTATTCCAAATTATAGACTAAATCCAGCAATTATTAAAGATATTCTTCAACTACCAGACTACTTTTAAAATCTCAATGATCATCTTTGTATTCAGATCAAATATTATGAAAGGGGTTGACAGCTAATTGTTATTTTTAAGTAGAACATGTGGTCATCCTGTAGCTAAGTGTAGCCAACTAACATTTCCAACCATATTTCCCTCACCAAAGATAGGTTTAAACATTTGTTGCGAGTTACGTTTAAACTTTACCTGCTACTACATCACTCTTCGCTAGTGACAACGATACAGTACTAATAAAGAAACTGTAAAGATAAATAAATTAAAAATTATAATACTAGACAAGAAGGACACTCGCTGTTTAATACGAATAACATCTGAAACTGCGGATAAAATGTATAGCGTAATACTTGAATATGATAAAAGGTACCTATTACTTCTATATGCACATGTGAAAATCGCCCATCGGAAACTAGAAAATTTCCAAGAGGAGCTATAATACGCCTAGAGACTTTATTTTTCTTAAAAGCCATTTATTAACGTGCCCATTGAGAAAATATCGTACTTGCGATGTAACGTTTGTATGGTGACATTTATAATACAATGGGGCTAGCTGATGTAGGGAAACGAAAATAACTTTTCGTAGAGTTTGTGGTATGAACGTTCGTATAATTCCCGTGGACATATCACACCATACAATGTAAACACAATCGTCAATACATAATGGTTTAAGTGCCAAGGAAATATTTCCTTCTCGTAAATAACTCTCTGGATCGTTAACTTAAGCTTGACAATTGCTTAGAAGGTGACTACTGGCGGAATATGTATTGCCTGAATGGGGAAAGGGAATCAGCGACCACCATGTCTGTCCCTGAGGTGTGCTCAATCTTTGTATTATTTGTATTACTAACATAGTCCAGCTGGCGCAAATGTCACGGCGACACCTGACCGTCCATTTGCAACAATGATTAGCTTATGACTTAAGGTCAGTTTTTCGATCCATTCCCTGACGTATTTAACGTCCAAAAAATTTGATTGTAATTCACTTTCATACGTATAATACCTCTTAGGAGAAGTTGAACTTTTTTCAAAAGGACCCGAGAAGCATCCAAATCCTCTCATGGAACTGTTGCAAACCAGCGCTCATTGCCATATCTGACGTGTCGGTATAAATAGCCAAAGGAGCATTAGCGATAGTGTTGCAACAATGAGTTCATATACTTTTAAAAGGTTTGTGCTGCGTATCGCAGGCCAAACATCATCACCTGAACCTCAAACAAACTAAAAGGTGTTATAACAGCCGTTCTTTATGTCTTCATCAGCCATTGGTATCTGATGGTATGCCCGAATAAGGGCTATGCAACGAAAAATTGTACAGCCGTGCAAATTATGCGCAAAATCGTACATATGAGGTTGAGTGGGCGATAGTCCCCACATACAAGTCAAGTGCCATCGTTCTCTCGCACAATATGCAGCGGCTAGCCCCGGCACTTTGTGACGCTTTCCAAATACCCTTATTTAGAATGTACTAAAATTCATTTTCAGCATCTCATAACTTGTCCGGTGCCAAACTTCGAGCTATTGGGTAAACCGGAGGACAAGTTGTAGATATACTTGTTAGTTTACTATCATCCGTTGTGTAAACAAAGTCGTCAGCTCAAATAATCAGCAGTAACTCGGTAAACTGGTTTTTCTCTGCAGCTACAGTACTGACAGATGAAATATTTTGATGTAGTTAAACTAGCAGGAACGGACAACAAGGGCTTTTATCATTAATCTTGCGACCATTTATGTCAACTAAAATATTGTGGCTATGCAACAAATCAGCGCCAATTATTGGACGGTGCAAAAGCGATTACGAATCTGCATGGTAGCGAGTGTCGAAGACCTAATTTAAGGTTAAATATAACATTTCCATCTGTTTTTATAATACTTCCTTTAGCACCAGGTAAAATTAATGAATTCTGCAGTACAAACATGCGCCGAGGGAGTACAGACATGTGTGCGCCAGTATCGGCCAGGGAAGTGAAGCCATTAGGCGCCTCCGACCGCGAGAAGCAAAGCCGATGGGTGTTGCTTTCCTCCCACTAACAGTAACGACGCACTGGGTAGCAGCTGTACCAAACTAGGCAACATGCCAACAATGTTTACTTGCTGCGACATTATTTGTCTATCAAGGCAGATTGATATTTCGTGAGTAACGGCTGAGTTTGGATTTGCCGTGTTGATTCCATAAATGCCTTTCAAAGTTCTACCGTGAGCTTCTCGTAAAGTACATCCGAACGATCGTAGTGGGTACATGCTTTGGAGGCTGTGAGATTAAGTCTATGTATGGTTCCATTCATTCGTATACTCTACATGCAACACTGAATAAAACATCTAAATATTGGGATTGATTTAACGCTAAAATTCCTCAGATGCGCTCAGAAAGGTTCTCAGAAAAGAAGGTTTTTAAAACTTCCTCATTACATTGACCTGCAGCTTCTTCTTCTTCTTCCCATGGCATTGCCTCCTCAATTAGTTCCTTCCATGCTTCTCTATCCGCACATTCTCTTCCGCCTTACCCGTGGCCTTCCTCTTCGTGGCCCTCCAACAATTTTACAGTTTAACACTTTTTTCTGAATTCGATCACATTTCATGCGAATGGCGTGGCACGCCCATTCCATTCTTTTAAACCTGATCCATAGTGAGACTGCAACACTTTTTGTGCGGCGTTTACTCGACCGGACACAGTTACTTCATCAGGTTTATGTGGCTTATATTAAATGTGATCTACAGCTAGTGTAAGCATTTTTTTCAATATTAGTGAAGGCGCACCATCAGTAGCCGTTTGTCCTCTAATTAATCGCCTCAAACGTTTTCCATTCAATTATTCACATCAATCAATAATCCGTCGTTTTAAACATCCAACCTGTTATGTAGCGATGAGTTGTGCGTGATATTTATAACTTTTTTCTTCGTGGATTCTAGGTTGACGAGAAGTAACCTTTTTCAGACGAAATGTGGCCTGAACACCATGAACCATTTAGAAGTGTTGTCCGTCAACTGATTCCACCACGTTGATGGCCGAAGACTGGCGAGTGGCGTCCAGCGGCATTTCTAGAGGAGGTGAGAATGCGTGCGCTAATTCTTGCTCGTCAATGGACATGATTGTTCTCAGAAGCGAAACAACTAAGGAACTCTTCTTGTCGACACGTTGAGCGAAGATCTCGTCGTATTGTAACTTATGCTTGTAAGAGTCACCAGTAATGCCTGTATATTTATATGTTATAAGTCATATACTTAATATCTTGCAATGTGTGGAAAAGGTTAAAGTTGTAATTTTCATCAATTCTCTTTACAAACACGATACAACATAAATGTACGAAATCAGATAAGAACTATTGATAAACTCGCAGTCGTAAATCAGCAAAACTTGTTGTCAAGGTGATCAGCCATATCAGACCAGACTAAGGACTGAGTACCACAACAACAAAAATATCCTCTCTGGGACTCACGTACAATCTGCAGCGCGCTAGGTTTCAACATTCGCTATCAGGTACAAACCATCAAACAGTGGTAGAATTTCGGGTCAGCATCCGATCGATGTTCTTTTCGAATTAACACTAACTCACCCGCCTAATACTTATGTATTCTGAGTTTTTGCATTTTCTTCCTCTTTTGTGCTGTCCGTACTTGCTCTGAAACCCGTACCCAGTCAACAGACGTCCTCCGGAAATTCAATCACTCCCTCAATAAAAGTTTTGCATCGTTTACCCTGATGAACCTTCTTAAGAATAGTAGTACTGAAACTCTCATTAATTATTGTTTCAATAACACTGATGTGACGTACTCATCCATACTGACATTTTTCGTACTCTAGCCAATGGTTCTCATCTCCACCGAACTTCCTTTTGGATGTCTTATACAGCAGTACCCTGTCTTTGGATGAAAATTTTCAATAAGTCAATGAAAACCTGGCTATCATGATTTGTTAGAATTTTCTGTCGTCGCCCTTCCTCGTTGATGTATTTCTATACCTTGCCTTGCATTGCATTGTCGAGTTCCGGTACTTCTCCATCCGTACAATTTAACATACTTTCAATATACGTTCATAAACACCGGCAAATGTGCAGTCACCAGAAGACGAACAAAAATTTTCCTTTCGAAATAGCGATTACGGGCTCATATTTTCCATCATACCTGAAACTACGGTGCTTATTTATCTGACACCAATGACACGACTTGACGTACGTCTTAACTTGACGCGGTACACCCAGCAGGTTTATATTGATCTTATCATGAACAACATTTTGTACATATCTGGATGACGATTTCCTTGTGCATAAACCTTTGTACCTCTTACGTGGCCTTCTATGGTATTATTAATTTTCAGCCCAGTCTCGATTTGATACATTTTCTAAAATACAGACTTTTTTATTGAAACACTTCAGAAGATTCCGTGGTCACCTTCACGTTTCACTCAGGGTTACCCCTATTGGCAACCTTCTGTTTATCATCTTAAAATTATATTTTTCCTTGCTATAAAACTCGTACGTGCCACGATCATCAACAATTCTGTATTCTCAACTACGTCGTCATCGACATTTCTGTTAAAATAGTCAGCTGCTACATTCTCGGATCCCTTTACATTATCATATGCTTAAATCATATTCCTCGATCGCCAACAACCAACGCCTTAACAGTGCATTAGTTGACAGCAACTACACAGGAAAACTATAGCATGATGATCCGTAATTATCTCCACCTTTGCACCCAGTATAAATGCACTAATGTTTACAACGCTTTTACTTTCGACATTAATTCACATTACGTAACATACGTTCTTTCATATTCTTTGAGCGTTCGACTGAACGTACTTATTATTCCCTCTTGTCCATAATTATCTTCTTGGCTAAGCACTGACACAATTCCTCGCGTCACGCCTCATTACAAACTTCATTGTATAATCCGGATACCGTAACAATATAAATATTGCAAGCATGGCTTAATATCCTCCAAAGATTCATTATGCTTCACTTCCAATTTTAACTTGATTCCTTTCTTCAGCAATTTGTTAATCACTTGCACTTCCATCGCGAAAACTGGCAAAAACCTTCTTTAAATATTCATATATCCCATCATTTGATGTAACTTCTTTGTAGATGACGGTGTACTAGACTTTTGATTTGATTTGTTCTACTTGGGTCAGGTTTAACCCCTTCGCCTGATATCATGGGCTCAAACAAGACATCTGAACCCGTTCAAGTAACGTTTTGCCCATATTAATAGTTGATCCGTTACCTTTCAGCAACGTCAATACGTCACCCAGGTGAATCAATTGCTGTTCAAAGGATCTACTGGAAATAATAAAATCAACATCGTACATTGTTAAATAGTACTTGTCACGCGTGTTTAACACCTCTTCAACCGCCTTCATAAAAACGGAATGCGACAAAATGCCGACCATTGGTGAGCGTCTTCAACTTCTGGGTGTTTACTCTAATACAATCTGATAGTAACCTTTTTTATGACTGTGGACGATAGCTATTTCTTACATTTAAAAGGAGGGAGGGTATTCTCCACCGAATATGCCGTCTCACAACGATCCTCGATTATCTTATTTACACGCTTGACTTCTAGACACATGCTTCTTTTAACAATATGCAAATTGTTGCCACATGGACTTTTCTCTTGCTAAATTATTACCGCTTCAAGTATCACATCGATTAGCTGATTAACTTCCTCCCGTAGCGAGTACGGTATAGAATATCTACTCTCTTTATGGGGTGTATGGGGAAGCGTTTGAATGACATGTTGGTAATTCGCTGACTTTCCCCGACTTGTTACCAAATACATCACGACGTCAATTCAGCGGTGCACCCATTCGTTGTCTTCCTTTTTCCGTCCAACGATCGCCTTTTCCAATCAAATCCACCAACCGCTCAGTCATTATCTTAATATTTGATAAACCACGTAACTCTGACCAAGTTTCCTTTTCGTTCATGGCCTTCCTCCTTAGTCTCAATCTGGATACTGAACGCCTCCACACGTTTAAATTGATCTAGTCAATGTAGAAATCCGCCTTCTCTTCCTTGCAACTATCTACGTGTTTACAGGCTCTGAATATTCCAGACTTCCATTTATTAGTCCAAATAGTGCCACCAGTCTCTCTTCACGTACTTGCCGGAAATTACTTTTGCCGATGCAATTCTACTTCTTTCAGCTTCATTTTTTCTCTATTTTTTCCTTAAATTGTCTCCTTCTGTACTTTGATCATTCTTATTTGTTGACTTCATTCCGATTAGAAACACCAACATTGAACATGCTAGACCATTTCCCCTATCCTTTACCGAGCCACCATGCTCTGGAACCTTCCGTGGACTCCGTTCGGTGACCGATTCGCATCTTTCCAATAATGACACTGCTTCATGTCTTGTCTTGTGTTGAATGGCTATCAAATCGAACTCAATGTTCTCTGCGAAAATATATTTGTAATACCCTAACTAATTTTTCTTCGTCCAACGGGTGATCCAAATATCTATTTAAGATTGAATATTTTATTAAATGTTGCGCCATAATGGCAACACGATCAGCAACCTATGTATGGTCATAAAATTCTCTCATGACTTTTATAACCGAGACGTACTAATAAACTTCTTCAAAAATGTATTTCGCTTCCTTGCACGGTGAATGACTCCTTACCATCCCATATATCCAATATCTTGAACAATTAACAAGTGATTGTTGTAAAACTTTCGATTAATATTATTGAGGAACTCAATAATCCTCAAATTTTTCGATAAACCGCTAAGGCAACATAAAATCTTTCTCATAACTATCACACGTCTTGTCTAATCTTCCAATACAATACCCTGGTCGCTACGCATTCTTTGGTCATGTTTGTTCCGATCGTAGAAAGACTGGGAGTTACACTGGATACCTCACGCCTTTCTTCGACCTTCCTTTCCTTCACCTTGATCTGAATTTCACCCTCTAGCAAATAATTCTCTTGTTTTACGTACCTTCCTTCAAAGTGATTTGATCACCTCCTGAATTTTAGTCTTAATATCTGCTAATTCATCTGTCACGTAGCTCACGTTTCAGTGATAGTAATTTATGTTTCACAGTCTTTACGCTGCTTGATTTGTCTTCCTCTACATGTCTGCCTTATTTTTAATAAACCATCTAGTCGATCTACCTCCCGTATCAGACCGTAATAAGCTTGTCTCATATTCACGTTCAACTGTTCGTTTATAAAACCGTCATATTCCTCCCACTTATCAATAATTCCGGATAATTTCTCAAAACCTTTTTCAAATGTGTCCTTACAATGGTTCGATCATTTCCCACGTTGTCAACTGCATCATCTACTTTTGTTTCAACAACACCATTGTCTTCAATTTCATCATTTCCTCATTTTACGTTCTTCCCACTTCATTAATTCCATTGTTTCAGTTTTATTGACAATAAATAACGTTTCCGTTACATCCAATTCCAGTCTTCTTTCACAAGTAATCTCACATCTGCAATCTCTTCGTGTTGATTCACGAGGAGATTGCAGATGATCATCCAAACGTGACCAACATACTGCCCCGACTATTGGGTTGACAAATGTAATCAAAGCACTGCCACCAATGTTGTGCCGACCGTTTATAAAATGATGGGTCGTCAAATGTAAGGAACCGTTCCAACTCCAAATTCACAATGTCCGCTATTAGAGAAGTGCTAGAACAAAGCAATGACGTCGAGTCCGCCTCTTGCTATGAAATCGTCCATTTACATATTATTCCTACGACAGGATTAATTTTATGCTATCACCAGTTTTACATGACAATCTGAGGTGGTGTTTAGGTACGCTATGATGACGTAATCTCATACCAACACCATTGTAAATGTCAATAACTTTGCATATTCGGTATTTATTGAATATATCCAGCATTCACAGATCTTCTTCAACTACCAGACAATTTTAAACTCTCCTTGATCATCGTTTTCAGGTCGAATATTAAGTAAGAGGGTGCCACCCAATTGTAACGTTTAAGTAGGACAAGTGGCAATACTGGAGCTCAGCGTATACAAGAGATTTCTCTATAAATCAGGAGCGACTAATTTGATGTGCATACAGTTTGATTAAAGAGATTCTTCGACGTTCGCAGTTTCCTTGACAATTAAACGGAATTTAGAATAACATAGAGGCAATCAACTTACATGTTTACATATCTATGCTCGTCGGCGTATTATATTCAATTTTAGGCAAACGACGAGTCCATAGTTTCCTCCAACGCTTTTGTGCATAGCTCAATATATAAATAGAATATAGATGATTCAGAAACCTTTATTTTCAAAAGATTTAACAAATTATAAACAAATCTATCGTATGACGTGGCCAAAGCAGCCTGGCCAACGATCCTCACTCTCCAAAGATACTAACATAAATCATTCCTTCCGCTTATATCTGTACACAAATCAACGTAAAGTAAACAGAAAAACCTTTTGAATTATTACAGTGAGACAGGTACTCAAGAACTCGTCAAACCTGATGCTGTTTTTCTACATTTCGTTCTCAATTTCTTTCTTGTGAATACTGGTTATGACTCTAGCTGTAGCCCCGGGGCCCTAGTAAACTCCTTTGTGTTAGCCGTCCTACAATTTTTATTTACTACGACTTATAAAAGTTAGGATTAATTCATTTAATCCACAATTAAAAAATTCGAATTGATATTATACTTGAATTTTCAATTATTACAGTTCGTTTTCTATCAATCACGTCCGTTATGAATACGCGAGGCTCGTAATAGAAAGGAAATTAAAATTGCTTTTAATGATAATTGGTTTTTATGTTTACTTGCACGTACAATAAAACTGTAATCTTATTTGCAGTATTTCGAAGATCTCTATTAACTGCACTTCTCACGAGGAGAAACGTTAAATGAATGTATTTAAAAACTTTTTGGTTAGATAACTTATTTGGGAATATGTCTGAATAAAATCAATTACTTACACGTATTTCCAAACGAAAGAGATATGTTTCCACTTATTTTAATGAATTATTTAACGTATTATCCGATAAGCGTCGGACTTAGGCTGCGGATGTCGGAGTCGCCGCTGATTGATAATCAGTAGAAAACGTCGAGAAATGTTTGCTTAATGAAAAGCAAGGCTTTCGTTGAAAAGCAGAGAAATTGAATGTAGAAAACGTACTGAAGTTGTGTGCTTAGAAAAAGTGAAATTGCTTCAAATAAGAAGAGACAAACTATATCAATTTTATTTTTGAAGGTGAGGAGAGATTATCTGACCATGACCTATACTCCATTGATTTGGAAATTGAATAAATTTCTTTGACATTAAAGTACTTTACATTTTATCATTGAGCACGTATACCATGAGCTGAGGAAGGTTTGCCGGTGACAGAGAGTATATGGAGCTATTGGTAGCAAATAAGAGAACAATATTAAACAAATTTTAATGAAAGTTGGAATTCAAGGGCAGTAATTAATTATTATTTGTATGGTAGTTATGTCTCTGTTTGTACCTCGAGTATTGGGACTGGATTGGATTGTCAAACATCAGATAGTGTTATATTTTGGTAAAAGGGTGAGTCCCGTGGATTTAGCAAATGATATGGATAAGGGAATTTAAATAGAATTACCATTGGCCGCAAGGAATAGCAAAAGATGGAAGGAATTGATATGCTGCTGTGAAGAGGGAGGAAGATATGAAACAAAAGGATAGATTTATGGATGTAGTTCAGAAGGTACCAGGACTGAGTGAGGAGTGAATTGGAACGAGTTGAATTGATGGAAGTTTTCAGTAGCCAACCTGGCTTGATTAGTGGATATGAATATCATATAGTCAATGTTGAAATTAGGCTTTTTATATTGAGAAAAATGAACATTCCTGATGTCACATTATAGAACTGAATCAAGTCATTAGAAATGATAGAAATGGATATTTTGGAGGAGAATAAAATAATTTACAGGTTTATATTGATTATTTGTTGTTGGAGGATGATAACATGAAAGAAAAAATTTTAATAATTTTAGAAATGTCGTGAGAAAACTAAAGGGGGCTGGACGGACCATTAATTTGAATAAAAACAAATTCTGGAAGCTATAAAGTACCTTTGTTGGTCACTGACTGCCCAGTGGGGGAATAAGTCTTATATGAAATAAAATCGAGGCTATACACATTTTAAGTGCACCTAAAACAATTATGCAGAAAAATGTTTCTGCTTTGTACAAGTTGTTAAGAAAAATGAAAAATTGAGATGAGAGATGGAACAGGATGAGGCATTTATGAGTTGTTGCCCTGGGACAACCTATAAGTGGGAAAACCTTCATAGTGAGAACTGATTATGTAAGACATTCATTTCAGCTGTATTGAGTCAGGAAGATGAGGAGGAAAGGAAAGAGTAACTGCTAAATGTGAAAACCCGTACACAGTGACTTAATTGTAATTGTTGCAAGTAGTGTATGAAACGTCAAAATTCAGGAATGATATTCTAGATCGGTTGTACTATACACACATCATAAGGCGCTTAATTTTCTGAAGGAAAGCAAGAATACCAATGCTAGATTAACGAGATGGGCTTCCTTATTAACAGAATAGGACCTTCCAATCATTTACATCAAGGAAAAAGACAATATAATGTCTGATTGCCTAATCAGGCAAAATTGGGATTCAAAGAGGCCGAAGATGATAAATGTGAACATGTGGAACGAAGTGTCAGAAGCAGAAAAATAAGATCGGATTATTGATTCACAAAGATGAAATTATAAGAAAATATGAAGATGGTTATTTGAAGGAATTTATAAGCATTTTGACATAAGGAGAAGGAAGTTTATTGCATAGGTGACTAAAATACGAATTGAGTGATGGTCTGTCGTGTGTGTGCAAAGTCTATAAGCTAGATGATACCAAAAACTTTGCGACGGAAAGTGTTAGACTTTTTCTATGATGAAAACGGTCATGTCGTAATATAAAGAAGGCTACGAAAATGATGTCTGAACTTGTGGCATGGAGTGCCATGTGTAGGGACACAAAGAATTGTGTGATAACATGTCAAGATTTTCAGTTAATAATAATAATTGAATAGTGGTGTTGTATTTATTTGGCCCACAACTGAAGAATACTTTTGGATGTGTCTATGCACTCGTAACAGTTGACTTGTCCTCTAAATATTCCAAGTTTTATGGGATTAAAACTGCATCAGCAAAATCCTGCTTAAGGAAAGTGGAATATGTCAAGGAATGTGGGAAAACGAAGAAGATTTTATCTGATAAAGGAAAGCAATTTAAGTGAATGGGTGAAAACGTTAAAGGCATTCACAGTCGAACACTACAGAGAGGTAAATCCGGGAAGTTAGTAGGTTTTTTGACAATTTAGCGGCTCATACCATTGCAAATGAATGGCTTACTTCCAAAAATAGAGAACACAGTGAACAAAAATTTCAGTTTGGCAACAGGCTGAGTGTCAAATGAGTTGCATGTTTCTTAACTGTTTAAACTGCCTTTCGAAGAGCTAACTTTATACCCTCAGATACGAGAGTAGGACAAGAAAAGGATAGGGAGTATGAAGGAGGGAACTTATACGTTTTTGTGTGGAACCGCTCGATATTTATCGAAGATGGTCGAAAAACTGATTTAACACCCGTCGCGTGGCTCTGACGAGTATCACATGCAATAGGAAACGATTTCTCTTGATAGGATAGTAGGATAGGAAAGGAAGATAATTCGGTAGCCTCGGGAAATAATCAACCATGGAGTTGACCAGTGGATAGCTTGATTGTATGATATTCAGCCTTTTGTAAATCTAAGTAGGCTACAAGTTTTTTAATATCTTCAGGAGTATGAACAACGAGTTTAACCTTGTTTTATTCTGTCCTGTAGTCAAATGGGCTTGCGGTAATTTCGGAAAGAGAATTTATGAAACCATTCATGTTGTAAATGTTATGAACATAGATAACATCGAAAAGGTTGCTAATTTCAATATAAATTTGGAGGAAGCTTTTGAATGCACTCATCTCTCGCGAATAACTTCCTCTGTTCTATGTTTATTTACAAGAGTTATGATGTGATTCATCACTGGCAAACGCCTGGGTCCTCAACAATGTTACCGTTTCCCAGCGACACTTTCTCCGAAGCTGCTGTTCAGAAGCCACACATCGCATCCTTCCTTGCTCTTCGGTGAAAGCAAGTAAACGTTATTTTTTTGTATTATGTTGCGCAAAGTGTTTGGTGTTTTTTTTTTGTTGCTCTTCCCCCCTAAAGCTGTGTCTCGGCCTGATACTGTCCCGGTTAGTGATCCTCCCGTCCTCATCCCTCCTCGGCCGCGCCCCGAACCATTGTTCGGCATGGAGGAAGACGACAAGTCCCACCTCCCCCATCGACGCCATCTCCGGTGATGATGAGGATCTGTCTCGGTCAGACGAAGCTGACCACGGTCCAGCCACACCACTCCTACCAACACCCAAACTGCCCGAGGTGGATCGGTACGCCGAGTATCTGAGCCACAGCGATGACGATCGCCGACGGACACCAGCTCTCATGATCGGAGATGAGTCGTCGGACGACGAAACCGGCAGCGTTCCGGACATAACCAAATTTAAAAGTTACAGGTCCATAGTGTGTAACCCACTCTATGCCAACCCGTTTCACTGAATGTTCCTCCATTTACGGGTCCAAATTTAAAGTTTCATGTTTTGGAAATTTAAAAAACAAATTTGCGTAACATGGTTGAAAGTTTAACGTTTCCTTTGTGATTAATATTTTGATGCTTGCGCGGAACATTGTCCCCGACAAAACAAGCCGCAAGGATCCGAGTTTGTCGTTCAGAAAATCCTGGTAAGTTCCAGCTGATATTCCATCTACCATCATTCAAGTGCGATGTATATTAAAGTACTAATACTCGGTTGTACTGTTCTTCCAGAATAGTCGAAGCATGTGACACAACGCATCCTCATTCCATAACATTGATGGCGTGTCACAATGAACATGGCTGCTTCCAACAAGTCACCATGCCGTGCTTCTCGTATCGTGCAGAAGTGGCTTCGGGATCATGATGGAGACTTTGGTCCCCACAATGACAAGAGAGAAATCCAAGTGATCATTTGTGAGACATCCGGTAGCTGGATCCACAACCATCAAACCTTGCACACCTGGATTAGGCGTGATGTCAGATCCCTTCAGTTCCTTTCAACACATTGAGGAGTAAATGGGAAGAATAACCGTTACTGTACTGAAGACAAAAGGTGGACCAACCAAGTACTTATGGTGAAGGTTCTGTGCTCGAGTGGGAACATAACCAAATTGACCAAGGAAAAAGGAGCTCGTTGTGCAGGAGATCCTTGTAGCTACAAGCTTACAATCCCTCACCATAGGATTCTAGTACAATGTGTATTATTGTAATATTTGACGATTTGCTTACACTTACAGATACTGCAGATCCATGTTCACTTCATGACGACGAAGAAACTCCGCCCACCGTTTCAACGAGGTGTAGGGACGGTACATTTCGTCCTCGAAGATGGACTACTGCTGCGTCTATTCGCTACAGCGTTGAAGACGACCTTTGCCAGCTTCGAAGAGTCATGCAAATTTTTTGAAGTGGTATCTTCACCATTTTCCATTTAGAAGCGTATTTATGTTGATTAAAATGTAATTAAATTTTTTGCAGTTAAATTTGGTCGAATTTATGTGTATTAATCATACATATTCCTATAGATTTCCTGAACTTGGATAATTCTTAGGCAGACAATTCCAGTGATTTGCTAGCCGGTTCTTGGATATGTCTTCTTAACGTTATAATGAAGGGGGCGGTGCCCGCAAATATAAAAAGTACTCCATACCTTACAAAATGCTTGTCATCTGAGAACCTCGGATAAATCACATACTTTTTAACTCTTTGCTTTCCTTATTATATATATATATATATATATATATATATACAAGCGAATATGAAAAGTCTTCTGCAAGAATTGTTAGCATGGATTGTTGCATCATACCATCCTTAGGACTGAATACCATAACAACATACAATCATCTTGGAAAGAAGGCCACTAAATTATTTTATATTCTCTTTTATTCATTTTGTAATATGCTTAGGTAATGTAATATTGGTTTTAGGAGAAGAAATTCATATATTGTCTATGAATTTATAGTTGCCTAAAGAATATGAAGCTATTGATGGGAAGGGATAAAATTAAACATATACATACCTATAGGTTTGCAATATGGATGACTCGGGAGAAATTCCCATCATAAACAACAAGTCTCGTGGTATTTTGGAGGACGTCTACCATTTGTATGTCCACTTGGACAAGGCATATGATATGCAAATGGTGCAACTTGTATTAACTAGTGGCGGGCCAATAGTAATTGACAAATGATGAGTCTCTTTGTTTCAAGCATGAATATGCTTCAATTAGAAAATTTCTGAAAATAGCCAGAATGGTGATTTTTATGCATAATCATTTGGAGTGGAAATAAGTGTACAACATAAAGAAGTTAGTCCTTCATTCATAGTAAAGGAACAGCCTAGTAAAATACGCAAATGCCAATGAGAGAACATGAATTTGATTGTCATGGAATTATAAGAAAGAAAGGAGAATCTTTAGGTGATTAAAATTCAGAAATCATAAATAATAACAAGACAAGTGATACCTTCATGTAACTTTGTGTGTTAAACATTGCATATTTGTATTGTATTTCTGTTTAGTTATTGTTTTAAATATTTCTGAGTTATACATTTAAGAATCCTCAAATGTACATTCAATACTTTTTCTGATATTAAATTAATGCATTGTTGAAATTGTTGATAAAATAAATTATTATTGTCAGTCACCAGAACTATTGAATTTAATCTTTAGTAATGTAATAAGATAAATCAATTGAATGTACTGTACCACATCTTTTATTCTTTGTTAAAATATTTTTCTAAATGTTTTTTTTAAAATTATTTTCTTACCTTAATTTATCATACTGTTTCATTTTCATAAATTGGTATAAACTGCTGTATGTATATTTAACTTAGTATACATTTATTGTGGGAAATAAATAAATTAGTGTAATGATTTTTAAAACTAAAATTCTGAAAATATATTTCATCAGTAAATGTAATATACAGTATTAGTTATGCTATTTCTAATCTTTATACAATTGTACTTTTAAATGTAGATCATCATTCAATTTACAACTGAAAGACCATATTCATTGTTCTTTATATGAAAGGTAAAGAATTTAAAAATATATTAAATTATTAATGGCAAACATGCAATGTACATTATTATGATAACAGAACCACTTCCTGTTCCCAATTGACGTAAAACATTAGACAAAGTTGGTTCTGTTTCACACACTTACAAACTTTAACGTTTTACTTACAAAACTGAAAGCATACCACAGAATTATTACTTTATAAAAAGTTTTAAAGTGATTAATTAGATAAAGTAAATTAAGATATGAACATATTAGAACTATTTATTTGCATTTACATTTCAAACAATGTTAGTGAACAAGTTTCTTCAACAGTCCAATATGTTCTTGGTTGTCATATTTTAAAAACTTTTCAAGCTAAATGAATCAGAAGCTGATGCTTTCTTCCCCTTTAAATTTCAGGCATTGCCTGCTTAGTCATATACACATTTTAATATTGCTCACATAAAAACATATCTAAACTTAGACAAATAATTTATTAGGGAAGGTACTATTTGTAGCTTTCAAGTAAAATTGTTTCAAAAAATTGTATTCACCGTGAATACTTGTCCAGTTTTAGCTTTCATAAAGTGTGAAAAACACATAACAACTGACAATGTTTTTTCTTCTGACAGAGTTCCCTTTTAAAAAGGAATGTAAATATAATTATAATCCAATTTGTGTAGCTATACAAACAAGCACTTTTATATAAAATTAAAATAGTACCAACAATACATAATATAAACTGAAACATTTCAAACAATTTTTGATAATCATCACTTCAAATTTAAAATTGATAATAAATAAGTATCCTAAAAATACTGTTTATTTTTATTTTTCGTATTATCTGAGCCCACATGCAGACTATAAAACTATGTTAATTAATTGTGAAGTTGTTCTCAAATACACTTTTAAACATCCCATTTATATTAAGCCTTTCAAAAAGCACAGTGTAACCTCACATTTCTTTAAGAATCTATAGTAAAGTTTCTACAAACAATCTGCATTCCAATACAATGCTTTCTACATGAGTGGTTTTTATGCTATATAATTGCTGCATACCCAAGAATGGTCTGTATACATAAAATTAAAGTATTCTTTGCAAGATATAACTAGCTATACAATGCAGTGTAGATAACTTTCAAAAGAAAAGAATTTCTTAGAAATCATTATATAAATTACATCAGTGTTGTAAGTGCTAGATAGGCTTGTATAATAGTGTTGTAACACATTTTTTCCTATACCGATGTGTAGCACTCAGCACCATTACACCATCTTTTATTGATAATGCATAAAGATGGTTTAACATAACGTGGTTAGGTTCTGGAAGCAGTGTTGGTTCACACTGAAACAGATAAAGAAATAATGTTGTTGAGCTAGGCTTTGTCTGAATAAGAAACCATTTTCCAATTGTAACTTCTATTTGTAAAAATTGAAAGATCATAATGTAATCATGACAATTAAATTAAGTTTAATTGAAATATTAATAATACTAATGAAAAGTTTCAGCAAATACAACATGTCCCAACGATGCCTAATATTTTCAGCCTTTCTCCATTACCTCCATTACCCACGAAATAGAAAAGTTTGTTCAGACTCATGGCCCTCTTCAAAAACTATCCTCCACCTCGATCGAGCTCCTCATCCGAAAAAGCCCCAGAACACCCCAGTTTTACCTTCTCCCAAAAATACACAAACCTGGGGTCCCTGGCCGCCCAATTGTCGCTGGTTACAATTCCCCCACTGAAAGGATTTCCGCTTTGGTGGATGACTCCCTCCAGCCAATGGTCGAAAATCTCCCCTCATTCATCCAAGACACCAACCATTTTCTCCGTCGCCGCCGTGAATTACCCACACCACTCCCGCAGGACACATTACTGGTTACCGTAGATGTTGTCTCCCTATACACCAATATCCCTCACACCAGTGGCCTGTCGGCACTCGAACACTTCCTGTCTCGCAGGCCTCCAAATTCCCTACCAAACACCCACTTTTTGATATCACTGACCCAGTTTGTCCTCACCAGAAACTTCTTCACCTTCCAAGACAAAATTTACCACCAAATCAGCGGCACTGCCATGGGCACCCGGATGTCCCCTTCCTATGCCAACCCGTTTATGGGTCAACTGGAACAACAACATCTAAATTCCTCTCCACTGAAACCCTTAACCTGGTTCCGGTTCATAGATGACATCTTCATGCTATGGACGCATGGACAAGATGCCCTCTCAGACTTCCTCAACGACCTCAATACTAAATTCCCCGTCAAGTTCACTTGGAACTATTCCCCGACCAACATCACCTTCCTCGATGTGGACATCCAACTAAATTCAGGCCTCATTACCACCTCTGTCCACATAAAACCAACTAACACCCTTCAGTACCTCCACTTTTCCAGTTGCCACCCTGAACATACCAAACAATCCCTCCCCTACAGTCTTGCCCTTAGGGGAGCCCGCACATGCTCTACTTTGGACAGTCTAGCGTCCTACACCGACCGAATATTCAATGCCTTCCCGAACAGAAATTACCCCACAGACCTCCTCCAAAAGCAAATTACCCGTGCCCTCTCCACCTCCCAAATAGTCAGTCCCACCCCTAACCATCATACAGAATGTAGTCTTCCCCTAACCACTACCTACTTCCCCGGACTACGTACACTGAACTCTTTCCTCCGCCTTACCTACACTGGACTACAATCCAACCCGGACATGAAGAACATCCTTCCGACCATACTACCCACCTGTCCAAGGGTTGCCTTTAGGCGCCCACCTAACCTCCGTAATATCCTGGTCAGACCCTACAAACCCCACACCCCCAACCCACAATCGGTTGCAGACCGTGTGGCAGAAACAGATGCCATGTCTGCCCAATACTCCCACCTACCACAACCTTCCAGAACCCCACCAACAGCACTACCTACAAAATTAGGGAAAACATAACCTGTCTGTCCTCCCACACTATCTACGAAATAAACTGCACACTCTGCCCAGCCTTTTACATCGGTCAGACAAAGAGACCCCTCCCCGAACGGATTGCCAACCACTGCAGCACAGTAAAACTCCTCAAAACCCAATTCCCCATAGCCGCCCATGCCCATAGCCACAACACCAACAACTTCAACCAGTGCTTCTCACTGACTCCCCTCAAAGCCCTACCTCCCAACTCATCAGAAGCTGAACTCCATCTGTGGGAACTTTCATTCCAGCATGTCCTACAGTCAAGACAAAGCCCTGGACTCAACATCCTATAACTCCCCAAATCACGAGTCCATTGGAAGTGTACATACAATAAATCCTTCTGTGTGTGTGTATACCTTGCCTTTTGTTTGAATGGTGGTTGTATGTATGTATGAGTGTGTATCAATATTTAAATATTGACACCTCTAAGGGTGTTTGAATGAATGTGTGTCAAGATGGGGGTGTTAGTATGCATCTCCCCAACCCCCATCAAGTCCTTGCCTCTTCCCAGACCCTTATTGAGAGAGAAAGTTGGTGACCTGGTGGGGTCAATTGTTTACGACCTAAGTTAGCAGAGCAGCAAATTTTGGCTGCTCAGTCGTCGGCTAACCGATCACTGGAAATGTCTTCCTAACTTTCTGATGAAGGGGGCGGTGCCTCCGAAAATTCAAGTTCTCTAAACCTCACAAGGTGTCTACCATCTATGAACCTCAGGTAAGTCATCTTCTTTCTATCTCTCTGTCCTTTCCCCATTAATTGTTTTAATAAACATGACAATGTCATTTCCTGACTCATATATATATATATATCAGAATGAATAGCAACCACATGTTCAAATAATTAAATTTTATTGTAAGATTCATAATATTGGAAGTATGAGTAATCTTTTTTTTTTGGCTTCAGTTAAAACGTGCTTTCGATATTGGTATTTTTTAATAATGTTGGGAGATTCGATGGACTGGCAATAAGAGGTTCTATTATGGGACGACTTTTCAGAAGCAAAGGACAACGTGACAGGAACTTCTTTTCAGTTTTTAGAGAGATCCATAAAGCTTCACGTTAATGCAAGTCAGAGTTAATCTTGAAGAAACTCCAGTCAATGGCGGCTTGTGAGTAAAGTCATGGGCTAGATCACCCTTAGACAAATTTTAGGAACAAAGATATGAATAATACTACAACATCTACATGGTTGTTAATACTCCACAACCCATAATATGCAACCTTTGTAATTTCATCTCCATCACGTGTAACAGAAACAAAACGACAGCATTTTTACTTATTACATATTTTAAATAAAGAACGTTAATATTAGGAAGAAGTCACATATTATGGAAATATTGTATGCATGATCGTACGGTAATCAAAATGACTGGTGAAAGGCGTAAATTTAAAAACGGGAGAGATTAAAAATGTTTAACAGCATTACAGACGCTTGAAGAATGAGATAGATGGGAAGTGCAAGGTAGCCAAAGAGGTTTCGCTACAAGAAAATTGCAAAGCGGTTGAAGATTTCATGGTTAGATGGATAAAGAAGAAAAGGCAGAAAGATAGAAGGAATATCTAGAAAAGTTGTATCATGGTGGAAATCTAGAAGTCAGTAGTAGAATATGAAGAGGTGGATGATGGGTTGGGGGACAAAATTTTAAGGTCAGAGTTTGATAGTATGCTGTCTGACCCAAGCAATTGTAAATCCTCAAGAATTGATAAGTATAGTTTGCGAAATCTACTAAACAGGAAGAATACCAGAAAGTTTTAGTAATATCCATACCGAAGAAGAATGGGGCTGATAATTGCCAACAACACAGGAGAATTAGTTAATTATCTCATGCATGCAAAATATTAAGGAAAATGGTATATGCAAAGATGGATCGACAAATAGAATGCAAGTTAGGAGAAGATTAGTTTGGTTTTAAGAAGAATGTAGGGACAAGAGAAGCACTATTGACTTTGCGTCTAATTTTAGAAGAACGATAAGAAAAAACCGTCCTATGTTCTTGGCATTTGTATATTTAGAAAAAGCGTTTGATTATGTGAACTGGAACGCACTATTAAGGATTTTGAAGAGCACAGGAATAAAATATCAAGAAAGAAGGCTTATACATAACCTCAACAGAAGGCAGTCAACAGTAATTAGTACTGAAGATCAAGAAACGAAAGCAGATATCACAAAAGGAGTAAGATAAGGATGCAGTCTGTGGCCCAAGCAGTTTAACTTATATATAGAACAGGAGATGAAGAAAGTTAAACATAATATGGAAAAGGAATTATACTGCAAGGAGAAGAAATAAAAACACTGTGTGTGGACAGCGCCAACCGGCGGGAAAAGCTACAAACTAGTTAGCTGTACGGGCTACCTTGGACTGTGAGGTTGTGTTTTGCCATAGATTCTATGTTCTGTGTGTGTAGCCATGAGATTTAAATTAAATACCTTCGAATCCCTAACAATTCGTAGCAGAGCGTCATTCGACAATATGAACAATTACAAGGAAGAGATGTGAAATTTTATAAAACCTGAGTGATACCTAAATGGAACTGTCAACACAAATAGTCGAGATTTTGTACGTGGACAAGTAGCTAACGTGGTCATTAAAATTGTATGCCATTTTGAGGAAAAGAAACTTTACAAAACAATTATCGAGAAACCTGAGCCAGTATGGGGAAATGAAGACCAAGCAGAAAAAGAAGAATGGGAATATCAAAATGATGAGGCATTTTCGTAAATTATGACTTTTTCGTCGGAACAAGACGGACCGTTTATTGGATGGACTAATGTTAGAAGGCGAAAGAAATTTTCGAAGGTAATGCGCATGACAAATTTAGACGCTATGATGGAACTGAGACAAATTATGATGAGAGAAAGTCACAGCCAAAATTATATTACAAGAGCCCGAACAATGGAAACAATATGTGCGATTTATGGACAACCAATTAGCGAACGAGAACGTAATGCGAGGTCTAAACGAAAAATTTGAAACAATAGCTCCTAAGCTCCGAATACAGAGGTCAGCAACAAAGGACGACATCAAACAAGCCTTGAAAGAAGAGGAGGTGAGAATGAGGAACAAAATTACACAAAAGAAAAGCGATGCGGTTTACAGGCAAGAAACCATAAAATAAACTAGAACTTGTTACAATTCCAACAAAGTCGCCATCTTGGAAAAGATTGCTGGCATAGGAAGAAAGGAGGAAATACAAGACAAAGTGAAAATAATTCAACCGCTAGAGGACAATCTTGAAGAGGTCGAGGCCACAATAGAGAGAGGAATCAACACCCAGCGGCCTAGTAACAGAGAGGAGTGAGAATCAAAACTTCCACGTAACAATTAAATTAACAGACATGGCTAATTCAGGATCAGAGGACCCCGATAGCGAATACAAGGAGGAAATACAAGACAAAGTGAAAATAATTCAACCGCTAGAGGACAATCTTGAAGAGGTCGAGGCCACAATAGAGAGAGGAATCAACACCCAGCGGCCTAGTAACAGAGAGGAGTGAGAATCAAAACTTCCACGTAACAATTAAATTAACAGACATGGCTAATTCAGGATCAGAGGACCCCGATAGCGAATACATTTGAGGAATTGATTCCGGATGTAGCATTCACATGTCACCGCATTATCAAAATATGACGAATACAAGGCCTTACAATGTAACAATGGTATTGGCAGAAGAGGTGAGAGAAATCCACGCAACAGCTATAGGTGATGCAGAAGTCATAACCCAAGTGTACAACACTACAATTAGAGATGTACTATGCGTACCGAGATTAAGAATGAACTTATCAGTGCGAAGGCTGGTGAAGAATGGGAACTCTGTAATATTCGACCAAAACGGCGCGTCAATAGTGAACAAGAAAGACAAAGTAGTGGCGACATCAGAAGATGTGAAGCAGATGTATATCATCAGAACTGAGCCAAACAAATACATTGACAAGGATGTTTTACATAACGATGATTCCAACATGATGGCGGTAGAGAAGCAGACGTGGCATAGACGGATGGTCACCTGGGAGAGAAATACTTAAATAAGATGACAAAACACAAAATGGCCAATGAAATCGAGTACAAGGATTGCATAATGAGCAAGGCAACACAAGCGCCACATAAGACATTAACAAATGAGAGTGCAAAGTATGTGTAAGACTTGATACCTTTGCGGGTCTACGCCAGTAGCATCAATGGGAGGTGTGAAACACAATAGACGACGGATATAGCCGAAGAGTTTTCGTATATTTATTAAAAATGATAGTTAGGGGTGGGACTGTCTACTTGGGAAGTGGAGAGGGCACGGGCTATTTGCTTCTGGGGGAGGTGTAGAACATATGTTCTACTTGGGATAGTCTAGAATCCTATATCAACCACATATTCAATGCTTTCCGCAACAGAAATTACTCCATAAACGTCCTGTCCTCCCACATCATCTACAAAATTAACTCCACACTCTGACCAGCCTTACATTGGCTAGACAAAGAGACCCCTCCCCGAATGGATTGCCAACCACCGCAGTACAGTAAAACTCCACAAAACACAATTCCCCATAGCCACACCACCAACAACTTCACACTGACCCCCATCAAAGCCCTACCTCCTGATTCTTCAAAAGCAGAACTCCATCTATGGGAACTTTCATTACATCATGCCCTACAGTCCAGGCAAAGCCCTGGTCGCAATATCCTATAGATTACAACGTACCCCCCCCCCCCATACTGGGTGTGTGTATGTATGTTGTGTACACATTGATGTCTTGATGTGTGTTTGAGGGGTGGTTGTATGTATGTGTGAGTGTTAATATTTAAATATTGACACCTTTGAAGATGGATGTGTTTGAATGAGTGTGTATAAATATGGGGGTGTTAGTATGCATCTCCCCAACCCCCATCAAGTCCTTGCCTCTTTCCAGACCTTCATTGAGAGGGAAAGTTGGTGACCTGGTGGGGTCAACTGTTTATGACCTAAGCTAGCAGCGCAGCAAATTTTGGCTGCTCAGTCGTCGGCTAGCCGATCACTGGAAATGTCTTCCTAACTTTATGATGAAGGTGCCACCAAAAGTTTAATAACTCCAAACCTCACAAGGTGCCTACCATCTATGAACCTCAGGTAAGTCACCTACTTTCTATCTCTTTTTCCTTTCCTTATTAATTGTTTTAACACGACAATGTCATTTCCTGACACACACAAACATATATATATAATGGGGAAATGACAGAGAGATAGAAAGAAGATGACTTACCTGAGGTTCATAGATGGTAGACACCTTGTGGGGTTTAGAGAAGTTGAATTTTCGGAGGCACCGCCCCCTTCATATATATATATGTTTCAAAAAGCGTATTTCCTATCTTTCTCCCTCATTTACTATATATATATATATAGATAGATAATTAAAAATGGTAACATCCCTCTTGGAAGAGATTGAATTCACTTAATTTCTTTTCCCGAGGTGCTTAAATATTCATTTCAAATATGCTGTAAATTCCCTTGAAAGTTATACGTAAAGTTTTTGGTTCATTTATTGGATGTTTCAAGGTTAAAAAATTTCACTTGACCCTGAATTCAGATTATACACCAGTTCCCCTCTATCTGAGAAAAATTCAAGGCTGGGTTTGATTGATTAGAAGATGTTATAAGAAAATCGGGTCTAAAGAACCTCACCATCATTTGTTACAGCTGTAATCCCTGGACTTGGATCAAATGGTTCAGTAATAATTGTTGGATTGTTTAATAAAACAATTAATAAGTACTTAATAATGATATATCATTCTGTTCCTAGATTTGAATAAATTTCTTCATGTTTACAGGGTTGTGCAATCAATTAGAGTTGGATGATGAAAGTTTAAAGCGTATGTCCTTAATTACTTCTTGGGCTTATATTTTGTTATGTAATTAGTTCTGTTTCTGAATATTTTTCAGAGAATGATGAATTTATTGCTTTTATAAAAGCAATCAACCAAGCCTTTCTTTGATGATTTGCCAGCAACAGGCTTAAATTGATTTCAATATCTTCAAATGTTGAACACTAACCTAAGATTAAATAAAGAAAAATGCAAATTCCTAATGCCATCAATTCCATTTCTAGGATTTTTCTATTTATAAAGAAGATATTACCACTCAAGCAAGTAAAGAAGCCAATGAATAGGACTGCTTTAAAAAGTATTCTTGGTGTGGTAAATTACTATACTACATTTTTGCCAACTTTCCAAGCTACACTAGATCCCTCGTGTGACCTACTGTGAGCTATTGCATGGAAAGAAGTATCACAGTAAAATATTTTAT
Organism: Eucriotettix oculatus; assembly: GCA_034510155.1. Lineage (NCBI taxonomy): Eukaryota > Metazoa > Arthropoda > Insecta > Orthoptera > Tetrigidae > Eucriotettix > Eucriotettix oculatus. The sequence continues at coordinate 9,046,795 of CM067378.1, forward strand.
AAGGCAAAACAATTCTACTTTCTACAGTAATTCTAACCTTTTTCGATACAGATAAACTGATTCTTTGTAATTATTGTTGTGCTGACTGCCAATTATTATTATATTTATGTTAGACTAATAAATATGTGTTATGATTTTCAATTCTTTTTATTATGTTTATACTTATTAAGGATATATTAAAATAGTCAGTTTTATTTATAAGAAGAATATAGATGAACCATCTCCTTGGATTATTTAGATTGCAATAATTTGAAAAATTACAAACATTTTGAGAAGTTAATATAAATATACAAAACTGTTTTCAATATATAACTCTCATAAAAGGAAAATTAAAACTGCTTGCAGTCAATTTTATTTATTACATTTTAATAATTTATCTTTCTGTCATTGTGTGTTTATTTTAGATGTACCAATTTGTTTTAGTGTTTCAAGTTTCTTAGGATAACATAATAGATCACCTAATCTGTAATTTTACTTATGTAGTAACTTTCTTGTACTTGCTAATTCAGAATTCTATGTATGAATTTCCCCTCTTTTAGGCTCTCAATGTATGAATTTCTGCTAATGTAACTGCTTGGCAATTTGACTCTTTAACCTTCTTCATTATCATGTGAATGTCTTTCCATGATCCTCAATTGTTTTTATTTTGTCTACCTTATTTTCACATGTTATTTTAATATCCATGTACATACTTTACCAGGTGTAGAAGTATAGAGGGTGCTCGCTATCAGTTTAAAGACCATAAGACCGCTTCTACAGTGCCATCTTCTTCCTCTAACAACTGACGAAGTTTGCCAACACACAATAACCTAAGTTTCATAAACCGGTATATTTTTCTATAACCTCAAACCTGTCGAGTTTTGTGCCTACAAACTATGATTTGCAGACTGCATTGGTTTTCTGATATCATTTGAAGAAAACTGCTGCAAAATTGGGTAGAATGCTTGTTGAAGCATATGGCGAACATGCTCTTGGCAAAACTCTGTGCTTTGAGTGGTTTAAAAACATTTTAAAGTGGTGATTTTGACGTGAGAAACAAGAAGCATGGCAAACCACTGAAAAAGTTTGAAGACAGGGACTTGCAAGCCTTATTGGATGAAGACAATACTCAGACTCAACAGGAACACACGGGGCAATTAAATGTGACACAGAAAGAAGTATCTCTTCGCCAGATATTAAAGAAAATCACTTCTCCATCGAATAGTGAAAGGTGATGAAAAGTGTATATATTTTCAGAATTCTAAGTGTCATAAATCATAATTAAATTTATAAAACATAATACAGTGCACCCTCAGGTTACAAAAAAATTGGAAATGAATTATCTTCAAAATATATGCAGAACTAACAAACACATGCTACTAATACAATTCCTAAATCCCTATCTGAAATAATTCTTAAATTAAACTAACATTTTATATACTTTATAAAAACAGAAAATTGTGACTGGTGCCAAAAGACATTTTTTGTTACGGAGAGTAACTTATATGCGGCAACAATTACAACAACTTTCTCGAAAAACAATTAAAAAGTACCATTACTTAAATAAAATGTTATTTCACACTTAACAATTGTATAATAATAAGTAATGATACTTTTTAATTAATTAATAAGTATGTAAAATCACAGTGCTGATGATTGAGGAACGTCATATGAAGACCAGGGTGACACAGTTATATTTTTTGTAGATACATATGTATACCCATTATTTCTGTTGAATGTCGGAAATAACTTTGGTAACTTCCATAACCCTCATGCCAATCTGGGTAGTTTTCCAATTATTATTTTTATGTAACACTCCTTCAATTGTATCCACACCCCTGTGGATGCTCTCATAGCATGCCAAATGCAGTTGAAATTATACAGAAATAAATCATTACAAAAGTATTTACTCAATGCAAATATAGGCCATTTGTGCATGTTTTCAATTCTCCACCCCTGCTCCAAAAAATGCATTGTGAGGCTAACAGAAACATTTGCACCACGATTTACTATAATATAATTGCAAATAGATGTATGGTATATGAACACATATAGGATACACACGCATTTGTTTGTGTGTTGTTGTGGTATTCAGTCTGAAGACTGGTCTGATGCAACCCTCCATGCTAACCTATCTTGCGCACACCTTTTCATTTCCTCATAACTAGCACATCCCACACCCTCCCTAATCTGCTTAGCATATTCCATCCTTAACCTCCCAATTCTGTTCTTAACCTACACACTTCCCTCTTATGCTAATTTTACAAGAGCCTCGTGTCTTAAAACATAGACTATTAATCTATCGCTTCTCTTAGTCAATGTACACCATATTGTTCGCTTTTCCCCTACTCTGTTGATAACTTCCTCATTTGTGATTCTATCCACCCATCTGATTTTCAGCATTCGCCTATAGCACCACATTTCAAAGGTTTTTATTCTTTTCCTTTCTGCAACTCATATCATCCACGTTTTGCACCCATATAACGCCACGCTCCATTCGAACATTTTTAGCAACGATTTCCTAATATTCACACTTATATTACCTGTGAAAACAAACAGTGAAACGCTAGGTGGCATTGCAAATAGTATTAAAAGTTTGGTCTTTGTACTCAATGGCCTTTTTACTATGTTTTGCATAGAAGATTGGAGGTTATATAAACTACAAAATGTTGGATATGCTCTTTGTGTACGGTGTGGCAGATAGGAATGTGAGTAACATACAGAGACTTTACAAGGACTAGTTTCAAATGAGACACACTATAGATTGTAAAAAAGTGAAGTTTTGCATCAGTGACTGTGTGAACAGGATCATTCATCATAGTCAACCAAGACGCTGTGGCAGGAGTGTCAGTATGCCACAACTTGCAGAAGATATTCTGCATCAATTATACATATTGGTACCTCTATCAGAATACAACACAGCCAGACTTGTGGCACATTTTATGTATACAGACAAATGCACGTTCCCATGTGAGGGTGTTTTTAACACGTGTGCCCACTTTCTCATTCCTTCAAGCAGCATTTCTCCGTAAATGTTTCAGTAGGAATTTTTCATGGCCATTTGATTGGCCCATACCTCCTGCCATCTATATGGCAAGTTGTATAACACATTCCTATGAGGTGTTACTAGACTTGATGCATTTGATTCCAAACCCCATCAGGTTGAGAATGTGGTTCCAGCACAATGATGAGCCAGCACAATTCAGCTTGGTTGTGCATAACACTTCAAATGCATCGGTTAAGACTGTTGGATCTTTAATGTTGAACTTTTTCCTGTAGGGTCATATGAAAAGCCTAATCTATGAGGACTCCACTGAAACCAATATTGCCACGATCTCTACTGTTGCCAGCATTATATGAGAAATACCTGGTGTCTTCACAAATATATGTCAGCCAAATCCCACAGGTGTGAAACCTGCATTACATTCTTTAAATGTTACAGTGGAAAACTACCTTTTAGCTTCTCACCATTTGCGTTCTGGCCATATATTCTATAATAAATATTTCTTTATAGCTGTGTTCTATCATTCTGTACAGTTTTGCCCACTTCTTGAGATTCGCCCATTTTGATAAGAAAAAGTGAGAAAGCAGCTGTCTCTCTAAGATTCATTGGGGACAGGGTGGGGGGACCTTTAAATACCACAGCCTGCATGTTAAAATTTAAAGAAAGCTCTAAACTGCCACTTTACCATCTTACTTGCATCCAATGTAACCTCGCCAACCTTTCTCAACCTTACACGTGCCCAACACCTAACCATCCGCAATCTGATAAACAATCATATTGTCATCCTCCCATCTAACAAGGGCTCTACCATGATCATCATGGACTCTGACTAGTACACGGCTCAGGCAGCTAGAGGATGACAAAACCTAGAAACCTGTCTCTACTGGCCCCAATCCTGCCATCCCAAAGAAATAGACAAGTTATTTTGGACCCACGGCACCCTTCAAAAATTATCCTCTACTTCGATCAAGCTCCTCACCCCAAAACCTTGGAACACCCACATTTTACCTGCTCCTTTAGATTCACAAACCTGCCCACTTGTCACTGGTTACAATTCCCTCATCAAAAGTATTTCCGCTTTGGTGGATGACTCCCTCCAGCCAATAGTGGAAAAACTCCCATCTTTCATTCAAAACACCAACTATTTTCTCTGTCACCTCCATGAATTACCCAAACCACTGCTATGGGACACTCTACTGGTTACCATAGGTATTATCTCCCTATACACCAAAATTCCCCTCACTAAAGGCCAGTTGGCATAGAACACTTCGTGTCTCACAGACCACCAAAATTCCCTCCCAAAAACCCACTTTTTGATTTCCCTCACCTAGTTTGTCCTAACCAGAAACTTCTTCTCCTTCAAAAACAAAAGTTACCACGAAATAAGTGGCACTGCCATTGGCACCCGGGTGGCCCCCTCCTATGCCAACCTGTTCATGGAGCAACTGAAACAGCAACATCAAAATTCCTCCCCACTCCAACCCTTAACCTGGTATGTGTTCATAGAAGACATATTTATGCTATGTAACCTTAGACCATATGTCCTGAAAAACTTCCTAAATGACCTCAACACAAAATTCCCCACAAGTTCACTAGGAGCCATTCTCCCACCAACATCAATTTCCTGGATGTTGAAAAACACCTAAATTCAGGCCTAATAATCACCTCTGTCCACATAAAACCCACCAACACCCTTCAGTACCTCCACTTTTCCAGTTGTCACCCTGAACAAACTAAACACTCCCTCCCTTTCAGCCTAGCCCTTAGAGGATCTCACTTCTGTTTCAATTAGGATAGTTTGGCATCATACACCAAATGCATCTTCAATAAATTCCATCACAGGAACTAACCCACAGAACTTTACACTGACCAAATAGCCCACCCCAAACCATCAAACATATCGTAGCCTTCCCCTACCTACTACCTACTTGCCAGGACTGCATAAACTCAACTTGTTTCTCTGCCTGGCCTATACTGGACAGCAATGCAACCCTGCTATTAAAATCAATCTTCCCACCATACTACACAGCTGTCGAAGGGTTGCAATCGAATGCCCACCCAATCTCCTCAACATTTTGGTTAAACCCTATAAACCCCCACCCACACATTGCTACATACATTGCAGAAGAAACCGATACAATGTTTGCCCTATACTTCCACCCACCACAACCTTCCAGAATCCCACCAATAACATAACCTATAGAATTAAAGAAAATATAACCTGCCTCTATTCCCATACAATCTTGCTCAAGCTTGAAGTGCTGGAAATTTACCTCAATATTGTTACACTCTGAGAATCTGCAAGTATATGTGATGCAGAATTGTCGTCAAATTAGGAAGGGTTATCTTGGTGCAGGTTTAAGTATATTATATATAGAGACCTTGCAGAATTTCATGCCGTGAATTCACATAGAATTAGTAGGAATGACAGAAATTCGTTTTCCAGAATATACAAATTTTTGGTCAAAAATTTAATGAAAAAATCCGTACTTATTCAAAATTGCGAGTTTATTGGTTCTTACAAAACACACGAGTTCTAGTTTCTAAACTTAACTAAAGAATGACTTTGGATGATGAAACGTGGCACTGCATGTATTCAGCATACTTTTCATAAGATGGCACGTAATTACCAAGTGCTAATCTCAAGCATGATGACATATTTTCATCAGTTAGTTGATTGCGATATTTTGACTTAATTATATTCATTTCATAAAATGCAGACTCACACAAGTAAGTTGACCCAAACATTGTGTTAACTGAAGGGTGATTCGGATATTTATCTTCAGATATAAAAGACCAGACGCTGTGGCTTTGAGATGTATATCAGATATAATCTACTTTACCAAATTTTCAACAGAAGATGAGTCCATGTTAAACTGACTTGCTATTTCAGTAACACATTCCTCAATGTTTTACGCAAAACAGGATAACTCCTAAAAGATGTAATATTTGCCAATTTACTAAAATCATAAAAATGTCTTTTGAATTTGCCCAAAATGTTTAATAATTTTCCCTCATAAATATCAAAATTCAGCTGAGGAATCCTTGCTTTCAAAGACGGAAAATGTTTCTTTCTTTTCAGTTGATCTATCATATGTTGCAATTTACTTTTAAATGTGTTTATTGCGCTAATCATCTCAATTATGGATTTTCCTTTACCTTGAAGCTCCAAGTTAATGGTGTTTAAATGCATTGTGATGTCTGCCAAAAATGCTAAATCAGTCCGCAATTTTCAGTTTTTTAGCATCCGAGTGTCATCACCTCTTTGGTCCAGAAAAGCTATTATTTTAGGCAATAATTCTTGAAACCTTTCTAGTAATTTGTCATGGCTCAACCACCTGATGTACATGTGAAGAACTAAATCAGTGTGTTCAGAAGATTCTCTCTTTTCTGTCTGCAATTTGAAGAGCCTTCGTTGCAAGCAATGGGTACGGATGGAATTTACAATATTTATTGCAATTCCCATAATCTCTCCATGTTTAGAACTTGGGAACACAAAACCTGTTGATGGATAATGGAATAGAATGAGAAAAACGAAGGGAAATTGTCATTATGTGAATATATCTATATCGGTAAATTTTTCTCGAGATCGACTTCAAAAGCACTTGCGATCGACCGTTTGAGCACCCCTGATCTACAGAATCAACTACACACTCTACCCAGTCATCATAATTGCCATAACAGATTGCCAACCACCACAGGACAGTTAAACTTTTAAAAACTTAATTCCCCATAGCAGACATGCCCTGAGCCACAACACCAATAATTTCAACCAGTGCTAACTCCTCTCAAAGCTCTATCCCCGATTCTTCAAAAGCTGAGCTCCATCTATGGGAACTCTCATTCCAACATTCTTGCAGTCTAGACAAAGCCCTGGACTAAACATCCTATAGATAGTAACCTTCACTTTACCCCCTCCTCCCCCAAACTGATCACCCAATGCTGAATGAGTACATGTGTACCCATTTTAGCATGAATGCGTTAAAACATTGATAGGCGGAGACATAAATATACAAATTCGAGAGATGAAATTGGTAAAGAGCAGAACAGACACTTGAAGAATGATATAGATAGGAAATGCAAAGCAGCCAAAGAGGCTTGGCTACAAGAGAAATGCAAAGTGGTTGAAGATTTCATCATGAAAGGAAAATTGATGCAGCTTATAGGGAAAAAAAACATTCTGAGAGAGGAAAAATATTAGCAAGAACATCACGAGAGTGGATAGGAAGCCAAATCACGGCTGTTCAGGATAGTTTTCGAAATCTACGAAACAGGAAGAATACCAGAAGGTTTTAGCAATACCCATACCGAAGAAGAATGGGGCTGATAATTGTGAAAAGCACAGGACAATTACTTAGTACCTCATAAATGCAGAATATTAATGAAAATAATATATAGGAGGATGGAATGTCAAATTTAATCTAAGTTAGGAGAAGATCAGTTTGGTTTTGGAAAGAATGTAGGGACAAGAGAAGCAATATTGACTGCCTAATTTTAGAAGACAGGATAAGAGAAAACTGTCCTATATTCATGGCATTTGTAGATTTAGAAAAAGTATTTGATAATGTGAACTAGAACACACTATTAAATATTTTGAAAAGCACAGTATAAAATATCAAGAAAGAAAGCTTAACCATAACATCTACCGAAGGCAGTCTGAGAAATTGCATTGGGAATGACTACAGCAAATATTTAATAAAATTTCAGTTTTAGTTTCTGTTTTGAATGGTTATGTTCAGTGCACAACATGGAGATGTTGTCAATGATCAAAGATTCTCTTGATGTACATGCTAGAAAAATACCAGTTGTGTTTCCTTCAAGGACAAGGTGGACTCTGCCATCTTTTTCAAGTAATAAGAAAGATGGCAAAGTCCACCATCAAAATTTCACTGCTTGTAATATTTTAGACCTGAATGGCAACACAAGAACTACCTATGGAGATGTTATTAAAGGTGATCTAAATTCCAATAATGCCATCTTTCTGGAATCTAGTAATTTTATTCCTTTAAGGAGTGTTTCGACTCATGTGCCCAGCTATAATTGTTATTTATCTTTCCTGAATGTGAATGGAGTTTATACTGTTCAAAGTGTGACTCTTTCTTCTTCTTAGACAAAAGAAAACCTAAACAACAATACCAATAATAATGACTCAATATTGTTACAATTAAAAATATTCTTTTGGTGGTAACCAAAGATTCTACATTATACTTACTGAAAGAGGAGTGTCCTTGTTCAAGATAACCTGCAATAAATGTGGTGGCAAGATAGGTGGTCCTGAAACCTTCTCCCAAGGTTTATTTGCTGGAATTTCTTGAGAATATTCACCTTTAACAGACAAATAAAATACAGGTTTATGTTAATTAATTTCCTATAAACCATAAGTAACATGACAGACTTTGTTAGCTGCTAAATAATGCTATAAGCAGTTAAATTGCTTTATACAAACATTATTGTTAACTGTTAAAAATAAAATCTTTACAGGTGGCAATGGCATATTTTGTGGAAAGATCAAGAAAATATTATGAATATATGCTTGAGGCTACTTCAGTTTTATATAACAAAATATATTTGCAAAAATTAAAATTTACTTTATTATTATTAATCAATCTTTCACAAATAGCCACCCTGAAAATCAAGAAAATGTATTTCACCTCTCCTCCTACATAATTTACTAGATTCACTGAAAACTGTTCTCTTCTTCCTACATTGGCCAAACAAAATGACCTATTCAAGAGCACATTACTAACAACAGTCAAACTGGTTAAAAAATTCCCCACAGGCAACAAAAACAATTTTGACCAACATTTTACATTGGCTCTTCATAAAGCCTTCATCACTTGCTGAACTACAGTTTAGGTACCCTCTTTTCAACATTCTACAGCCAAAACAAAGTATTGGTCTTAACAAACTAAACTATGACCACCTTTTACTTGCTCCCAAAAATTCACAAACTGGGGTACCAGGTCACTGAATTGTTACTGGCTATAACTCTCCCACTGAAAGAATTTCTGCTTCAGTGGATAAATCCGTCTAATCAATGGCAGAGAAACTACACTCTTTTATCCATTAAACAAACCATTTTCTACTTAGTCTCTAGCAACTACCAAAACCACTTTTCAGGCAATACCCTACTGGTTACCATAGAAGTTATCTCCCTAAACACCAACTTTCCCTATGCCAATGACCTGGAAACACTTCTAGACAGTACACTGAATGCTAACTATGTTTCACTTTGTGTCTAAGTGATGACTAATTTCTGGCAGACCTTAAACATGGTAAGCTGTTCAAAGATACTTATTCTTCACATTCCCAAGAAAATTTCCCAGTAGTAAACAAGCTTTGAAGTGTAGATGTTGTAGCAGGTCATAGTTGTAAATAGAGAGAGCTGAAGCAGTTATTTGAGGGAGAAAATATGGTAGACAGACATGATTGAAGTTAAATATGCAGACAGATATTTTCATACAAATGCTTTGAGCTTGTCATTGTGGTTGGTAGTTGCCATCAACCCAGAGACAAACTGACAATCGAAATCAGAAGTCAGCAAACAATGAAGTAGCATGCCAGCCACAAATCAATGCAGGACATCAATTAATAATTAATTAAATATAAGTACAAACAAATACTAAATTATTGAGGAAGGGAAGATTTAGAAATCTTATTTTAATAATTGAATAAATAGTTATTTAAATTTTTTCATAATTTAATAATCATATTCTGTCAAACCAGTTTATCCTATATATTACAATAATTATCAAAGTCTTATTGGATGGGAAAGGACCCAGAGAAAATTTGAATATTTTATAATTGACATTACTCACCCTGCTGAATAGTGACAGAATAGTGTGTATCACTGTTAGTCTCACTGCACCAAAAACTATAAATTTGACTTTAAAATTTAATCAATTTAGGACTATAGTAAGTATATAATGCAGTATAAAAACGATTAATTTCACTTCCAACCATTACATATGAATTACATCTATTTTTATGAAAATTTATTTTGAATACACAAGACTACTTACAATATTCCTTAATATTTTTCAACTGAATTGAAAATTCTCTTAATTTTTTTACAAGTTGTATTACTTTAAGATGTCAGAACTTAGGAAAGTATTTATCCCCTCCTCTACTTCTTAATTGTGAAATCTGACGTGAGATATTGGCACGAGAAGCTTATCAACTAGAACTTATTTAAGCAAGATAATAGTTTTAAAACTGCCTCCATTTTTACCAACTTCCTTTTTATATGCATTTTATAAGGTGTCACAAAAAAGTTTGATAACTTGATCAAAATTTGCCACATAATAATAAGAATAATAATCTGAACAAAGAGATGGCACAGAATCCAAAACACATCAAATTACTTTCCACATCAACAATATTTTCATACAAATTTCCATTCCATTTGTCAACCCATTATTTTGAGTATATTGTACATCAGTATTCAATAATGAGGTTAATTTTATTATGTTATCTTTGTAAAGGTATTTTGTCAGTTGGGAAATCATATCCTTGCTCATTAAGACTCGGGTAATTTTTAGCTGTGTTGTGAGTGAATGAAAATAATATAAATTATAAGAGGGAGATAAGGTTTGATACCACTATTAGAAAAACGTATGAAAGAAGACTAATGATAGGTAAGTTTTAACATGATGAAGACTAATGAGAGGAGGGAGAGGATGATAAATACAAGTAAGGAGGTGGTGGTCTGAAGGTAGACAACTATGTACAGTAGAGAATAAACATTAACAGAAGAACTTAAGATGAATTTTTACAAAGGATTTCAGTAAGAGCTGAGACAAGTAATAGGGACAGAAGGTATGAAGTTAGTACAAAGCAGTACAAGATAAAGAAAGGAACATGATCTGAAGTAAAATAGGGCAGTAAGGAACAGGACTGCTCTGAAGGGTATGAAATCACATGAGGACAGCATTCAGAAGAAAATTGTAGAGAAAATGACAAGGTCAGATTTTGATGCACAGATGTTAAACATTATTAATTAATACAAATAAATTGCTCAAGCCAAGTGTTTCTTCACAATATCCTTAGCTCATTATAAATGAAGTTTAAATGAATACTCAATTCCACATCAATTCACATTAAATCATTGCCCAAAATATCATAGTCATTTATTATATAAATATATATTTGTTACTAATTTTGTATTTAAACATATTTTTTAATTAAATGCAGAGCAAATTAACTGATCTAAGAAATAATACAGATTAAATAAATTAATTTTTAGACAATGAGTATCATTCTATCTGAACACATGTTAAATGATACTCCTGTAAATTGCAACCTGCACTCACCCAATTATTCTAAACAACGTATAAATAAACCTAACAAAAACCTCAATATAGACTATACACTCAAGTTGTTCCATTAATAACTTCAGCAGACAATGTGGATAGGGAGACTGCACATACTACCAGAAAAGCTGTGTCTGACAATGAAGTATTACAACTACTGGTAAAAAAAAATAAAGCAATCAACTTACTCTGTTGGTGTCCGCCCATACTTTCACTGTCCATTGCTAAAGCTTGAAATACTTCAAAATCTGATTTCTTTACAGAAACCAAATTATTTTTTGATCCCATGCTATTGTCAATTATTCGCTATAGAAAGAAACAAATAATATGTATCAAGAGCATAATAGTAGTTAATAAAAGATGTCTTAATTCTCTAAATATTTCAAAACAATTAGGTTTCTCCAACATGCATGGCAATAACATTGAATTGAAGGTTACAATTTTCAAGTTTTTATATTTTGATCTAGTTTATCCTGATTAATATTGTGTTTTTGTATCATAACTGAATAGTCAATTTACTTTTATTTTGTATTGCTAGAAAAACTTATTCACTCATAATTTTGTATTTCAGTTGTATCCAAAATATAAGGCACTGCAGGATTACACAGAAACAAGTAAGTCCATAACCATAGGATTGCTTGTAATGTTAAATTAACATGCTGACGTTATTTTACCAATTATCAACTGCAGCATAAAAGTTCACAATTTTACACATTCTAAACACTATAATAATGAAAACATTTGTGTGTCTTAAGGGGTTTGTAAACAAGCAATTTTTACGGCAATATGTGGTTGGCAATAATGCCCATAATCCAGCAATCTAAACATTTTGCCCGGCAACATATCAGTATTCCAAGCAGTGTTGCCCGTACTGCAACCACTTGCCGGGGTGTTGCCGGTGAGTTCGGTTCAGTATTGAAAATATGCAATATTGCCCAGCTCTCACCTAGAGATATCTGTGGCCAATCAGCTGAGTTAATAATTAATATTAGATGTGGTTAGCGTTGTTCCTTCTCAGTGCTTCATATAAATATTATACATTATTCCAATCATGGATTCGCCAAACAAACAAATTATTGCATTAATTGATGCAGTTCACACACATTCATCATTTTGAGATGTGAGTCATTAGAGAATATCAAGTAAAAGAATAGATGTTTGGCAAACAAAAGCCAACAAATTTTACAATTTGTGAAACCTATATATTGGTCATTTATTGAAAAGTAACAAAAAAATTTACAAAGTAATTTGTAATTTTTAAAATATTATTCAGCAAATAAAGAGATCTAGCCTGTAATTAAATAAATTCAATTAATCCTTTTTTTAAAACTATGCAGACTTCAATTGAACAGTCAGACAATGAATAAATATGTCAAAGATGTATAGGGTAGTCCTGTCAAAATACTTTTTGGATAATTGCCAATCTCGTATAGATCGGTGTTGTATTCCCCATCACCGTATCCATTTCCGTTAATGACCTCTACTTTTAAAGGAAATATTCAAAGTCTCCCTTTGACATAGAAGGCGGCGTTTTTGAATAAATAATCCAGAATCAGTTCGTTACTTAAATTGTGAATTGTTTCTTGTTTATTTAAAAAAGTTCTAAACGAGGTTCTCAGTTTCTTTAGTTTATCACCATTAATAATGCACTAATAAGAACTTCATTTTCGGCCATTATTGCTGTACTACATGTAAGTGGGAAATGTTGTGGCTTCATTGTGGCCGCAATATTGCTGGGATATACACTGCAATACATTGCCTGGCCATAGCTTTGGCTACACATTGCCGCAACATTGCCAGGTCATAGTTTTCAGAAATATTACCGGCAATGTGAAATTTTAGTGCTCGTTTACAAGCCACTTTAAGAAAAATATATTGGTCTTCAAATTCATACATCTTGAAATAAAAGATAGTATTGTGAAAATTGTAAAATTAACAACTGGAATAATTTGCTTTTCCTCCTAAGAACATCATAACAGTTTAAAGAATAAGTGTACAAGAACTTCTAAAACAAAAAATAATCAATTAAAAGTTGTTACTAGTAACAAGAAGAAGAAAGGAAATGAATAGCAATGCAAATACTAAAAAACAAAGGAGAGTGCTTAAAAATTGTGTATATTCTAATGAAGACTGAAGAACTGAATCAAAGCAGCCTATACCTTGTATTATACTAGAACATAGTGTAACATTTGCAGGAAATGGTTGACTATCTACAGAAATAAATAGGAGACACATTCTTTTCTGCTTATGTATGGCTCTGTTGGTAAGATGTTCAAATGAAATAACTTACCACTCCTGGATCATGTCGCCACTCTCCATCAACAAGAAACTTGTACTGATGTTCTCCTTCTGGAAGGTCAATAATGGTAACAAAATCACCATGGCTGTAAAATATATATTATTAGTCCACTTAATCAAATATGAAATAAGGAAACAATCACTTTTATTATAATTACAAAATAGTAATAAGGTATCAACTCTGTATATGCACATAAAATGTTAATAAAACCAAAGCTGAATATGTAATAGTTGAAAGGAAAATTTATTTGTCTTTGCTACATCATTACACTGTGTGAGTGTTTGTGGGGTGCAGGTGCATGTGTGGGCAGGGTCAGGGGAGAACAGAATTTTTTAAATATTCATAAGCTGCCATTAGTACTTGTGATATATATTTGGGTCAATTAATTTGATAGCATTTTCACTGAATTTGTTTGCATATAGTTTCAACCCCATTCAGTATCGATGAGCAGTATTCATAAGGGTGGGTGTCTAGGGGGCGTCATATAAAAATAAAAAAGTCAAGTTTGATATTGAAATTGGTGCTATGGAAGTGCTCAAGTTTGATTCTGACAGGTTGAGAATAACATTGCAGTTCATTCTCTAACAGGAGGACGGGACAGTGTAAAACACACTTCTGGATAATATATTTAAAGGATAGAACAATTTTCATAATTTTTTTTGCCTGTTCCTTGTGACACAAAACCATATACTTTGGAGATAAGACACAGCTTAATAGTGTTACCCACTACACTTCTTGTGAGTAATTTCACCCCCTTCCAGCATGTGAGAGGTGGAAGTGGAAACGAGTCATTTGAAAATAACAAGGGCATAATTGAGTTAGGCGTCAAAACCAGTGAAATGAGTCACTGTGTTACATTATGACCTTTAATGTGATTTAAGTGAAAATACATTCCTTAAGTAGAGGTTGGGAGGGGTAAAACAAACTTTCCCATTTTATACTTAACAGATGAAGTTAGATAAACTACTGTTTTATGTTCCCCTGGACACAAAATCAAACAAAATGGTGATGAAGAACGAGTACCTAGCAGCAGGGGTGGAGAAGTGGAAATTTTTAAATATGAAAAAATGTCTAATATTTGCATTGAATAAATATTTTTTGAGGTCAGTAACTTAAATGCTGCTTTTACAACACAATTTGTGTTTAATTTCAACCCCTTTCAGCATGGGAGAGGGGTGGATGTGGAGAAATGTTATGTGAAAATAAGAAGATAAATATTGAGTTTAATGTCAAAAGCATTCTGACATTCAAAATTCACATTTAAGTTTAATTTTAGTGATTATCAAAGAAAGTGGAGGGGGGAGTAAATTAAGTTTTGTAACAATTTGAGCTATTTCAATCAGACTTTGTGAGTCACTTAGTCCCAGTTGGAACACTTGTTAGGTAAAATAACCCCTAACACCTATAGGGATGTAGGTCAGGTGCATCTTTTCCTCTTTTATGCCACCGAAGCTAATTATTATCACAATAATTTTTCCGTTCTTAAGAAACGGTGAATATTTCTTACTCTATTTCATAACCTGAAATACTTTTGACTCCCTTAGATTATTGGTGGCAATTAAATAATCACCCAGGCAATGCCGGGTCCCTAGCTAGTTTCATATAAAATCAAGAATAACATATCACTTGAGCAATAAAATATGGTATCAGGTTTTACATATGTTACTGCCCTAATTAACTTTTCTACTTCCTAACTATAAGAAGATTGTCATCACATGCTATTATTTACAGTGAATTTTTTCATTTCATTCCTAACCAAAGTTGCAATAAGTTATTTTTTTACCCTGTAAAACACATAGTTTGCTAAATTATTTGCTATTAATCCGAAATGAAAAATGCCACAATAAATACTGCATTTATTTGTGCTATCTTTAATATTTAGATGACTAGATAGTCAATATCATAAAATAATTATTATTGCAGAATGCAATAAATTTTTACACATTAAATGATACTACTAGGTAACTCAAGAAGTACATATTTTATGAAATTAGCTGTAAGATCATCTATTTTTTAGTCAGTAAGCAGTCATATCTGAATTGGCACAATAGCTCATTTTAATACTAGATAATTCAACTTCATTAACTCATACGTAAATGCCTCAAATGTAGATAAATGTCCATTGAAATTAAACTTGAAAAATTGCTTGCTGAAAAGTGAATTATACATGTACAATTTTATTATGTAAATTAAAATAAGAGAAAGAAAAACTATATGTACTAATGCTTTGCATCTGGCCACTGTAGTGTTGGGTCCATCCTAGAATTAATCTGTTTGCTCAAACAAGTAGGTAAGCCTATCAAGAGTGAAGCTGTTGAGTCCTGTATGAATTTCAATTGCTTTGTGGTATTTCTGGCATTACAGTATAAGGACTTTTGGATGGTATATAAAAAGTTATAAACAGGAATCTGACTTCCAAATTTGAAAGGAAGACTATTTTGTTAATTGCAACTTCCAACCTGCCAATGACTGGAATTACAAATCTTACAACTGGAGATAAGCATGGCCCAAAACATCTACAGATTATCTAATGTACACAAAGAGAGAATACCAACATCCATACTATTGACTCGCCCACCTATAAACTAGTCCCTTCAATCTCAAACTTAAAAAATTTAATAGGATGATTTCATTGAAAAAAAAAAATCGAAGGAATACAGATAAAAGTCAGTTTTGACATAATGTTACTCATTTTGGCATCAGTAAAGGACATTATATGCCAACTCGAAAAAGAATTCTGTGTTGAGATGGTGGAATTGTTCAGGCATTGACGTACCACAACATATAATGTAAAATACTACAAACAAACTGATGGGGTAGCTAGCTATCAATGGTTTTAACAATATATAAATGGAGACATGGAGCTCAAACCATCGAAAAACGTAACTGACAACTATTTTAAAGCTGGCTGAGACTTGTTGATGACATATTTCTAATTTGACCACAATGAATTTTAAGATAAATTAACAATGTAACTAATTTCCAATACCTTTTCACCATAGGCAAAGTTTTCCAATTAGAGAAGGTTCCACTAATGTAAACTTGTTTACCACCTCCTTCCCACTTAAAGACAGTGGGTAAAACTTTTGAGTCATTAACTTTGGTCCCCTCAGAAACTGTAGCAGATCGCTGCCTGGGTGTACTAATATCTTCCTGAAATTTGTTGATATTGAAAGTGAATGAATTAAGTAATAAAGTTGTACTTAATAACACTGTTCTATAAAAACAACAAAATTTAACTAAAATTATTTAGTAAATATAACTTACCTGTGTAGCCTCTTTAGTATAATATGGTTCCTCATCTTCATTGGAAGATTGAAAAACTAATTTTGTATTTGGTTTCTTATCAAATACAAATGCTTGAGAGTCTTTCCCTGGAGAGGATGGGGCCACAATTTCACCAGGCTTGTGGCGGTCCCTAGTATTACTTCCAGCATTTCCCATATTTTTCTAAAAGATCAAATAATCATAATTTATTATAGTCAATAAATAATAATTAATTATGAATATTAATAAGACAATTAAAATAGTATTACTTTCACACACATATTTTAAAACATTTAGCTAGATCCGATATCAAATTACCAGTCGATAATGATATTTAATGTCCTCAAATTTGTTTA
Source organism: Eucriotettix oculatus (assembly GCA_034510155.1). Lineage (NCBI taxonomy): Eukaryota > Metazoa > Arthropoda > Insecta > Orthoptera > Tetrigidae > Eucriotettix > Eucriotettix oculatus. The sequence continues at coordinate 9,064,012 of CM067378.1, forward strand.
TTAAAGAATTCAGTAGAAAAGTAAAACATTTATTTAATATCACTTCATCAACAAATATAATTCTGGAGTAGATTTTTGAAACACAATAAACATATCATTCAGTATGCTGGAACATTTAATATTCACATAAAAATAATTGCACCTAAAGAAGTTTTAAAGGAAGGAGTGATGTGTCATTCTGGTTTTTATTAATAGGTTCTACATTTTTTAATTTATTTAAAAATAATTTCTGACTATTAGGCTGTTATATTCATTTATTGCAATAAAGTCAGATGAATATAATCTCATGTTACATTTTAATTTTGAAAAAATAAACAACTACCAAATTTTATTTTTAAGAACCTTGATATTGCATTTGTTTTTATCTGCCATATTCTCTCTCCATCATTTAATTGAGTCTTAAAACTGATGCATTTAACATTTGTAATTGTGCTAATTCAATTACATATATTAACCAGAACAATAACTCCAGTGTATTGTTACTTATCAAAGAATATAAAATCATGCACGATTTTATATACATGCATACAAAGATGACATCTTCATGGTACGGACTTGTGAATCAGACTCCCTGCCTAAATTCCTGGAAGCCCTAATTTCAAAATATCCTGTTAAGTGCACATGGTAGCATTCCCCAACCATTATCACATTACTTGAAGTTAACATATATCTCAGTTCCAGCATAAACATCAGTCCACATCAAGTCTACTAATTCCTTTACAATACCTTCAATTCACCAGCTACCAACTCCAATTACACCAAAGGCAACTTCCCATGCAGCCTAGCCATCTTGGAACTCAGTAATTTCTACACTGAAATAGTCTGGCAAATTACACAAACTGTCGTTAGCCTTTGCCTGTTGATATTAAAGACCTCCTTCAAAAACAGATACCCAGAGTGCATCCAATATTCAATCACTCATATGCATTCCCGACAAAAACAAGAAACCTCTCACAACAACCTACTTCCTTTGACTACAGAAAATAAACTTCATTCTCCACCTTGCCTACACTGGACCAAAGTCTACACCAACATAAAAAACACTCTTTTCAAAACTTCCCATCTGTCCAAGTGCTACTTTCATAGCCCAAGCTGATTCAATACAGGCATGCCCATAGTGTATTTCCTAATATTGGCAGAGGTTGGAAATGGAGTTGGTCAAGGCTGGCTTTGAGAGTAGTTTTTTTTTCCACACAGGTGGCCAACATGAATTAAGTGCTCATTCACAAGGTGACGTATCCATGATGGTCCACATACTAGGCCACTGTGCAGAGCCAAGTCACCAACTGTTGGTGGCCAATATTTGCAGCCAATATATGGGCCAGCTATTGGCTCAAAGGAAGAGAGACTATCAAATGTCCACCCAACTTCAATATTCTTGACCACAATAATGAAAGTTATGTAACAGACAGACAAATTTTTAAAAAAGCTAAGTTCACATTGAAACATCAGCCTACCTAAATTTTTAATTTGTTCTCTGTTTTTCAGTTTTGTTATATCTGTTACATAATGTTGTTTCTCTAAGACAGGCATTAATTTTTACAACATTCTTGACTCCACCAGCAAACACCATTCTCCAACATGAAAATCATGCTGTTCTCTGTGTTGCATCAAGTAGAAATTTAAGGAATAAGAAGAAGTAATTATATTTCATTAATTTATATAAGCCTTCTAGGCTAAAGGGGAATATGATCCCCCAAACATATACATAAGGATTTTCCCTTCACATATACATGTCGACAGACATTGACATCTCTAGTTTTGCACCAATCATGAGTTAGGGGCGTGCATATACGTGGGGGATATACAACTCCACCAGTTCCACCTTATAGATAGTGTGTGTATATATGTAGGTCAAACAAATGCGAAGAAAACATTTGTGTTGAAGTACAGATTATGACTAATTCATGACTCTTCTTTGCGACAAAAAATTATTATGTCAAATTACTGGATCTCCAGTAATTTGACTGTAGCATAAACTTTACAATGGTTGAACTATTTGAATGAGGACGTATAATTATTCAAAATTTTACTTTTCCGAGGTCAGTTATAATTTAAAAATTATAAAATATTCAATAAACACTCTAGTACGATTGATTTTGTACATACATGTATATACTTTCAATTGCTTCATGTTCCCAAATACGAGAACGGAGCCTAGACGGGCTTATAAGGATACGGTACAGTTGTCTTACATGGTATGATTTGTTAATATAATAAAATTATTTCTTAAAACTTTTTATAAAAAATCATACTGATCCTTTTACCTATTCACATAATTTATAAATTATTTCACCACTTGAAGCAGACAGCTGCAAAGACATGTATGCTGAATAACATATGATCTCATATCATAGATGTTATTCTATCATATCGAAACTTGGGGGTGTTTAAATTTTTCGCAAAGTTCGTGTAAAATGCGTCTCATGTGAAGTCGCTTACAGAAACTGTAATATGAAACATGAACCTATTTCTACATACGATTATTTTTACCGGTGTAATATATAATTTGTGTTGAATGGAAGTAATCAGAGAGTCGATTATCAATTTCTCCCTGGTTTGTTCAGTTGTTTTTCGATATGAGAAATAACTTTTACTACTTTGTTTACCTTTGATTTACATGATTTGTCAATATCAGTCAGAAATAAGTTAGTAACGTGTAGTTTACCGTATAGGAGGTTGAATACTATGCTTGACCAAGTGAACTTAGTGTTGTTATTCCTAACAATGAATTAGAGAATATGAAGGTTGTAATTAAAAGTAAGTTATTTGAATTTTGAAAAGTATATTTGCCACTTAATTATGATGGGAACTGGTGGAGATTTATTCCCCAACCTCCGATTGGTGCTGCGAAATGAAAGGAAAACTGCTACTTAATAACAAAATTTTCATTAATGGGTTTTAAAAATGTATATAAAAAAGGTAAAACTTTCACTCTATTACAAAAGTGCCAATGATATAGGCTATTAATTAATTACAAAGTCGGGAGGGGCTTAATCGTGACGTATTAAGTTTGGGGGATAACTTTCCTCTTTAGCCAACACGGCTAAACGGATAATATTTACAATTCTGCATGATAAAAGTATAGTTGAAACTTACAAAAACAAAAGTCTCAGCCATCACTTCAGTTGTAAACCATGACCCAAGGAATATAGTTTGTGGTAGGCTTATGTTGAACATTGAACTTTGGTTACTCTTCAAATATTGCTGTGCAGATCATGTGACTTTAAAAACATGTTTCTAATTGTACAAGTATGTTCCGTTAAGTAAAAATACCCAAAATTACAATACTTTAAATACTTTTCTATATAATCAATGATAAGAATTAGATTGGTAAAATAGAGTACATTAAAGTATTACAAAAAAACTACATTTGCTTGGAACATTTTTAAGTTACTATCAAATATTATGTACAAGTGTGCAGTATAATACTACATATTATCCTTGCTAGATATTTGTCTCAATACAGAAATGTTAGGAGTTATGACATCAGTGGTATATTTGAACTTGTCCCATTCCATTTTGAGATCAGGGTGTATTTCTTACTCTGGATCTTTTGCGATTGGTCATATTGCCTGGAAATGTTATTTATACAGTGGCATGTCCTTATAATGTCTCCTCTCCAAAAATTTGAAAACAACTCACCCGCAATGGTGAAACAGAGCTTCAATTTGTGCTGGTCTTTTTTCTCGTCCATTTTTTAAAATAACCATTTTGATGTATGAAGTAAAATTTGTTTTATTCATTCATTATTAAATGTAATATTTTTAAATTTAAAATTTGTTTAGGTATGATTGTCTAATTGATGTGTAATTCTATCAACGTTTTAGGTTGGACAGGTGTTGCAACATGGCGATGGGTTGCAAATGATGATAATTGTGGAATTTGTCGAATGCCATTTGATGGGTGTTGCCCAGATTGCAAACTTCCAGGAGATGATTGCCCTTTAGGTATTTCATCATATTATTTATGTTTATAATAGTGTTATTGAATTTAGTTTAGAGAATCCAATTTTATAGCAATATCTTGTTTGTTTTTAATTCAGTTTGGGGTCAATGTTCACATTGCTTTCATATACATTGTATTATGAAATGGCTTAATTCTCAACAAGTAAATCATCAGTGTCCCATGTGTCGTCAAGAGTGGAAATTCAAGGAATAAGAAGTAGGTATACTTTGTTTAGTTGCAAATTTGATTTATTTATTTTTTGACATAAGCAATGCTGCAAAAAATTTATTTGATAGTTTTTTAAAATTTTAATAATTTTTGGAATTTTATTTGTTTGCTTTTTATGCTTAACATTATTGTTCCTAATCACTTAATCTCATCTTTCTCTAAAAAAAATTTTTTTGATTGTCATAATGTAGTAGGGTAGAAACATCTATTTGCAACTGTGATTTTTAAATATCAGTTCATATGATTTCTCTAAAGTTGCCAAAGCTGAGAGTGACTGCCTTATATACTCAGTGTATGTCTTTCACCCCAAAAAATTTCTTCTCATTTGTGATCATCTCAATAGTTGACACTTTGTAATAGTCTGAATTGAGTCAGTTTAATTAATAAAGGATGTTTGTGGTCCTTTCCTCAACTCATTTTCTCTCTATTTAATATTCTGGAATTTTTCTCATTCTATCCTAAGTGTCCTCTATTCTAGAATGTGTAATATGTGATAACATTGTTACTAACTGAAAATACAGATGTCTTCTTCTTCTGAATTTAATTATGTGTTTTTTACATTAAGTCATTGAACTCTTGACACTATTCTAGTTCAAATAATATTGAAGCTTTTTCTGTGTTAATGCTTGTCGCTCTGCTGTAATTTTATATAGAAAGGTATTTGATCATATTGATTGTGACACATTTTGTACTTAAGGAAATATTAAGTGCAGTTAGTTGACTATTCAGATTGTGACCGCACTCTTAAATCGTGTTCTTGGAACAGAATTAGAGCTTTCATTCAGTGGTATAAATCCAAGTAGACCTGTAATGAATTTTCAGAATAAATGTATTCAAAAATAACATAGAAGTTTCCTGAGTATGATCTGTTTCATTTCTAAAAGAAAATGTAGAAACTTTTCCACTTACTGATCAGTACTATCTTATATATTGATGTACAGAAAGTGCTACTCATTTTATATAGAAAATTCAAGGCAGAACACAACTGGAGCACCTAATTTACAATGGTTGTAAACTGTTGACCCATTTACTGAGATAATTGTCAGCTATTTGACACTATCTCTATTTCTCACCTTTTTTGTGCCATTCTACTCAATATTGGGCATCTTCTTGCCAATAAGTCCTCAACATCATCACATCATTGTTCCATGTATCAAATTGTCTTTGTCTTAGTTGTTTATATAGGTTTCTGTAATGTGTTCATAACTATCTTTCTCCAACAACCATAGTTTTCATGCTGAGTATCATCCCTATTGAAGTCAAACTTCAGGTAACCTATTCCTTCCAGAAACTGCACAATCCAGACTTGTGTATATTAACAGAGTATCAATTCTGAGTTATTGCAGTTGTGTTTTTGTTACTGTAACAGAACTGGCTTTTCCTTCCTCTAATATTGGCATTAGCAACTTTGGAATGTGATTTATGGATTTGAAAAAATGAATGATTGTGGATCTCAAAATTTGAAAATCTTTGTGTGATATAGAAATATTGAGAAAAACAAATGTGGATTTAGTTTCCATCACAAGTGGTATGATTTGGAAGATAGGGAAATAACATATGTTGATTTTCAGCACTTGTAATTGTATACCTGGCTCAAATAAAAAACTCTAGTGTTTGCATATATTTCCATATTTTAGTCTACATAATCATGTAGACAAACTTTGAAGTAAATTGAGAAGAACTTCAAATTTAAAAGGGGAAAGCTATGGTTCACATTAGTGTTTGTGTGTCATTATGATTTAATTTTATGGATACTTTTCAATTTAATTTCATCAATAAATAATATTGACATTATATCATGATATCAAGTTTTATTCAATGTACATGTAGTTTAACTCAAAACTTAAAAGTTTATTGAGTTAATATTAGGGAGCATTGCGAAGTGAAAGAAGTGGCGTTAAGGTTTGAGAATGGTATCTTGAGGTGGTTTAAACGAAAAGAGATAGATGAACCAAGAAAGCAAGTTTACAAGATGAGAATGTATGGGAGTGTTGGAAGGCGTCATAGGTACCTGTCTCACTGAGGATGTTCTTACCAAAGGCCAGCTTAGTAGTTCCCTACTTAAGTTACCTACCCATATAATTTGGTTGTTGATATTTGCCTCTGTTTACTAATAAGTTTGTCAATCACAGACATTTATCACTTCTATTCATACATCTTTGATATTTCGAGGGAAAGAAACCACAAAGCAATGAACACAGGTAACAAAATAAATTTAATATTATTTTTGAGCCTACAATGGAAATCACAGGTTACATTGTCGCGTAGTTGTGACGCGACCACCTGGCGGCGTTGCCGTCGCCCGTCTGCGCGGACTGCTCAGTAGATGTCAGGCTCCGCTGACGGATGGTTGTTCGTTGTTAGCAGTCGTCGCTATGATGTTGGCGGCCAGGGCCCGACCTGCCGTGCCACCTCCGGTTCCGCCGCGGCCCAGCAAAACTCTGGTCGCCGCAGCCTTGGCTAGGACGAGGGCCGTGGGCCTGGTGCCGACTCGCAGGGCCCCGCCTCCTCCCGTCGGAGACATTGAAAACCTACCTCCGAAACCGTGCGAACCCAAGCGAACGCCTTCGCACTTCGCCGACAAGAACGAGCGGCTAGCTTTACGTGACAACGTTAACAACGCGCCGGACCATGGCACCGTTCCTTCAGTCGCGGGCTTCAAAGTTCGGGAGACTTACGTGGAGACGCGTAAAAGTGCTGTGAATGTTACCTCAGCAGTTAATGAGCAGAAGAGACCTTCCCCGCACAGTATCGGCTACGACCCCGAAACGCGATCGTCCACTCTATCCGGACATGAACTTGACGAGCCCTCGGTCGATCTCAAATTAAAAGAACTTGAGGCGAGCCACGAACTTCCCACGGGGAACGACGTGGTCCAACGGGAAGCTGGAACCTCCCCAGAGACCCACAAACTCAGCGTGCACGTGACAGGACCCTCGCGCCGCCCCTCGTACGTGCTTCCAACGGGCCAGCACCGGCACACCGAAGTGGCGGCCGCGAGTCGCCAGGACCGACTGGTTCACGAACTTGTACGCGAGCTGAAGGAGACTTCCGAACAGAGGGTCGCCTCGTGTTGCAGGATGGCCGCAGCCGGTTCCTCGTCTGCCTTGCAGGGCTTGCCCCCTTTACCCAAGAGCTTGAGTGGCGCCAACCTCGTGCTTCCGGAGGCGTCTGCCGGCGCCGTTTACGGGCGTCAGCTGCCGGTCGTGCCTCCGGCGAGGAGCGGCGGAGGGCGGCAGCAGCCCCAGCCGCTCCTCGCGATCCAACAGAGGGGTCCACCCGCACCGCCCCCGCACCGGAAGACGCCCACGGGTCTGGACGCGCAACTCGCTGTGCTCAGGAATGAAATGGTGAGTAGACCGTCGTCATATACAGATTCGGCGGGCGTTATTTGTCACGCTGGCGCATTATGTAAATGAGGAAAAATAATATCTTCCCTTCATTTACAGACAACTATCACGATTGTAGATCACTGAAGAAAGTATTTTTCAATGCCTACTCGTAATTATGATGATATATGCAGACCCGGTGAACAATAAAAAAAAGGCATTGCCACCCCCTTCCTTATCCTATTTTTTTCTGATTATGATCGTAGAAAGTTTGGTTACTTATGGGAGTGTTCGAAAAAATTTATAATAATTTGTCATTACTGTGTTCATATCGTAAAATTTTAATGAGATAACGGGAAATTTTCTTCAAGAGTACCCTAATAAAGGTCAATTCTAAAAGCATATTCCAAGTAAAAAGTCCGAATATTGAATATTTTATTTATGAATATATCAAACATTTAACAAAATATTTGATAAAATTCAAAATGCGAGTCAAAATGAAACATTAAAATTAATTCTATATAACTAGTCGTTAAATTGTATTAAAAATTTTGTAAAGAACTAAGTTGGATGACAATTTTTTACAAAATAAATTTAACTTCTTGGGAATTTAATTTTTTTCTCTTTGTTCCTATACTACACTTTTGCCTGTGGTCGATCTTCCTCATATGGCTCGAACATGCAGACGTTTTGGAGTTGTGTTTAATAGATAAAAAGAGGGCGTCATTTTCCCCCCGCATGAAATATGGGGGCTGCGGGAGTTTTCTCGCAGGCGCTTCAGCCCAGAATGACTGCGGGAATGCCTCGCACTCTCTCTGGGTACTTTTTATCAAAGTTCTCATATGCCGAGACACCTTCACCTATTTTAGGAGGTATATGTACCGGGGTCAAAGACCTTGGGCATATGGCAAGAGTTGTCCGCTAATCCCATTGGATCAGTCGGCCAACTGCCTCCTGGAACTGGTGGAGACATTGACATTGGCCTATACTATTAAAGGGGATTAGCCTGTTTTAGGATCACCCTCATGTGGCCTGTTAACAAAAAAAAATTGTAGTTTGTTCTTCCCCCCCCCCTCCTTAACCCTCCCTGCAAGTGCACGCCCGCCTTGGTTACATGCAGAATGCTCAGGCAATTCTCACCACGGAGGATAGTAAATTCTCTACAGGCTGCTACTTTGTAGCCAGACGTATAGTGCAGGATCGACTTATTTCCGTTACCTCTATTGTACTTATTTTTTGGGCAAGTCATGAAGGTTTTGGAATCACTTAACACTCTTGCTCAACCGTTTCATATCTATTACATCCACTATTTTAATACTTTGAAAACTGTAATCTTTTTCTTACAATCCATTACAGTGATTATGTTACGAGTGCTACAGTGTATGTCACACTCATAACAAAGCTTTGTTAATAAATGTCACGAATTGCAAATAAATTGAGGCAGTAAGCATTTAACATATTTGCAATCTCGAATAATCTGTCGCATTTAAACGTATATTCCACTTGATGGTGGGCAAAACGTTAGTTTTCTAAATGTACTTCCAATTCAGTTCGTTAATTATAAATCATTTAAGCTGTCCGAAATAATATGCATGTTCCGTAGCGTTTCTACATCTCTTCTTCGTGTTGTAGTAGAAAATTAAAATCTTTACAATTAAATATGAATATGTTACTTCTACTGAAATATTTAGACTGAATATTTGATTGTTAATTAATAGTGCGATTAAAATGAAGAGGCAATTGGAGTTACCGCCTCGTAGAATGCAACGCTCTCATGAACTTCATATCCAGATTTTTCGGCAATGCTACTTGCCTCGGCCCTTCGTTTTCAGCGTTTGATCGGCGGATTCAAGGTCCCACAACTTGCGGGTAGTAAGAGCCAAATACATCTCATTTTAATGGCACTGCAGGTCGACTAATGAATGGTAATGAACTTGCAACACCTGTCTGCTTCTCGCTCTGCAGTTCACTACAAAAGATCTCACGTCAAAATGCCCGCTATAATTGGCGAGGCAACCCCCACAATCGCCATTCCCGTATTCGCGCCTTGCGTGCTTGGCTCGGCAAAGTATAAAAACGAAATTCATTATGCCTTCCCTAGATGATAAATTTTAAACATTTAATTATTAATCTTACTTTTGTGTGGAACGAGTCACAACAACCTTCCCCACTTTAACCTTGTTCCTTTGTCGGAACCTCGTTCTTATGTAAATTTACTTCCATTGTTTTCGCGAAACCGCCGTTAGTGTACATTTCAATATAGTCTGTATCTGAGAAATGGGATTTTAACCTGCTGTTGGTTCAGTCTTTTTATTTAGCTTGATAGCGTAACATCATCTTAAACTTAATTATAAACTATATTTGAACTTTTGGGGTGGATCCACTGTAAAGCAAGTTCCGGGAGGGAAACATGGCAGGCGTAATCACCTCATCAAACTCTGCCTTTGAATCGTTGTTAATTCTTAATAATTGTCATCGGAACTTGGTAGTGTCGACATATTCTTAAAACCCCCGAGGAAAAACACTGGAGGCGGCGGGGAGTGTTGAGAACCCCTAGCACATCAGTTTAAAAATTGCGAAACGCTTGGGACGTCATCGAACTTTGAATTGGACAATATGAGCAATATGTTTAGATATTTCACAGAAACAATGGAGTTTTCAAAATATAGGTTGGTCCAATTGTCTCCAGGAAACATCAAATTATAATAAAAAACAGGTAATTTTAATCAATTTGCTGCCTAAGGCCGACAGAGTAGTTTAAGTGAGGCTTATCGAGAATCTTATTTTACATAGATCGTAATTCATACTTACAGCATGATCTAAAAGCTCCTAAAATATGGACACTTTTTCGCCGCAATAAAAGACTATAATAAACGTGTTTAATGACAAATCAGTATTATTACAACACATTTTTACCACATCAATATAAAATTGCGAAGGCTTTTGAAACCAGTTTTGAGGTTGGAGGTTATTTTTTAAAATACGTAATCTTATATGTTGGCAGTGATTCAATTCAATGAAATACACCTGTATTGTTATGTACGAAGCGAATAATATTCTAGTGTTAGGATTTAATTTGAGAGTAACAATTAATATTAAAGTAATGTGAAATTGACTTAGATTCCAAATTTGGTAACAAACTTAATATATATGTTGGTCAGTAGTATTTGAGGTTATATTAACACATTCAATTACAAATTAATTTGATTGATTAATATTAAATCATCTCATTTTGATTCAATATTTGGGAAGAGACCTAAATTTGCTAACAGACTTGTATAAAATATACATTCCCCGGAATGTAGAGGTTGGGATAACAATGAATGTCAAATATCAAGATAAAAATAATTATAGAGAAAATATGTCTAACAAAAATAAAATATTTTCAAACCTCTGTGTTAAAGTGACTCCAATATTATAATTTATAACCCATAATAATTTTAAATATTTGTGTCATATACTTATGGAAAAATTACATTTTACACATTTAAGATATCGAGAATATTCGTAATTGCGTTATTGTATCGGGGCCGGGGTATCATTAATTTTCTTAAGGTGCCGCGATTATTTTTAAGTAATAATGTAAAGAACTCCATTTATCTACCCAGGGGTATTTTCACTCTGTAAAAGCATTTCATTTTATAGGTGCTGTGCTTAATATTGCAAGAGAATTCTTGACCCGGTACCGTCAGCCATCAACAACTTTAAGCTAACCCTCCAATCGAACCATCATGAAGTTACTGATCCAAAAAAGGCGCCGGTCTTGATGTTACCTCCTGGTACCATTTGTTCATTTGTGGATTAGCCAGGTTTTTGCCTTGATCTCTCAACTTGCCCTCTCATTACGGGGACTAACAGTGCAAAACGTCCATTTGCACTCCTACGCGGTTGTGCCCAATTTCATCTGCTCCTTGGTCACTTCCCGGACAAAATATTTTTCATCGGTCCAGGTGGTCACATGTTTTTGGGAAACTCTCCCTTGCTAAACTGAGAGCGAATTCGCACGTCTCTAAATGCTCAGATTAACTATTCTCCAGAGTTTCGTCGTCGAGATACAACTTAACTTGTCAAGTTATCTAACATTGCTAAAATTTCTAATAAAATATCGTAAGGAACTACTGAATATCGCGCTCCTTCGGATCTCTCGAATACCTAAATTATGGGTGTGAAATGTGAATTGCAAACGAAAAAGAAAGGTGCAATACAACAAGATTAGCAGAAGTAATTTCAGAAAATACACAGTAAGGTGTATGTGAGTTATATTATGTGAATTCCTGTTGCAGTTTTACGTAATATTGATGAAATACTAGCTGTGTTCAAACAAGTAACGGGATCGTTTTTTGGAAAGAATTTTATTTCTTTGACTACATTAATGTAATCACCTTCAAAACGTCCGCCAGCACATCTTCCAAACCCCGAATACTTAGTAGTTGCCATCTGCCTTAAAGAGAAATTTTTGTCTGCATCATGTGCAGTGACTTGGCGCGTGAAGTTTCATTGTGTTAAGTGAAATTTAAAAGCTGCAAACTTTTCTTTGTATTTGAGGGCAAACCAATAACAGTCATCATGATGCGACCGTCTTTAACTGTGATCGCTTTCGCTTTGTCTATCATACAAAACATACAGTTGGGACATAAACCATGCTTGAAAGTAAACGAGATAGAGTTCAACTATCTTACCTTCACAGGCTGTTTTATTTAAGCTTTAAAAACGTGTCTTTATTAGGATAATACTTGGAATGAACTTTTTACTAAGGTAAGCTATTTTCTTTTCAAAGTTATTATTCCGAACAAATGTCGTGGAGAGAAAAACTATTTTTAAAAAGTGAAAAGTGAGCGCACAAGAATGGTATTTAAAATCCTACTCTCAATCTTCGTTTGTTTAAAGTCTCGTTACACGTAAATAATCCATACCAGTAATTATTGACTGATCTGTACAACTTAACATATCAGTGACAATAATTATAACAAACCCACGATTTAGAAATTAGTTCAAATTGAATTACTCATATGAACCTTTACATAAAAGAATAAAACTGCGCACTCAGCAAACTGCGGCATCTATCATTTATTATAATATATGATGGTGTTTTCTTGGCGTCTGCGCTGTAGGTGTTTAGTTAGTTACGTTACTGCTTTATTGTAAACTAACAGACAACTCGATGGTGTTAGGGTATTTATTTATCTCATTCTTATATAAGCTTGGCAAATGAATTAATTGGACATTAACCTTTCGTCTGTTCATCTCGGCGACACGAAGAAAATGGATTCGACATCAATATCCGTTGCTTTCTCATTATTCTCGTTTTGGCAATCATTTGGTGGTGACCTTGAGTGAGATTAGTACGTAATGACGACGTCCGAATGGCCTTATCATATTGAAATACCAAGTTATTGCAGTCTTTCCAATTAAAGACACTGCGTACAATAGGCAACGCACCCTGGTCTGTCAGTAAACAAACACTTTATCTCGACCTTAATATCCCATCTAAAAGAGTCGTCACCAGGATGTAACGTTTATTAGTGATTTGGAAATACTTCCTCTTCATGGATTAGGCTCAATCTTCATTCCATCTCTTCTAGGACGACCAACCTCTCTTTTTCCAATTGATGGGGCAAGCTTTGGTATTCTATTGTCATCCATTCTGAGAACGTGGCTTTTCCAATTTCTCTATTTTGGTAAATTCTATCATTCAGCGTGAATATATCTAGCTGCTTTCCTTATTTCTTATTTTATTTCACAGATCTAAGAAATCTTATTTCCGATGCTTGTATCTTACTCCTATAATTCTTTTTTTTTCACCCATATTTTAATATAAATGATAGCAAGGAGAATAAATATTAAGAATTTGAAAATTATGTATTATATTAACACAAGAAAACAACCAATGAAATTAAACCTTATTTCACTGCCCTTTTAAATTATACATTTTGGAAAATGAATTTACTTCATAAATTAAAATTGAAATCAAATTGGTTCTATCTCTCGAGGGATTGGTCAAACACTAATTGATGGTGGCAATTGCCTCTGTGCCTTTCGGTAGACGTCATTGATGAGTTTATGGTTTGTTTATTACGTTACCGACATCGTAACTCGTAGGTAGATTTGGCTGGAATCTTTGGAACCCTTGAAGAGGCAGCTTCTGGAATTCGGTGGGCTGCTGCCGGTAGCTGAACACCTCCTCCGAACTTCTCAATAATTCATTCTTCTCGATCATTCCCCCATCTCCACGACAACTACACAATTGACTACTAGTTCAATCTTTTACCAACCACGCAAACTGTGATTTCACCCTCCCGATTCAAAACGTTCTTACATTTCCGAGCTCCCAAATACAGGTTTCATACGTCTGCCCAAAAAGTCGCTAAATGTTAGTAATGTACAAGTTCGAAGTTACACGTGCCCGTTAATATTTCGCTTGCCATTTACAGAGTACGTTTCCAAACAGAGCAGAATGACCCAAATCGATCAACGCATGCACACGTAAAGGCACATTTTCATGTGTGTAGAGATTAATGCACTGGTGGAATTTAACTGAGGTCTGGTGCTACCTAATCATATCAGAATATAAATTGTATCACTTACAGTTTAGCAGAAATATCCTAGGATAGATAAGCTAGCTTTCATACTTACGAGAATTTTAAGGATCAGAGCTGCACACACTATCCTATCACTCGCAGAGAGTTCGCTATCAAGAACGTCACATCTGACAAAGTAAATTTGGGACTTGCCATTAAATTTCGGTGCCATTTAGTTTTAGTCGGGGAACTAATTAGAGACTTTCAGATGTCTGAACCGTTAACATTAGGTTGCGATGTTGCCTTGTATGATCAAGTATCTAGATACATTCCCCATATTTCCATTTAAAGGTTGTGGGCTCGGATTATAATAAAACTATTTTACAACTTGGCGATATAAGTTACTACATATATTTTAAAATCCCACGTTGAGTTACCAAAACTTATAATAAAACAATTTTTATTATATTGAATTTTGTTTGTAAAACTTACGTTTATTTTAATTTGAAATTTGTTTAATATTACTTTATATGCATATTCTTTCGGCCTTTTCACTCTCACTCCGATCAAGTACAATCATGGACAAGTTTTCAGTAAATAAAAATACGACCAATCAGTTATTACTATTTAATTAATATAAATACGATGTTTCGTCTCCCTTTTGAGACTTCTTCAGGCATAAAATTTAGCAATTCATGTCCTTTAATTCTTAAATGCCTGTCCCGAAATGATTATAAAATGTATTGAAGTATTTACATGAGAGAAATTTGGTGTCGCTGACTATCTCCTGCGACGGTTACGGCATACTTATTAATTTATTAAGAAGTATCGCTGTTAGTTAAATATAAGCATTATTTCACGCTTAAAATCAATTTACTGATCTGGTTTAACAGGCTACGCGAAGTCGTGATCTGTCAGGCTTAAAATTCTATATGTCTAAAGGGCGGGAAGACTATAATACACCAAAATTTCATGGCCATCGGCTGAATGATACAAGAACGCATAAGGAACAAACATGAAGTGCAGAGCAGATGATTGAAGTTTGATCTTTTTTGGCCTGTAAACTGAATTATAATCGTTGTTGGCAACATAGCTAGAAGCTTTATGCCCGCTTTGGTGGGACAGAGAATCAGTTAGTGTGACGAACTGTTGGTGACCTGTTATATCGTCGTCCCACTTTCTTCCTGGTGATAAGGCTACACTGTAGACTGCTAATGTTTTCACCTGCAACTGCTGACTTTCGCTGCTGCTCATTGTCGAGTCACACCGACATGGCCTACGTTAATTTGCAGCCCCTTGCTATTAGGTATTTTAAAACTAACTTATAGCTTGACGTATACATGAAAATATTGTCGTTGTGGGTAGTAAAATCGAATATTCTTTACAAGTTTTAAGGATATTTCTGAAGATGAATTCGGTGCAGTAAAGTTAAAAATTAAGTTATCACAAGTTCACAACCGGAGAATAAGTCGATTATGTTGGCATTTGACCATTATGAACCGAGAAGTGCTTGTTACATCAATCCATTGTATTGAAACATTTGTCAATAAAGTCGACGTTTATCTGTTTCGGTTCCGGGGAGTTTGAATATCACGGGACATAAGCTTTTAGTTGTCTCAGCTCCCATGATGACGGAAGCTAATGGCCTCCTAGGGTAAGGGGAGCAGCAAACATTCCTGCACGATTGCGACATGCCAAGTCTTCAACAAGCTAGCCTCTCAGACCTGGCATTTTTCCATTCCATCTTCGTCCGTTTATTTTAAACCTTTACAATTTCATTCTCCATATTTATATTCCTTGTCGTGAACTCGGTTGTAAGATTAAAGCGATGCGCACTTGCCCATTGCTCTAAATCGTGAGTTTTGTAATTATCGCACTGATCGACCTATTTCAAAATCGATATCTATGCTATTGGGTTTATGTATGGGAAAATTATTCGACGTAATGTTAAACGTTGTATATACAAATTATATAAATACTCTTTAGTATTGCAATGAAATTGGATAAAGTAGTTCATAGGCCAAATATGCACTAGTTCCAAATTTCGTTAAACAATGTCATCCGTTAAGGAAGTTACGGGCTTCCAATGTTTTAAAACTTCTTGTTTATAAAAATTTTGTTAAAATTAACTCAGGAAAAATTATCATACTTATTGTTTATTACCGCAGCTCTTTACATCTATATATACAGTTGCAACTTATATTATTTTATAATATAAAGTGAAGTGCAAAAAATATGCTCTTTCATGCTACAATTTTTAAAACAAAAAACATCACTTTCACGCGTATCTTAAGGTCAATCATAGAGAGCAGCTAAAATGATAAATATTCTTATACTGGCATGATATGAATGAAATTATCACAGAAAGTTAATGTAAATAATTTTTCTGCCATCTTTCAACTTTCCTGACAATATTCACTGCACTCTGCTTTTAACACTATAACTCACTTCACATTCCACCAATCTCGTCGTGCTTCCCACATCAGTTTCATCACGACGTGCAGAATCGGTGACTGTTTATAACTTACTATTACTTATACGTGCTCTCCAAGGAGCTGCCGAAACAACTTTTCATTTTCTTATAGTTTTTCCCATTAGTTAACGACCCGTATAACACATAATCATATAAAATTTTTACTTGAATTTAAAACCTATTACAAGCTACGACCAATATTTATAACAGACTGAACTAATTAAAACAGAGTACAAATCAAAGAATAACCAAAAGATGAAAATACCCTGTTTTGTATTAACAGATAAAGGATTAAATTTAATATGTAATATTTCAGAGATGAACCTTTTTTCAACTTTATTTCTTTACCTAAAATAACAGCATTATCAAATTTAAACGAAAATGTGATTCCAGACTATGTTTAGTACAATTTAGATCAGCTTTATGCTCCTTAATTCTAACTGGCGAAGATCGTTTAGTTTGACGGATATAACAGTAAGAAAAATTATTTAAGCAAAGTTATGACAATCAAAAATATTAAGTACATGTAGAAACGTTTCTCGGGTTTCCAACCGGGTAGTCTCAGTAAACAGCGACGTTTCGACAGATAGCAACTCCGTCATCTTCCAAGCTGGAAACGTCGCTGTTTACTGAGACTACCCGGTTGGAAACCCGAGAAACGTTTCTACATATTCTTCACCGGGAAAGCCTTCGTTCTTTTATTAAGTACATCTTTGTGTTATTTTTCAATTTGAATTTTTCAATTAAATCAAGAAGATTATAACTGGCACACATTGAAAACATAATTAAAATTATCAGAATGATTAAGAAAATGTCTTTAATATTTTTTTCTTGATTGATTGGAAAAAAATTAAGACTACCAGAATACGTAGATTTATGTAACCAATTAAAACACCTGAAACATACATTTCAACGAAATTATTTTGTAATTCAAAACTTTTAAATTAAATACTCTTAACAATAATTATTAAAAGCATTCAGTAAATCATTCGAATTATTAATTATCAAATACTGCATGTATTTTATCGTCTACACTGAAAGTATTTTGCTTTTAAATTTTATCCCATGTTAGCCTTGTTACTTTTGCCTGTGATATTCTCAACTTTTAAGAGTAAGGCTTGTAGAAATGGGAATTATCGCCACCGTAATCTTATTGAATAATAGAAACACACATGATGATCATAAGGGTAAAGTTTCCTGCATCGGTTCTGAAATGTGGTGAACGAGTTTTGTTTTTGATTTATACAAAACTGACTTGTGAGTTGTCGTAGGGCTTTATTATTTCTTTGCTGGGCAGAGCTTTTGCCACAGTAAAATTCTTTGGTGATAGGTGTCTGTTGTTATCCTTGAGCAGGCTGTCCATATAAGGCCCGTCTACCCCGTGTTCATTAGCCTTCATAACACGATCCTGCCAGGCTCAAGGGACGGATGTGACAAAATCAAAGCTCTTACAACTACACAATTGTACAGGGTGTCCTATTCCAATAAATCGTATGATTAAAGTACAGGAGAAAGCTAGTACACAGTGTTTATAACAACTCAATTTATTTAAATAGGTCTCTACAAGTGTGGTTCACATACTCTTATCATATCTACTGAAGATTTTCCTGGGCCTTTTAAATGCGGGACATCCTGTTGTTTACCCGTGCAAGCTAACTTTGGAAAGCAAGTCTTACTCAGTAAGGAGAAGGTGGTAATGATGTGTGTTGAAGTAATTCATTTAAAAGGAATTGCGGTTTTAGTGCCCAGCGTTGCCCGGGTATTTGTTTGCCGAGAAAAAGAATTAATTCTCATCTCTCGGTCAGAGCGGAACACACCTAATTTTATTTTTGACACACATTGTTTCACGCTGATCAGAAAGAAGATTCAAGTATATTTTCCTTATTAATATAATTGTCTGTTTATTTTAATTTTTCTGTGTATATGAACTTATAAAAGTATCAGTAGTTTTCTTCCGAGTTATCGCGGTGGTTATGACGTCATGAAGTAGGGTGCGTGAAAACGTGATCACGTGTTGAGGAGATAACTGTCGAAGTAAATACTGTAGTGGGCTTCTATAAATGAATTTCGGGGCATTGCCGGACACCCAGGTAGTTGTTGTTGTAATCAATCCTTAGACTGGTCTGATAGAACCTATTCTGTGCAAGCCTTTTCATAAAAGAAATGTAATTCAGGCACTGACGATATGCTCCAAGACTAGGAGTGAGTAAGTGCTATAGAAGGGGGGTATCGCACTATAATACATTTCGGTCATAAGAAACGCCTAGTTTTCGAGGAAGCTGATTCAACAGCAGCAGAAGTTATGCGCTATATATGAAACTGTTCAACACTTCCCTCTCAGATTGCTATAAACTTTTACGGGTATCAATATTGTTTTTCAATTAATAATTTGATTCTCGTGCGCGTAAGTTACTTGACTCACCTATGCGAAAGAAAAATAGACATCAGTTATAATTCGGCGCTTTATTAATTAGTCATAGTTCTAATATGACAGTGAAATATTTCGAACAAATATACGACCGATTCCTCAAAGAAAAACACGTATATTTTGTAGAATGATGATTTTTTTTAAGTTTGTAGGTTTACTTAATATAAATAATGTAGGTGACCGTGCTCTTTCCGTGAGAAGATTTGAACCCAGCATGTGAAATTAGTGTACCTTGTTTGAACTGAATAAGACGCAGGGGAGTGTTCGGACATGGGAAATGGACCTGGATAATTGTGACCTTCCTTCCAGCACAATGCTCCATTGTCAAGGTTGGAGGAGTAGGACGAAAGTCCTACCACTAATTGTCTTTTCTCACGCCCCGGACTGCGATTACCGATCGTCCCTTTGCAACGAATATAGTAACTCAGTATAGTTCTCAGCTTGCCAATATTACAAGCGATTCTTAGTGACGTTAACTCGCTTAGAGGAATTAACATTTTCAAACAGAGCGATAAGCGATTGGAACAATTTACCTGAAGCCCCGTTTGAGGAGAATCTCCCTGCGACAAACGGGTTTAAGTATATATAGATTCGTGATGCTAATACGATGGAGTGATTTAATTTTTGCTAGCTAATTTTATTTTAGTGAAGTGTTATATAAAGTGTCAGGCCAAATTTCTTAGGCAATTTTTTATTTCAAACTAGCTAACCCCAGCGACTTCGTTCACGCCGAAATAGTTATTTTTATTTTGCCCTAAAAAGGAAAGAACAGGTACAGAATTTTGATAAAGTTGAATTCGTTGAATATATAAAAATTACGGCATCATCTATTTATGATCGCTTCAGAGCAAACCTTATATATGATAGCGGGACCTCCAACATACGTTTCGGAGCCAATAAAACTGAGCAATTTGCGCGGCAGTTCAATAAATATATAAATATCTTCTGAACTCTATCGAAATAAAACATACACGAAAATTTAAGTTAAAATTCCTCTTTCAATCCCTGAAATATTCATTGAAATCCATTAAGCCGTTAGTAAGATCAAGAGTATGGGCTACCCGCAGCCACTTGGAGAGCACGTATAGAGAAGAAACCTTCACGTAGAATTATATATATATTACATTAATATCATTTATCTAAATGAGTTATTCACTAAGATTTAAGTTAAATTGCCTTTTTTAAACCTCAAATTTTCATGTAAATCCGGCGAACTATTTCGGAAGCTATTCGAGACAAAATACGGACTACAGGCACTTCAATTTTATTGATTGGTATAGATTTTTATTATTTGTTCTCAAGCTGCCACCAGGATGAATCCCGTTCGCAGAAAATTATACACACATTTTTGCAACACTCACTTTACGTGGGTTGAAACATAGTAACTAGGGGTTTTATTCAGGAATATAATCGCTTTCATTCGGCCAACCTCACACTGGAGTAAAATCAATTAAAACTACTATAGGGCTAATTGTTTATTACTATCCTACAGTTGAACTATAACTTTTCTACTTGACATAAAACTGATTATATCACATATTCTAATCCTAATTCCACCTTACTACCATTGAGAACGTAAGATAAGCTAATGGAAATCGAACCCTCCTCGTATTATATTGTTTGACCCGAATAGAGTATTGGATATGTGTCAATACCAAACGACCTATGAGTTAGAAACGTTTGCTGGGCCTTACAGGGGTAAGGACATTGTACTAAGGATGCACCGTTTTGCACCGATGATGTCGCTTCCAAATATTTACTTAATTTCCGTTTTAGTTTTTATCGCAAACCGCTCATGAAAACTAATGTAGGGGAATAGATACAAATTTTCAATCTGAAAAATGAACACCCCAGATTAAGTTTATTTAATACGCAGGCTGCGGTTCGATATGCATGCATTCAAGGAAATGTAAAATATTAATTTGCTTTCGTTATGCTCACAGAATTGTTGCACAGAGTTCTTAGGGACAAGGTTGAAAATTTCAGGTACGCTGGCTTAATTTTATTTGCAGACATTTGGAAAGATATTTCGAACAAACTTCTGTAACTGATTACCAGTATAAGTAATAATGATGTGGGCGACATGACGATGGTGATGAGAAACCGTTAGGAACTGCATGCCGAAACCCACGTTGTCCACGCAATGGGCACGTCCATTTTAGACTGGTCGTAGCTGTTAATGTTCAAGAAAATACCACGCTTCAGAATATAGTCTTCAACTTGTTTATCCAAAACATGGAGTTTGGTCTTAAAAGGTTCCTGTAAGACCGTTTTTATCCCAGTTTTGTGTAAATGTTTATATTAAAATTTATTCTGTAAACAAATTTCTTCTTTGCGGAGTTAATTTATTAACAGCAGCAGGGTTGCCGGCAATGCCCGAGAATTCATTTACATTAGCCCCCTACAGTGTTTCATTCGACAGTAAGTTATTTGACAACACGCGATTAAACAATCAGCGAGAGGATCATAACCATCACGATGAGTCGGTATCTTTAACGAGTGTAGAAATCTACTGATACCTTAAAGAACGTCATACATACAGATAAATACACAAAAACAGTCAATTATATTTATATTTGAACAATCCTATTAGCGTATAGTAATGAGTGTAGATGCATATATACATCTTTTTTTTATCGAGGGTAGGGGAAAATCTTCAAAAGACGCCGTGAAACCCGAGTTACACGGTGTGTGGGATTTTTACCCACTAAAAACCACCTCCCTTTACAAAGTACCTCCTCGCGGAACCGCCGTTAGGCATTACTTCACGAGGGGTTGGATTGCCAATGGGCGCACATAGGTATAAAATTATTAGATAACAATAAAACTATTGTATAGCTATTCCTAATTATTACTAGCGTCCGTTCACACTTCTCATCGAAGATGCAAATTATACATTATCTCACTTACACAAGATTCACTCACACGCTCAATTTACAAAATACAACTATTACACACGCATTCACTCGGATGTATATGCTTTCTCGCTTACGCTTCATAAACGCTCGCACTCACGACAAGGCAGTTATAAGCACATTCACTCGTTGGCTTCTAGACGCTGCCTTTCTTCGCTCCGTAGGTTCTCCAGAACCTTCGTAGCGAAGTGTGACACTACGTCCCAGCTTTCTTGGTCCTGAAGCATAAACGGCGTTATATCTTCAGGCCTCACTCGACGTCTGAGAAGCTCCTGTACTGCTGCTCTTTCTTCGTTGAAGCGAGGGCAGTCGAAGAAAACGTGTTCCGCGTCTTCCACTTCTTCCGTGCATGTTGGACACATTTCATCTTCTATTATGGCGAATCTCTTCTGGTATTGCTTGAAGCATCCGTGTCCCGTCAGGAACTGAGTGAGGTTGTAGTTCAGCTCGCCGTGCTTCCTGTTGACCCACGTTCCTACGTCGGGAATCAGCCGGTATGTCCATCTTCCTTTGTCAGAGTGATCCCAGCGGTCCTGCCAGGATCTGATGGTTTCTCGACCTTCTTCCGCCGCGATGACTCTTCTGTCTAACTCGGCATTGAGGCGGGCCCCTTGCATTCTTCTGCCTCCAGTTCTATGGGCTTCATTGCATATATACATCTTAAAAAATAAAATTGGGTGTGTGCCGCTCTGGTCTTCATATAACGTACCACAATCATCTGTCCTGTGACTTATAAAACATTTAGCATATTTATTAACTCACTAGCTAAACCCCGCGACTTGGTTCGAGCCGAAATAGTTCGTTATATTTTGCCCTAAGAACGAAATAACAGGTACAGAATTTTGATAAAATTGAATTCATTGAATGTATAAAAAGTACGGTATCGTCTATTTATGATCACTTCAGGGAAAACTTATAACTCGCAGTTGGTTTTGAACAGGTCCCACTATCATACGTTTAAAAATTACCTGACGCGACAAATAAAACCAATTTACGTATTCATCGTATGGACGATCCAAAGAAGTTTATTATTTCTCAGGGAGTTAGCTCTCTCTCTGCCAACAATATGTTAATAACGGCGCGAATCCTACTTCAACAATAGATGGAATGCTTTGGAGCATAAACATCTAGAGTATAGGCAACTAGCATTCACTTCTGGACTTTAATGCGCGTAAAAGAAATATATATATATATATATAATATTATCTCCTGCAATAGACTGAAATATATACTGCAATATATTGAAATGAAATATGCACGAATATTTAAGTTAAATCTCCGTTTTTAAACACTCAAATTTTCGTTGAAATCGAGACAAACATACAGGCTGACAGTCGGAGAGAGACACACTTCAATTTTATTTATTGGTATAGATTAAAAGTATAATTAATTAAATTAAATTTATGTATTATATCACGTTTGGCAGATACATTCTCTTCATTATGATTACCTTCAAATTGTGTGTTAATTATTGTTAATTTTTTTCGACGTCGTCGTTGATGATAGGCGTGGGCGCTATTTTGGCCTGAAAAGGGGAAGGAAGGAACATAATTGTTCAAAATATCGACAGAACAGCGCAAAACACAGGTAATTTCATGGCAATCGGATGTATCTTTTAGGAACAGCTAAAGCTAAACTCTATGACTAACCTTATAACTTGCAGTCAGTTTGAAATGGCCGGGTGTATAATCCCTACCCGAAACACTCCCTTTCATTTATATAGATTTATTCATCCCCAAACGGACATTCGTTCGCTAATGTCTAAACCAAGGTAGTTATCGAAATGTGATCCAAGAATGCTCTGGAGGCAATCCAGTTAAATATTTTTTTATATTTTGGCTCTAATGGATCATCAAATTTAATAACGAAGCACTTCAAAATTTATCGTATTGAAGAAATTACATGCTGAAAACTGACGATAATTGACATACTATTCATCTTATATAATTTTTAAGAGAAACACTGAATTATTATTTACATTAAATACTTACATTTAGTCCGACATGACGGACTATCGTCAGATACTGTTCAAGAATCTGCCCAACTTAGTATAATTTTGCACTGTTATGAAGATATGGCCTATCAATGTACCACGCTTCTGTCCATCCTGTAGTGTACTGAACATGCACACGTCAGTAATACGTGACGAAACATTCCATTTTGCTAAGTTTTTACAATTCAAATAACGTTTGGGTTACTCAAAGTTTTGCTTGGCACACGTCTGACGGCTTTTGGAATTACAGGCTATTAATTTTAAGCTAACTGTAAATATAACGCAATAGGCTTTTTCAAATGGAAACCGATCTGGCGTTCAGCGAAAGAGAACAGAGAAATTAACAAACGTTGCCACAAACTGTGACTTTCCCCTCAACCATCCCTTACATCAGCTCCGTGGACAATATGCGACAATGGCGTAGATCTTGGTACATTCGATGCCAAATTTTCATCCATACTGAGTGTTAAATTCTGTCACAATTACTCCCCCACGGAAGAATAAATATTCATATAAAGCTATATGTTATGGCGTATCACTCGCTCATTTTTTCAGAATAGTTTGCTGTAGAACTTTGTATGGTCCTCGTACGTTGAGGGAACTAAAAACCGTAATCTTGATAAACGCCGGAAGCGTCGCGTAGATCTGCTGACACTTAAATTTATCAGTGTTCCTGGAGAGTCAGTTACGTTTGTATGAGTCATCCGAGTTTGCGAGTTGGGAGGAAGTCACGTATCGGTTAACACTTCCCACGCTGGACCTAAAACCACAACGCAATCTGTTACCGGAAACTTGGTGTATTCTGCTTGATTTACTCAAACTCTTCTTATGAAGTTGGTTGAATCTGTGCCGGTATTGGTACGTCAATCAGCGTGAGGTCTTGGGTTCTGACCTGGAAGAGTTGGCCACTCATATACCCGGTGGTTACCCGTGCTGAATAATATGGAACGAAAGAGCAATTTTAGAACGCATTACAGGCTGTTTTTCGACAACAAAAGAAGAATATGGAATGAAAATTCAATGTTGTGCATAGGGTGCACTATAAAGATGAGTGTGGAACACTTCCCGTTGCTGAAGGTCTACGTCCTGGAGCGTGAGCGTTCGCTGGAACCGGACGGGTGTCTCGGTTGGCAGCTTCTTCCCCCACCTGTCTGTCCTCTTTAAAACGTTTCCTCTTCTTTCACATTGTATTTGTCAACATCGGTGCAAATATCGATCGAGCTAGGTCCAAAGATGTTGTTCTTCAATATAGTTAGTTACTCTAGACCAGTCTTTTACTAGTATTGTTGACTCATTCTTTGGGACGTTGAAGAACACAATGTATTTTCCTTACGATGTCCAGAAATGTACGCAATAAACGCTGGAATGAGAAATGAAGCACGGTCGTTTAGTTCCTGTGACTAGCGAGTAAGCACGCGATGCGATGGGAAAAGTCCAAAGGAATCGAATTCTCTGTCTATCATCTGAACCGTTTATATTTAATTATAAATCTTATTACTATTCAATTTTTTGTGTCATTTGAGTGAAAGGTATCAAGTGCTGGGGTAACTGCGCCCATACTCCGTAACAGCTTAGTTATTTCGCGAACTCATACAATTTCTCTATCTTCCTGTCGCTAATTCATGAGATATGGAATGTGTCATATTATCGGGCGATAAACTTTGTATTTAAGTTACAGCTATGTTTAGTCTTCTAAGAATACCGTGAAATGACGAATGTATGTTTCACGATTCAATTATAAATCAATCTGCCTATGGTGGAATAACGTCGGTCAAGTCAATTATGAAACTATACTAATACATAAAATTAATTTCGGGGATTAAAACAAGAATTTTAACTTCAGTTTTCGTGTATGTTGCATTTAGATATCTTCGGGGGTTCAGATGATATGAATATAAATATTTGTAAATCCATTGAATTGCCCCGTCAAAGACAGACCTCTTCAAAACCAACTGCGAGTTATAAGCTTTTCCCTTAGTCGTTCCTATACTATTCATACGATTGCCGAGAAATTTTGTCGTTTAGCGCTGATCATCCCAGAGAAGTTTACTGACGTTATTTTGAAGATTTAGGTTCCTCCCTTCCCCCTTTCGGGCCAAGAAAGGTCCCACCTAAAGACATATAAAACTTGCAAATGGATAGATTATCCCCTCACGTAACCAGTCAAACAAGATAAAAATATTGCTGTTACGCGTGAAATAATGTGTAACATTTAATTTAAATAATTATAATTTTTAAATAGTTATTAATTATGCAAAAAAAATTGCATTGCTGAGTGCCGCACACATGCAATTTTATTTCATCTCCTCATAGCCACCAAATCGCACATCCTCCCTAATCTCCTTGCCGTCCTTCTTCAGTTGTTACCCCAATCACTTCCCTCTAATGCCAATTTTACAAGACACTTGTGTCTCAAAACGTAGCCTATTTATATATCCCTTCACGTGGTCAAAATACTCCAAAGTGTTCTCTCTTCCTCTATTTTGCTTAGAACTGCCTGGTTAGTTACCCTATCCACCCATCTGGTTTTCAACATTTTCCTGTAGCACCACTTTTCAAAGGCTTCTTTTCTTTTCCTTTCTGCAACTCCTATCGACCACGTTTCTCATCCATATAACGCCACACTCCATACGAACCTTTTTAATAATGATTTCCTAATATTCTTACGTACATTAGTCGTCAGTACATTCCCCTTTTTTTGCGATAGCCTTCATTGTCGGTCCTATCCTACTCCTTAGGTCTTCTATACTTCTACCATCCCTAGTTATTATGCTTCCCGTGTGTGCTTAACTCCCTTCAAAACATCCCTTCCCAATCTAACACCCTGTGTTATTCCACTATTTCCAATAATAAATTCCATCACGTTGGTTTTCCCTGTAAAATCCTCATGTTGTACTCTTCCTCCAGGATCACGTACATGCCATTTATTATTTTTTACAGTTCTTTTGACTCCCCTAATACCACTGTCATCAGCAAACCTTAAGGTTTTTATTTCTGCTCCTTGCAGTTTGATTCCCTTTCCATATTCATTTTTAACTTTCTTCATCGTCTGTTCGATATGTAAGTTTTCCGTGTCTATCACCTTTCTTTATTTCTGCTTTCTGTTTTTGATCTTCAATTCTAATTACTTCTGCCTGCCTTCTGTAGAGGTAATGGATAAACCTTCTTTCTCAATATTTTATTCCTGTCCTCTTCAAAATCCATAATAGTATGTTCCAGTTCACATTATCAAAGGCTTTTTCTAAATCTACAAATGCAATGAATGTAGGCGTGTATTTCTTATTCTGTCTTCTAAAATTAGACCCTAAAATCAGTATTGCTTCTCTTTTCCCTACATTCTTCCTAAAACCAAACTGATCTAACGCGCATTCTATTTGTCGTCCCATACTCCTATATACTAGTTTAGTTTTATGTATTATATATTTTAACAGTTTATATCTCCTGGTTTTGTAAGGTTCCAATGAAATGAATGCAACGTTTGGTTGCATTCTTTTTTCTTATTAAATGTGATTTTATTTTAGATTGTCCTTTCTGTGTACTCATTGATTTATTAGCTCTCTTCGCCGTATATCTGACGACACAAACTATTTTCTTATTAAATTCTAGTTATTTTCACAGAACGCGTCCTTACGTTGCAGTAATTATTAATTTTTTTGCATGCAGTATATAATTCACTAATATATAAAAAGAAATGTAACTTCTGAAATAAGTTTTGTTGGTACACACTTCTATTTACATCCGAACACGGTATTTGGTAAATGGAATGAACACAGCAATTTGCAATCGATTATTAGTGCTGTGAAAGTGAAATCATTTGTTATTGCGTAATGTGCGTCACGCAAGTTGTTTAGAAAATTCCCGCGGAATATAATTGCCCTCTTGCTGGCATGGCGTAAGTATACGAAACTTCGCTTTGCCTCGGAAAAAGTGGTCGGTGTTGCCCAAGTGGGACTAGATTTCTCATGCCAACAGCTCGCAACTGCTGAGCTTATTGTTCTTATGAACTGTCTCAACCACACTATTCTCAATTCTACTTGAATCCAAATGAGAAGTAGAACCATAAACACCTCATAAGAAAAAGAATCTACTCCTTTGTGGCCTTGCATGATCCTTGTCAACTCTGATTCTTCTAATAAAATGTTCCTGGTACGCCGTTTCTCTTTTTCTCGACTATTATTATGCCTGTTTCCTTGCGTTTATTTTATTGTTGCCTTTTAATATCGTTGCGTATTTCGTGGTGTTACTGAATTTCTCAGCCCACCCTAGTTTTGAATTGTAGTCGGACTTATTTATTTGAGTAAATACAACTTCGATAGTAGCTAGATAACTGCTAACGACGTTTACTGTAAATGTTAATTATTATGAATTCATTATTAATCTGAAATCAACCAGGGAGCTCAAAATACAAATATTTTTAAACAGTCCACGTAGGTTTCTTCAGTTTTTCAATAAAGAACCACTTTATTTTACCATTTATAAAAAAAGTGTATCTTTTTTATACTTATATGTGTACTATACAGCAAATGAGTTTATTTTCCCCTCATACAATGTGGTTGTAACGCTATTTTACAAATTATAAATTGTATACATTATACGAAATTAAATTTAATAAATTTCAGGATTTCTTACAAATTAATTTGCTTTACCTACAAAATATGCTTTTAAAATTCATTAGTAGGAAGAAAGTAAAAAGCACAATATCTAGTGTACTATATTCTTATGTAACATGAAATCGCAGTAGTTCTTTGAAAGGAAAAATTGTTTCTGTATATTTTTTAGAAATCAAATAAAATAATTTTGTACAACTAAGGAAATGTTATAATCATAAGTTTTTTTCTAAATACAGTACAATCCCGATTAACTGAAGTACTATGAGGTGTAGTCGTTTTCGATGACAAAAAATAACTACTTAAACCGCGAACTAGGTAATTTTTTAAACAAAACCGTCTCAAACCTCCAGCGGTAATTATGTACCATGTACTATGATCTATGTTAGTGAAACATTTCTATTTTCTAAAATGTATTTTATTTACATCAAGTGTTTTTTCGGTTGCCTTTTATATTTTTTCAGAATTAACTGAAAAAGTTTAAATTCATTTAATGTATATCTTGTTTAAAATATTAATTGCTCCTAGAAAATAACAAAAACATTATGGCCTTTTAGGTGGGCGTTTCCAGGCCAAGACCACATTTGCAAACCCTGAAATCAAGTTCCTATTCGAAATAAGATTGCTTCCTCATTTAAGATTAACCATTTCTCTGAATAATCCTGAATCTCCTCTCTCAGTTTTTATTATTATTATATCATAACTTCTGAGGCGTTCCAGAATTACGGATGGTATCTTTTCCATAACCATCAAACCCAGATATGTCAGGAATCTAATTATATAGACCACTGCCCCGAAAGAATTACGATTCTGGCGCCCAAGACGGAATTTTCTCAAACTAAAATTAACATATCCCATTATTTACGAAAAACTATTAAAAGGTTTCATTACTTAAATAAAATATTATTTTACGCTAACTAATCACATATAATTAAACTTGACAGGCTACGTCAATTATAAATATAATTGACTGTTTCTGTGCATTTTCTGTATGTTTGTTCTTATTTAACGTATTAGGTTTTTTGACTGGATTACGATGTTGTCTCTCGGTGTTTATGACGTAATAAACTATGCTGCGTGAAAAGATGAATTTACATGTTATTGGTTTAATCACGTACTGACAGATACGTGATATATATATATATATATATATATATATATTGCCATTTTCAGCCAAATTTTTAAGAGAATACGAGTTCTCGAAACATTGAAATAATTATCTGATTTCTTCAATGTCTTCAGAAAGTTCGTAGATTTTCTCTACCCATTCTTTTGTTCACTGCCTCTTTAATTATTTACTTTTGTTTCTCCTAGTGCCTTCACCAACTTACAATTAACGTGTTGAAGGTAAAGTCCTTCAAATTTCATCAATATAAGATATGTATTAGGTGTTCTGAGTGTACAGTTTAGCTGGGAATGGCTTTATCTGGGCACATGCCTCCAACATGATAAGTTACGTAGCACAATCTCCAGCCTGCCAGCAACTGCGCAGTTCGCCCTCGTGATGTCTTAATAATATTGGATCTCTGATTTCAACATTTGACAAATTGTTAACGGCGGAATAGTGTTTTGCAGTCGAGCTTTATTCATATCCGGGGGTAGGGGGTGTAATCAATTAACTGTCAGCGTTTGGGAAGTAGACGATAAGGCTAAAAGATCTGTATAAATTAAAATACTGACCAGATGGTGGCGGTCAACAAAATTTTCGGGAGGTCGCTTTATGGAGAAACTATAAATGGAGAAAGCGGGGACTCTGCCGTTGATCACGATGAGTTTGGGGAATTCGAACAGCTTATTGTGTGACAGGCTGGACTGGATGCCGCAGAGCTATTTCGAGCTATTGATACCTGCCTAACTTACGACTTCTTTGCTGGAATGAATTTGAATAAAATTCAGTTTCTTAAATTGAATTGTTTTATCTACTCAAAATGTCCGTCTCGGCGTCTCGCCCCTATAATAGCATATGAAGATGTGGAAAATGATAGTGTCCCCCACACAATTTGTGTATACATTGAACCTCTTTGAGCATGGCAGGGAAGTGTTCACAAGGATATGGCGTCACATTAAGATAACGAGACCAAAATCGAAAGTCGGGATAATGTGAGTGGCTGAGTCTAATTTTAAGTAACAGCTCATCCCCTAAGAGGGTATGGATCAAAATTCCGCTTTCAATCTTAAACGGGAGGAGAAATAAATAAATTCCATGAAACCAGTAATAAAACTTATATTACAATACCACACAAGATTCCGGTTTATTTACGAAATATATTTCTCCAGAATCACAAACTTCTAATATATTGATCTGTATCTCAGGAATACTTTCGCTCCCTAGATCTAAACGCGTTTTCAACATTTCTTATTCTGCCTGTATTGATACTATTTCTACGAACGTTCGTCACTTAATATTATGTGTTCGCTGTGTACACCCGGTACTTTATTGGAATATACGTCGCCAAAAATAGAATGACCTGCGAATAGCTGTTGGAGGAAAGCAATTACTACTATTTAATATTCATTGTATTCATACGATCGGGAAGTATATAAAGGTCGTTATACCACACATTCTACTTATCACCCCTTAACTTTTAAGAATGAATTTTTTTTAATATTCAACATATCCTACCACTATCACGTTCCCGTAACAAAGGTTCCTGTGAAAGTGACCTACCGTCACTGACACGACTATAGTCTGTTTCAAATTAGACTATTAACGGTTAGTGTATTGGCATTGAATGAACCAATCACAGCGCTTGAAATGATGGGCAATGTTGCCGGATGTATGTACCGCGAGGGGTGTGGCCTTGGAAGCTGTATGTCATTACTCTGCTTTGTGGCAACTAATCTACCATCCACTTGGACACTTCTGATTTATAAATTGTTAATAACTATATCTCGCCAGTTATAGTTATAGTTCAAATTAATGTGGAATTAAATACTATGCCAGTCTAATAAAAATAAATATGTGGCCAACGCCGGGCACCCATATAGTATCTTATAAATATAGCAAGTGTATAAGTGGAATCAACAATCGTATAATTCTTCGTTGAACTGCCTTCTTCATGTCTTTCGCCACATTGAATGGCGGTATTTATTATTAGTTATTTGTCCCTTACAGTAGTAAGCGGTAGACAAATCTTGTACTGAAAGAAGTTTATGCCGGACTACATGAACCACGTGGGCTAATTCTACCGATGCTGGCGCCAAGTTTCCACCGTCAGGAAAATCGTCCGACCTTGCCGAGGTATTTTGGCTTTTCTAGTAAGGTTGAATCATCTGCACATTCCTTGTCTTCCTTGAAGCATGTTAGTGTACAGTCTTATTTGATAGCGGTACATTAATTTGTTTCATGTTCCTATTTTGTATTCATAATTTAGCGTAAAACCAATACGATTTGTGTCGCGATAGGAAACTTTTTATAATGGTATTCGGAAGTGAGATGATCTGAAATATTCGTTTAGTAAGCATTTTCATGAATAATGATAAGATGGTCACATTGATGAAGCTGGAATATAAAAATTGAAACATTGTACTTTTAGGAGCCCTGCATTAAACACTTTTAACCTTTTATTTTGTTATGTAGTATAGCAGTGTGTATGTTGGAGTGAGAACTTTAAATTAATTTGCTTTCGTTACTAACTAAACAAGTAACGTTTTTATCTTTCTCTATTGGTGATGCCTGGAGCAAAACTTTTGTTCCTTAGTCATAAGCACGAATAATGCAAACGTATTTCTTCTGTGGCGTTTCGAAATCAGGCAAGTGTAGAAGGGAGATAGATGTACGTTGCGACACGTCTGTTGCTTCCCGTTCCGTGCTATGAATTTCTAAGGTTTAGACAGTTTCCACCACGGGATGATGTTGCCTGTCTGTTCCTTGAGCTGAAAGGGGAAATAACTCGTCGCCCTTGGGAATAAATCCCTCGTATACTTCTGTAACATATGTGTATGGAAACGTTATTTACTAGTGTTTCATAGTTCATCTCAAATCCAGACACAAAATATTAGTCAAGGTAGCGCACGAGGGCGAATTTAATACGTAATAACCTGACCGTATTTGTAGTTTATCTTATTCACAGCACGTTTACATAAGTGACATCACGCAAGGACATGTAACTAGAAAGGATACTTTGCACTTGCTATTAACCCCATAAGTCCCGTCATAAATCCATTCTTTTTTCACTACAAGTGCCACGATTTTCTGTAAGTCCTACGAAGCAAAATCTTGTTCGATCATTTCTTAGTTTTACTCGTTCATGGCGTGTGTGTCGAAAAACACAGTCTTAACTACTATCTCATAAATACTGGAATGACAGTAAAATTGTCAGTGCCATATTAAAATTTTCTTGTTTTTCATTATCTGTAGGGAAAAGGCGAGATCAAAGTGTGCATTTGGGGGTGTCGTGCAGAAGACCCCTAATCCTCTCTCTGTGCAATGAACAAGCAGGTAGACGTGACTAACGCCCCCACCCCCACCCCGCCCCACCCCCTCGTCTTTCTTACTCCTAGGCTTTATTCACAATGTGAGTCAAAGTATGTGAATTCTATCGATTATATGATATTTCATCCTGGGATTACTGCATTAATATTTGTTAGACGTATAAAACAATACTAATAATTTAACATAATTAGGACGACAAATTGCCATTTGCTGTAATTTTATAAATCTTGTTGTTAACAAAATCTATGCATTTAATGAATTTTTAAAAATCTTTGAATGATTCATGAAGAATACTATTGGTTACAAAAGGGTAGTATTAGGGGAGTCAGAAGAAGACTTCGAAAACATAATAAATGGCATGAACGTGGTCCTGGAAAAAGAGTTCAGTATTATAATTAATAGAGGGAAAACCAAGGTAATGGGGTGTAGTATGGGAAGCAGTCGAATGACAACAGTGTTGGATTGGGAAGAGATATTTTGAAGGAAGTTCATGCATGAATTCTGCTACTTGGGCAGCATAATAACTAGGGATGGTAGAAGTATAGTAGTCATAAAGAGTAGGATAGCACAGGCAAGAAAAACTTTTGTAAAAAAGAGGAATTTACTTATGGGTAATATAAGTGTGAATATTAGGAAATCATTGCTAAAATGTTCGTATGGGGTGAGGCGTTATATGAGTGCGAACCGTGGACGATAGGAGTTTCAGAAGTGAAAAGAATAGAAGCCTTTGAAATGTGGTGCTTTAGGAAAATGCCGCAAATCACTTTGGTGAATAGAATTACTAACGAGGTAGCTTTAAGCAGAATAGTGGAAGAGGGAGCAATATGGAGGGCGTTGACCACGAGAACGGATAGATTAATAGGCCGCGTTTTGAGACATGAGGCTCTTTTAAAATTAGCATTAGGTGGAAGTGTGTTGTGTAAGAACAGACGAGGGACGCCAAGAATGGAATAAGCTAAGTAGTTTAGGGCGGATGTGAGATGTTGTAGTTATGGTGAAACGATAAAGTTTGTGCAAGGTAGGTTAGCAAGGAGGGTTGCTTCAGACCAGTCTAAGGACTGAAAACACCACCACAACAACAACA
Source organism: Eucriotettix oculatus (assembly GCA_034510155.1). NCBI lineage: Eukaryota > Metazoa > Arthropoda > Insecta > Orthoptera > Tetrigidae > Eucriotettix > Eucriotettix oculatus. The sequence continues at coordinate 9,097,970 of CM067378.1, forward strand.
TCATGAAAGAATAAAGCAGCCAACCTGCCAGAAATAATTAAATAAATTATAGTTGACAGTGCGTTAGTTCCCCTGCTGTTGGATCCTCCTCAGGTGTATAAGAATAAAAATCTGAATATAATTAATTTCTTGTTATTTAGGTAAATAATTAAAATCATACTACATTAGAAATTTCGCTTCAATCGTCCCACGTATGGGAAACTGCTAACTCAGATCACTATCCATAGGAACAATATCCATACGTTTCAAAGAAGATACATTTTAACTTGTATGGAATCCGATACACATATTTTAACCAATATTTACAAACTTTTATTCCAAAATTCATAAAGGTCTAAGTTAAAAAAAAATTAATCAAGATTAGAAGCTAGGGAGAGTGACGTCAAATATTCAATGGGTAGTTGATAATAGCATGCTGCACTGCTACGTTTGAACCCTGCTGGACTGAAACTAACGTTTAATATACTACAATGCATAGCCTACTTATTTCAATCAAGCCGTAAAAGTGTTCGCTGTCTCTCTTTGTGTGCCAAGTGGTCCAGTACTGGTTGCACCATCTCAGAAAAAAATAATACTTTGTGCATTCCCTCATGTTTTGGGAGTTCAAAACTAATTTTGTTTCATTTATATTGTTTGCGGGTCAAAAATAACCTCCGTTTTTCGAGTTTGCTGCTATCTGCGAATATCTAAATTATCAATGACTGTGTTGACTTATCCTTTTCAAATAAACTGCATCTTGTTCAGTACATTCAGGCCTACAAATTAAACATATATTTGTTAACTTATTATTTTTTATTTACTCTCTGTACCACGAATTTGTTGATTCTAAATTAGGAAAAATCCAGAGCGAACCTCAATAATTTCCATGCTTTTGCACACAGTGGTCCAGTTTATCTTCATAAACGTTACTTTTACAAATTACACACCTTTAAAAATGGAATTTCTCAATTTTTTTCAATTTTTGAGACGCAATATCTCTGATGGGCATGTAGATAAAAATCTGAAACTTGTTCACATAATAGATATAAATTTGAGATTTAACTCAAAGATGGTATTAAAACTGTTAAACATAGCAAGAAATGGTCGATTTCCACATGTGGGATAAGTGGGTATATCAATATAATACTTTAAATATTTAGACATGATAAACTAAGAAAACTATTTTGATATCAACATGTAATATTATATAACAATTTGTCATATTATATTCACTATTATGTAATGTATATTTCAAAATGCGTAATGAAGTATAAAAATATTAAAAAATAAATTTAAACAACATTCATGTAAAATTGCAAACAATTTCTTTGAACCAAATTAGCAGTGAATTAATAACTATAACATGTCTTCTAGCCCATAATTAGTTCTTAGCCTGGAATTAACAGTAGTAATATTATGTCATAAAGTTTGTGTTATTAAAAGTACACCGTGGCGAATTCCAGGCAACTCCTAAACTTGATCCTTTTCATTCTTCAATCACGAACAACTCTTGCATTTGAATGTTCACTTTTTTGATACTACGCATCCTATTTGAATTTTGGTCCTCTCGTTTCTCATACTTATTGCGAAAGAATTTTCAGAAATCAAATATCGAATTATTAATGCTTAAACATTTAATAACGTATAAAATTATATTACAACAGTTGCAAACGTTTTAGTCGCATTTACTTAACTCGACGTTAAGAAGGTCTAGCTCAGAGGTGCCAAACCATGGCGCCTGTTTCTATTTCGGACGAGAAGGCCCTTTACATTGTACAGTTAGACATGTAATCTATAAATAAATTAAATTAATGGTAAAAGGCACTAATAACAGTTCTCATGGCAAACGAAGACAACACACAATTCCAAGTTCCAAGCTGATCTTGCTCTCAGTGCCAACAACTGTAGTCCCAACTATAGCAGCAACATGAAGCTATTACCCTTTTCGTACAGGAACATCATTCTTGAGTTTTGTAGATTGGTGCCTCATTAAACTGGCGTAAATTAATTATTCCGATTCGTCCCTAAGCGAAGCAGATTCTATCCTCATGTCTATTTGCCAACCCCTAACTATGAACGCAAGCGCTGAAACATTGTGCTAGTCATATGGCGCATTTGAACTCGTCTATCAAAAACTTGGCCAATAGAGGATTGTGTTTTGACCTGCGGTGGGCTAAAGTACCTAGCCGCTACACGTCGAAATATTATAGTGTTATTGAGCTAGAGAAAGGCAATGATTTAATTGCCTAGGAATAAAAAATTCACGACTTGATTTGGTTGCACTTGTAATCAATTAGTAAATATGGTAGACTGTTGGGCAGTGTGGAATTGTGATTAGTTTTTTTGATGTAGGATTGTAATGCATATAAAGAGTATCAATTTTTTTATTCCACTCTAATGAAAGTTAATAATAAAAAAGTTCAGTAAAGTAAAGAGTAGTTAAGTAAAATCTCCTTACATAAACCTCGCTTATTTACATACATTAACATATAAAAACTTAAACAATTTGATGTAAACGAATTTAAATTTACTTTAAATCGGTTAATTGAAATTAAAAAATAATATTGATCAGCACAATATAACCAATGTGATATACAAAATACCGTGTAGAAACTATATATATATATATATATATATATATATATATATGATCGTTTGCCTTGTTAACCTACGTTTCTCTCAACTGAGGTGACGTTGTATTAATGGACACAGGAATATTTTTAACTATTACGAAGTACGTTGTACGAATTAAGTTGCTTTATTCTCAATCAAAGCTATACCAATAAATAAAATTGAAGTGTCTGTATGTATGATTGTATCGAATAGGCTCCGAAACGGCTAAACGGATTTCAGGGATTGGAACAGTAATTTTAACTTAAATTTTGGTCTATGTTTCATTTCGATATCTTGCAGAGTCAAAAACAACTAACTGTGTTAAAAGAATAATTTTGGCAGCATGAGAGAGAGAGAACTCCATCTATTGTTGAAGTAGGATTCGCGCCGTTATTAGCCTATTGTTGGCAGAGAGCTAACTCCCTGAGAAATAATATACTTCTTTGGATGGTCGATACGTTGTATACGTAAATTGGTTTTATTTGTCGCGTCAGGTAAATTGTAATTTTTAGTAATGCTCTTTTTTTTGCGTTAACAGGCTGAATGTGGGTGATCCTGCCACAGACAATTCCTGTTTAATAGCATAGGAAAGTCATTGTAAAGGGGGGATGTGGAAGGTAGAGCAAGGTATCCTAGGATTGACTAGGGTCCCCGGGCTGTGGTTTAATGATTCTACCCGGTGTTTCACCTAAAGAGATGCAGGAAAAATCCTAGAAAACGTGCATCAGCTAGGTTTCACGCCCTTCCGAATGATGGGGGACGAGTCTGTTGTGGGGACGCAGTATTCCATTCTTCGTGTCTGCACCACTTTTAGGAGGCAGTTGGCCGACTGATCCAATGGAATCAGAGAACAACTCTTACCGTATGCCCAAGGTCTTCGACACCAGTACATACATCACCTACAATTGGTGAAGGTGCTTCGGCATGTGAGAACCTTGAAGAAACCAGAGACAGTACGAGGCATTCCCGACGGAATCAGTTGAGCCCCGCAGTCAATTTGGGGAAGAAATGCCTGCGTGAGAAAACTCCCACAGGCTCCTCCTCCTCATTTTTATTGGCTTCGAAACGTACGACATGCTCAAAACCAACTGCGAGTTATAAAGGTTGCATGAATCGAGCATAAATAAATGTTACTGTACATTTTATATATTCAATTAATTCAACTTTATCAAAATTCTGTACCTGTTGTTTCGTTTTTAGGGCAAAATAAAAAACTACTTCCGCGCGAACGAAGTCGCGGGCATAGCTAATTCGAAATAAAATAGGTACCTAAATTTTTATAAAGTAATTGGTAGCTTATTATTAACTTTAATTTTCACATAATTAATTAATTACTTTGTTGACTATGGCACGTTAGTTGCTGAAAGTTCTCAACAAATACTGCTTGGTAAAAGTAGTGACAGTCTGAAATGCAGGACAAGGTTATGAAGCTGTATTTTGGTATTAGCAAGCTAGGATCTCTTTGAAGTATGAATGTCCGGTCACGCGTGAACTGAGCCTTTGACCGGACGTGCTGTTTCCGTTACACAGTGGCCACGGGGAGATGCGCCAACCTCTGCCTCGAACGAACGTCAGCTAAAGTTGAAATTCATGCTGGATGATTCATGCGAGCTACGCAGAACGTGGAGTAAGTTGAAATGAAGCCAAGATTAGACATGCCATGATATCCTTCCTCCTCGAGACAGTTCTTCGTCACCAGTAGTAAATCTTTGACCTTGCGGTAGCTTGCTGTCACAGATTTTTCATTGTGTTGGTCCCATTCCTACTACATCTCGTATTATTGCCCCGTCGTGTTCAACAACTGAAAACCCAAGGTTGGTGAAGTCTTGGCGTGTCTAACTTCTCTCACTTTTCCGTTCCCAAATTATAATTGTTCAGAGGTACATTCAAAAACCATAATTAATTAATAATTAATCATGGCTCGTTTGTTTGAATTGTCAAAATTGAAAACTAAAGACTGTTTTCGTGACAAGTGATATTGTGTTTGGAATATCACTCCGTTGATATTAGAATTCCGTAATCTTATCAGGCTGAGGACTTCTCCAACGAGAAGATGTATGTAGTATTTCTGGGGAGTGGCAACACAGTTTGATTTGTTTAATATTCCAAACTTCTGTGACGCCTTTCACTTCTTTCCTGGAAAACTTCATAGATATTAATAAAATTATTATAATATGGCTAAAGTCAGATTTTATTAAAAATTGCATTTTCTACAAACAGTTCTCTTCCCTTGTTCTTCAATTATGTATAAAAATTAATAAATTTATTTAAAACGACTATCGTTGACTTTCAAGCAAATAAATAAATTTCATGTACACGATTACTTTCTTCATTATCAAAATAATTTTTAAATTAATGTTAACTATTTAACTGACACGAAATTACGTGTTTCAACAACTTCAAGGATTAAAGGAGATAGAATTGCCAAACACCATCAGAAAACTTCCAAGGTTACAAGCGATTTTTAACAATCTTTCATGTATTCATTAAATTATAATGTTTTCACATTTATTGAATTTATATTGGACCTAATGCGCAGCATAATACATTCAATATTTACATTAATCCGCTCTATCTGCTAAAAGAGATTATTTATCCAAATGTCTTAAATTGACAAAATGTTCTTTAATTCTTCATTTCACTGATATAGCAGTCTCTACAATCGAAGTACTCAATTTTATATACAACATTGGCTATCCAAATTTTGTAAAACACCTTAAGAATCTAGGAACTTTTGGGATTCCGACCGGGTGAGAGTAGGCATTGGCCACGACGTTACGATGACGTTCACTGTCATCGTTATCAAGTGATATCAGTAACCTGCGTTCTTTGTTATCTTTAGAATCTTTTGACGAAATTAAATTAAATAAGTGATATATATATGTATATCCTAACACCATAATTAGCAAACAAGTTGATTAATATAAATTGTATGTTTTCTAAATATGGTAAAACTATATAGACCATAGTTTTCTTAATCGGTTGTAAATAAAATTAAAGTGTCTGACTGACTGCGTATGTTTGTCTCGAATAGGCTCCGAAACGGCTCAAACGGATTTCAATGAAAATTTGAGGGTTTAAAAACAGAAAATTTAATTGAAATATTCGTGAATATCTTGCATAGTTCTGAAGATGTTAATGTAAGTTAAATATTTATAAATTCATTGAAGTGCCGCGCGAAAGACGGCTTGAAAACCAACTGCGAGTTAAAAGTTCTATTAGGCGTTCGTATGCGTAACTTTGGCAGCATGAGAGAAAGGGAGGGCGAGCATTCTCACTCCATCTATTTTTGCGGGACGTGTTCTAAACCAACTGTGAGCTATAAGGTTTGCCGTGAAGCGATTATAAATAATAATACCGTTTTTTCGATTTCCGGCGAACGAAGTCGCGGGTATAGCTAGTTTTATATAATACAATCTACTTTTCATTGAAATTCGTCAACCATTTCGGACAAGAGTCATTCAAAGACAACGAGCCTTTTGCAAAAGAAAATTTATATAATATTTAAGAAGAAAACACACTTTATAATTAATTTAGTGCCGTTTTCGAATAGTGACTTCGGGCTGATGTCCAACCAATTGCGCACGAACTGTTCGACCTGTTGATTGTTCGCCAAGCGTTCTCCTCCTAGTGCTTCTTTAAGAGGCACAAACGTATGGAAATCGCATGGTGAAAGGTCAGAGCTGTATGGAGGGTGGTCCAAATGTAGTCCGGTGCATTTAGTCAATTTTTGGGTTGTTAGGCTGCTGTGTTGGTCGGAGCAGGACGTCTCGAATTTTGATTGATATGCAGCTCGTACCTTGGTCAAGAAGGTCTCGGTGTTAGGCAACGTTTATTGTGTCATGATCATGAAGAAAATCAACGGGTAAAACTCCTCGAGAGTCCCAAAAAACAGCTGGCATCACCTTCTCGGCTGACAAGTGAATTAAGTCTTATCATGTATTTTATTTGTTCGTCATGGATTGCACACTAGACCTTCGTTTACAGTTAATATTGTAATTTTCTCGCAATCCCGTTTTCTTCTGCCTGGTTAAATCGGAATACCGCATTGCTGTTCCTCGTTCTACTAATCTCCAAACCGCTCAAATCTCGCATTTCATGATATCTGTAACATCATAATAAAGCTTGTATCCTACATATTTCTTATGGTACGGATCTGACAGTGAAGTACCTGGATCACCTGGCGCATCACCACTTCCGTTACACGCCCCTGAATGAGTCATCAGTTCCTTCATAAATCTTCCGTCCCCTCCCCTCCTTATTCATGTATTATGTATTAAGATTCTGGTTCTGCATGAAGATTGTGTACATAATGCATTGCGATGTTGAGAAATATCCAAGGAATTAGAAAACAGATTAATCTTACGTCAAGCTAATTGTAACCACATACACGTTAGAGAATGTAGGCTTTCTCGGTGAATGGACTGTATAAAAAGTTCTCTGGATTTCACCCGGGTTATATCATTTGTGAAATACAGAACTGATCAGTTATCAGAAGGCGGTGGCGGAGTTAGCTGTTGATATAACCTGGGTGATATCCCGAGAACTTTTTATTCATATACACGTTGATTACAAAATCAAATAAAGTGAATACAGTGTATTACGATTTTATTAACTTTATATGGCTGAGATTAGGTCTTGAATACAAGGAAAGTTATCATATGATAATGCTATTAATCTGGAAGATTCATAGTTTGGTGAACAAAGGTTTAATAATGAGTTATATGTATAGTAGTGTGGTGTTTACTTTGGGGAACGCGGGTGACAAACGATATAAGAGAAATAAAAAACAATCGCGAATCAACGAGAATGGTTTCATTGGAAAAACCGGGTAAAATTGCCGTTTTGCTTAGTGACGTCGTTCTTCGTTTGCTGTTACCGGATGTTCCTTTGCTGGACACGTCTTCTAGATCCTCTAGCGCCTCTTCTTCAGGTTAAATCCCCATCACATGTTATCTTTTTATTTTCTGTACTCCCACCAAACGAACCTTCTTTCTCGAAACATGCAGAATTTAACTTTTACGCATGTTGTTTCCTCAGCCGCTGCTCTCTCATCCCGTCTTTCTCAGGACAGCTCCCGGGACCAACTGTCCAAATACAATACACTCCAGGCAATAAATAATGTAAACGGCGACGTTTCCCGCCTACTCGGCCCCAACCAAACCACCCTCGCTTTTCGTCCTGCTGTACGGGAATACCAAAAACTAAATTATTTTTGCTTTACCGCTTCAATGTAGGGGTCATAAGGCACCACAGTAGTGTATGCAGATTATGCCATTACTTACGAATCCCTTATGTTGTATAAAGGGTTATGATTTCTAATTTAGTAGACACGTCCACCATAATTTATCGTAATGGAAAACAAAAATAAGTAGTAAATATTTTCATACTACTAATTACTACCCTTTTGAAGTTATCAACAAGTTAATTAATATAATATTTAGTTATTGTGTTAGGTAATCATTTCGATTACACAAAAAATTCAACTTCTTTTTGTGCGTGTTTTAATCATAGTACAGTGTTCAATTTATTTAAACAATATATTTCTATTATTTTCCATTATCTAATTTTATAAAAGTTTACAGAGAGACTAAATTATTTTTGACCACCGTAATATTGCTTACAGAATTTATTTTATTTTATGTTTACGTGTTATGTAAACCGATAAACGGTCTTGGATCATTATAGTTAAAAAACAAAAAGCCAATTTAAAAATTCATAATTATAAACATATTCCCATGGCTAAACCTTGTCTAGAATTTTGAAAAAACACTGTTTTGGACAAAAGAGAATTATCTATGAAATGTTGCGTATTAAAAATTAGACTTGGGTGAACCCATGCCAAGTAGTACTGCAGTGGTTTCTTGACCATCTCAAAAAAATCCAGATGCATGTTTTTTTTTGTTTGCAGGTGTCTATGATTTTCTAAATTACTTTTGAAATGATAGGGTATCCCAGTGCTCACCAATTAAGAAATTCACAGATACTAGGAAACGCATAAAAAGAGCATGTTCTGTGACAAAAACATGGCAGCCATTTTGACCGCACACAATGATAATTTTTGGAATTTAGTTTGGAATATCAAAACATATGGGAATGTACCTTCAAAATATGAAGCAACCGCTTAATATTTTTCTGTAGCACTTGGCATGCATTCAACGTCAAAGTATATGATATCTCTGCAGCGTCTGTGATTTTCTATTACATAAGTTTTGACGTGTGTCGTGTTATACTTTGTTGTGTTGTACTTTGAATCTGCTCTCTGGCTTCAAAAATTTCTCAACTATTGTTCGATAAATGTCTTATATGGAAGCAAAACGTTGTACAAGTATTTGATTTTTTCATTTTATCTAATTTTTACGGTCTGTAAGCATTGCCAATTTATTTCTTATTTTTTCTATGGCAAACGTTAAATTTTTAACATAAAAATGTATAATAAATTATTCTTTGTTTATCAAGGTCAATTTTTTTTACAAATGCGTTTCTGGGAAATTCATTTTTCTTGTCATCTATACAAATAATGAATGTATCTTGTTTGTCCCGAATACGTTCCCCAATCATTCATCCGATTACGGTAAAATGTCTATGAATTGTACTGCTTATGATGTTTAGGTGCTTTCCCCATTCCATATTTCAGTCTTCTTAGGTACAATATAAATAAGTATCAGAGCCACGCTGGGCGTACAGCTTTTATATTATATGAATGATATATGTGTATTATTAAACTACGTTTTATTTATTAAATTACTATACCGAGAAAGATTACGTTATTTTTAGAAGATACGTTATTTTGTAACTTGTATTGGCTAAATTTTAACAAACTAAAGCCTTTGATTTTAAACAAACAAGTAAAAGCCCCAACCTATACTTCATCGTATCGTCCTACAAGTCTGCTCCCAATAATCTCCAAACTACTGTAGCGCAGAAGAATACTCCCCTTTTTATCCATCATTTAATATACAATACAGAACTTTCTACCAGAACTACTACGAAGTTTTTAAATCTTACCTAACAAATAGAATGTTCCAGACAAACGTAAATGAAACATTCCGATTTTACTCAAATAGCATCCGGGGTTCCACAAGGCAGCGTCCTTGGCCCACTGCATTATGTCCTATACACTGCTGACGCTCTCTAGCCATCAAGATACCAAAAAAACTACCATTAATCTATAGGATCCTTTATAATATCTAGAAGAATAGCTACAAAAATAGAGGATTAAGGTAAACTAAAAGAATCAACACGTTCCGTTTTACTGTAGGGGCAGCTACGAGTTTCATAGTAACATTAAACAACGTTGACATACCTCAAACAGACAGCGTCAAATACCTGCGAATCTCATAGACAAAAAACTGTACTGAAAGAAGCACATTATAAAAAAGAGAAAGCATCTTGAAATAAAAGCAAGGGATCTATACTGGCCAAAAGGAAGGAAATCCTACATTCGCTAGAAAACGAAGTTCTTATTTTATGTGGCTGCTCCTCAAAATCAAATATTGAAATCGTCCAGAGACATTCTTCGACAACTTTTGTATGCCCCATGGTTTGTAACAAACCACACCCCTACAGTTTATCAAGAACCATTAAACTCCACAACAAAATAGAGGACCTCCCAAAAGCATTGCTAGAAGAACTGATAAAGACTAAACAATAGAAGATTGAAGAAGGCATGACCAATCGATCGACATAGCTTCTGGTAATGAAGATGCATCTCTGGATGTAGTTGTTAGAGTATCATACATTTGCCAACAGATAGCCTTAAAAAGTAAAGATTCTGATTGCTAAAAAATTTATATATCAAAGAAAGTTAATGTTGATTATTTCGAGTTTAGCCAATTAATTTCCCATATTTTGGTGGCTATTTGTCACTGTCCAATTTATTGACGGTGACTATACTTATTAGTGGAATATCTAACTTCTCTAATGTTCTGTATAAAACGTGTATTGATGCACCTTCATTATCGTTAGCCAAGCAATTGAGCTTAATCTGTGGACGAAAATCAAAGCTGTAATGCGCTTTATCCAAGCACGTCACAGAAACCGAAAGCCTTATGGCTTTAAATATTGATCAGCCGATACGTTTACTGAGAGTGTGATATGGAGAGTTGCAACAAGTAAGTAGTCTCCACACCTGTTCGGCATTGAGAGCGTGACCTTGGCGTGGACAGCCTCACCCACCATCACACGTGTAATCGGAATTTTTTTTAAAAAAAATGTGCATGCTTTGTTACTCCAGAAATAACTTTTGAAACTGTCGGTAAATACCGGAAATGTTGAGCTAACCACGAGAAACTTCGATCCCAATCACAAGTTTTTCACGAATTGTTTCTAGTAAACAATTTTATATTTATTTAATACATCTGCGACTATTCGGCCATATTTTGTAAACTTCATCCGGTAAATTTGATGAAGTTCACAAATATGGACGTAACGTCGTAGATCTATTGAATAAATATAAAATTGTTTCTGAAAAATTAGCTGTGTTGTTTATTTATTATAACTTAATGTCAGACTATTTATTGAGTTTTTAATTCTATTATCGATATGTGATAAATAACAGTTTTATAAGCAGTAGCTTGTTATAATATAGGACAGTGATCGGCAACACTATAGACTTTCTTCTTTCTTGACTCTGCAGCCTATTTAGGGCCTTGGCCTACCGGGTCGACTGCGAACTATCATCCTTCATGACACATTCTGAATTTGGAGTGATACGTGGGTAGCGTATCGATTCTTCATCAGTAGTAGACATTGCGGATCACCGTTGTCCGTCACTGGAATGAGTGTATGTGGCAACGCCACTTTATTCCGTCACTGGGTGAAGAATTTCCCCATATTGGAGACTCTCAGTACAAGTAAACACCAAGGCGCCAGATAGGTGAGACATCGGAATACCAATCGTGCCAAAATCATCGTTTGGTGAATTAAAAATCTGGTACCTGAGTCCAGTTTCTTGATCCCGGGAATTTTGGAAGGGCAAAAGTTAGGGAAAGAAACCGTGGACCAAGCTGGATTTTAATTGGAGGCTGAGGGTCAGGTGATCCGCCATGCATCTCATGGTGGGGTGAATTACCTAGATGTCGCGAGATAAATGGGAGAAATTTGGGCAGTTGTGCATGGGGAGTTGAAGAAGGAAGATGTCTGGAGGGTGCGTGGTGTTTGATCCAAGGCACGGCAGTCGGACACGAACATATGTAGGAGGAAGAAGTTTCGCAGTCGTGGAATAGAAGTTGATCAGTTGGGAATGAAACTTGGAAGTAGGAAGGTGGAGATGAGATGAGAGATAGAGTTTCGAGTTTGGCGATGAACATCAGAAATTATGAAGAAGTCGCTTGAGAGTGAGAGAAGCTTACAATCTAATCTAGGAGCACACTGAAAAGAAGATAGACGGCAGGGAGCAGAAGGTGCCCCATCTACGTAATCCTGGCACCAGAATTCCTAAAAAGAACACCAGGTACCGACAGCAAAATTCACCACTGGAAGTAGTCGCCTGACAAACACGGAAGCCTGAATTACGAAAAGGGAGGAAAGCCGCCGTTTCAAAAACGAAAAAGAGCTGCTGCCACTCTGAGATGTGTCATTATTGTCGTTCTGATGCAAAATTCCCCACAAAATTTTTCTGTGAATAAATTTAATTTGTTTTTATTTAATCTAACCCAATAATTTATTTTCATTTTAATTAAAATCTAAAACCCCCTGTTCATTATACTTTGATGAAGGGGCGGTCTCAAACCCTGCATGGTGCCTACCATCTGTGAACTTCAGGTAAGTCACCAACTTTCTGTCTCTTCCCTGTCCTTATTAATTGTTTTAATTAACTTGACAGTGTCATTTTCTGACGCATATATATAGTGTAAATTTGAATGAGATGTTTTTCATTCCCGTATTGTTTTACCATGAAATAAGGCAGTTAGGTAAGATGGCTGGTGCGGTTCTTGATCCCGGAGCTGTTATTCCGACTGCGTAGGGATTTGGCAAGGCCCAAGAGTAAACCAGGTTGCTCCTATTCGCACGAGTACTTCCGTGCGGGTGGGATGTTATGGGATGGGATGCGATGGGTTGGATTGGGTGGGAAAACTCAAACGTCAGATTACCTCAAAGCATTCACAACGATTTTAAAATCTGCATACGACTCGCTAATCAGTTCCATACCATTTGCATTACACTACTCTGCAGTATTGGTGTAATTATAATTCGAGAATTATATGTCTACGTTAATTTCAAATTAATAAAAATCACCGGTTGTCATTATACTTTCCGGATTTCCCGTAAGAGCATGCAATGTTTGCATTCCCCAAATTTTCTAGTATTCCTTAACGGATCTTCTAACATGATTCCTATAAGGAAGCAAACTCCAAGAATTTGGGTTTTATAAGCTACGATTGTAGGTCAGTGCCTCCTTAAATTTTAAAAGTCGCATTATTTTGTGAAAGTTCATTTCGTTTACTTCTTTTAGCGTTTTTAGTATTAATAATAAATCATATTCCATTGACCCCATAGAGAAGCAGAACCTCAGGGATGTGGAACGAGTCAGAGATTGTGCATAAATTACTATTACTCTCTGTTCCTATTTACATTCATATGATTATGTTTAAGTTTCCATAAGACATGCTGTAGCACTATAGAGAAGACAAGATATATGATTTGTGATTTATATATAATATTAATAAATATTCCTAATATCTTATACTATCTGAGTTTGTTGTGAATATGTGACTGTTAAAAATCACAAATAACATCTGTGATTGAATATACTCTCATGTACTCTCTTGATGAGCCCCCTGCAGGCATGAAGTTTCTGAGGGATCCTGACATAATATTCTGAAAACGTTTTCTGTAGATCAAAAACTTTGTCTCCATAATGAATTATCCCAGAATATTATACCATATGACATTAAATTTAATTGAAGTGTCTGTCCGTATGTTTGTGTCGAATAGGCTCCGAAACTGTTCAACGGATTTGAATGAAAATTTCAGGGATTGAAACAGAAATTTAACTTAAATTTTCGTGTATGTTTCATTTCGATATATTACAGTGTTCAGAAGATTTTAATGTAAATATTGAATAAGCCATTGAATTCCGTACGAAAGGCGGTGTGAAAATGAACTGCGAGTTAAAAGTCCCATTAAGCGTTCCAATACCATTCATCCCACTTACTGTGTTATAAGCGTAATTTTGGCAGCAAGGGTGGGGGGGAGGCGAGCATTCTGACTCCATCGATTGTTGTAAACGTGTGATGTGTTCACAACCAACTGCAAATTATAAGGTGAAGTGATCATAAGTAAATGATACCGTACCTACGTTTTTTTAGAAGAGCTATTCCCGCGCGAACGAAGTCGCTGGTATAGCTAGTAAATAATAATAATAAAAAGCCGTAAGTCACCTATTTTCAAATACATAAGCAAAATTATTTAATTTGAACTTACGTTAGTTATTTGAAAATAGATGAGTGACTTACTGCTTTTTATTATATTTTTTAAAGTATAATTTTCTTTGGCCTCTGTCGTCTCATGTAGATTATTTCATTTCACAAAATTGTTAGCCTTGAAGAAGGTGCAAGTAGGTACCGAAACGTCGGTTTATGTAATAAAAAATTGTCTGTTAAAGGTCGTTTCATTAATTTCTCTTAATATAAAACAGGCGTAAAACATTAAGTTCGCGTTATTTTACTCGTGTATCATTTCTGATGTAGTTACTTCCGGTGTACGCCGCGATGTGTTCCGTCACTTGAAGTTCGACATGGTTCAATAGTTCGTGCAGTTATGTCATACACTTATCTAATTTGGTTCCTATTTCAAGTGGAAGTATTTAGTTACTGCCCACAGTTAGTTTTTCTATTGTTCGAAAATATAATATTTGTATTGATTGATATAAAGAATTAAACCGCGCTTTGTTAATATTGTTATTAGTTACGATATAACCTTATTATTAAATAAGGGATTAAAATTATTATTTGTTTATTAATGATAATAATTTTTAGCAGGACGTGGTTATTACGGAAAGAAAACAATACATACAAAAGAATTCCTTTACGAAGAAAACAATGAATGATTAATTTCTGTTTTCCTTCCGTAGGGCTTCTCTCGTTGACCGCGACTCCTAGTAAGTGCTTCTCGATTTGCTGTCTATTATCTTCAATATAAGGAGTGAAGGCTTTCCCGGTGAATTATATTTGAATCTTCAATATAAAATGTTCAGTCTTTTTAATGTTGACTGTTCCTGCTCGACGGGAAACTGTTTGTCCTGTTTCCAGCCACTTCCTCCAGTGACCGTCCAGGCCATCCCTACCCCCCCCCCCCCCCAGGACAAGTCTCCTATTGTGTAGCTAACTGACCTGTATCCTCTGGCGTACATTGGCACAGATCCATCCTAAGCTGGCATTATCTCAAAATGGCTGAAAATTAGACAGCACTGTAGTGAAGCTTCCACGTTGTTTATGCTGTTTTTTTCCTTAGTTTTTTTAAGAATGTGTGTCCTAAGTTTCTTTCTGCAATTTGTCCTCGCTTTTAAATCTGTATGAAGAATTACAAACATACATCCTTTTTTATTAAATAGAAGATTACATTTAGACGGTGAGCAGATCGATGCAAAGGTTTTACATTGCTTAGCGAGATCAAGTCAAGATTAGTAGGCAAAGGGCTATTTTTATTACTGGAGCTCTAAAATTAATGTAAACTAGCCATGCCCACGACTTTGTTCGCATGGAAATAGTTTTTTATTTTGCCCTAAAAACGAAACAACAGGTACATAATTTGATGAATTTTAATTCATTGAATATATAAAAAGTACGGCATCATTTATTTATGATCACTTGTGGGCAAACCTTTAACTCG
Organism: Eucriotettix oculatus; assembly: GCA_034510155.1. Taxonomy (NCBI): domain Eukaryota; kingdom Metazoa; phylum Arthropoda; class Insecta; order Orthoptera; family Tetrigidae; genus Eucriotettix; species Eucriotettix oculatus. Next base: position 9,113,396 of record CM067378.1, read on the forward strand.
CAGTTAGTTTTGAACAGGTCCCACTATCATACGTTTCGGAGCCAATAAATGCTCTACCGTCCACATCCCCCCTTTTCAATTCCCTTCCTACGCTATTAAAGGGGAGTTGCCTGTTTCAGATCATCCTCATGTAGCCTGTTAACCAAAAATAAGTAAATAAAAATGAGTAATTACTAAATATTAAAATTTACCTGACCTGACAAATAAAACCAACTTGCTTCTACACTGTTTATATTTCTCAAGGAGTTAGATCTCTGCCAAAAATAGGTTAATTACGGCATGAATCCTTCTGCAACAATAGATAGAATGAGACTACTCGCTCTCCCTCTGACATGCTGCCAAAATTACACTTATAATAGTACAGTAAGTGTGATGAATGGTATAGGAACGCCAACTCATAGTTGGTTTTCACGTCGGCTTTCGCGCGGCAATTCAATGGATTTATAAATATTTATATTAATATCTTCTGAACTCTGCAAGATGTCGAAATAAAGCATACACGGAAAATTAATTATAATTCCTGTTTCAATCCCTCAAAGTTTTATTTAAATCCGTTAAGCCGTTTCGGAGCATAAACAGATCAAGGGTGTAGGCAACACGCATGAACTTTGGAGATTTTAACGCACGATTGAAAAATAAATCTATCCCGTAGAATGTTTTATATTATATACTATTGATATCTTCTGCAATATATAGAAATGAAACATTCACGATAATTAAGTTAAATTTCTTGTTTATAAGCCCTAATATTTTCATTGAAATCCGTTGAGCCGTTTCGGAACCTTTTAGAGACAAACATACGGACAGTCAGTCATTCAGACAGTCAATTAGACACTTCAATTTTATTTATTGGTATAGATTATAGGCGCGACAAAAGAAGTTAGGCAGGTAAAAAAAAATCCCGGTGCCAATTATTGACTGGCAAATTCATTGACACCCAGCGATACTTAAATTCACTATTTAAAATGGAAATGCCAAGACCCGTAGCTATAATAATCATAGTCCCGATGGCAGAAACACAGCAGCAGATCAACTTGAATGTTGTGTGGATTTAACTGAGGGTTCTGTCGTGTGGTGTCTTGAGGTAGGGACACCCTCATCAGTCGTATTTATAAACAACTATTATTAGACTTGATATTTGTGTCTTCTTGAAAGACATTCAATGCAGTCACAACCTGTCACACTAAAAGCATGAGTAATGTTTATTTATTGCGTGTTTTCTTCATACCGTCTTACAAGCCAGAGTGTGTCGTGTTAGTAACTTTCTTATATGGAAAAAGAAACTTTTTTTCTAAACGTAGTCTCATTTTAGCTCAGTTTACTTTTCTCAGTCATTTTCCATAGCTTCGATACCCTGTTTAAAGTAAGAATCGTTGAGCTCCTCAAAATAGCCATCAACCGTAGAGTCCACTTCTCCATTAATCGCAAATCTTTTACCACCGAGCAGAGTTTTTAGAATTTACAAGGAAAATGTAAGCCGAGGGAGCTATATCTGGCGAATATGTATACAATTCGATCTTTATCTGATGAATATCGACCATTGCGATTTCGGATGTGCATTGTCGTGATGGAACAACCCTTTATTTTTCGCCAAATGCTGGCGTTTTTTCTTTCTTTTTATTCACTCGTAAGGTAAAATAATTTCACATAATACTAGTTGGTAATTCTTTGGACTTTTTTAAAATAATGAAGATTATTTCACGCTCATTTTAAAAAACTGTCAATATGACCTTGCCATTAAATGTAAATGTCTTTGCTTACTTCGAAGCCATTTCTCTCCTTTCAGTTCATCTTTTTGACAATTTCTCGTCCCAAGTGTGAAGCGATGGACTCATCCATGGCTACGAATCGACGCAAAAACTGAGTTTTATTTATGTGTATCAACTCTTATTAATGCACAAAATTCCATCACTACCTTAGATTCTAAAGAATTCTCGCCTAAATTATTCCGCCGCCTATTGAAATTGACAAAAAGCGATGAAATTATAATGATTAAATCATAAGACAATCTGTTTTTATGACCCTTTGACATTTCCTGCAGTACGAGTTTGAAATCTTCATAGGATCTGTTAAATATTGCATGTTAAAAGCCGGTTCTAAATAAAACATACATAGACATACGTATTTTAAATCTTTCGTGTTTTTTATCCTGGTTTTTGTATTGCCGGATATAATTGATCCCGTATCAGAAAGTAAACATATTGCGCGGATTTCAATTAGCATATTTCTTAGTATTCTCAGTTTCAGTGTTCGGTGATGTCACGAACTTTCGCATGCCGCCACATATTTTTTAACTCAGTATCACAGTGTTCTTTGTTAAGTTCTGTTTTTATTCTATAGTATTGTGTAGTGATCTAATTCATACGAGGAAGTTTTAGAAAAATATAACTTCTAGAGAATTGATTGAATTTGGTTGTCATTAGGCAAGTAGTTATTGAAAACCTACTATACTAAACACTCGAAGCAACAGACAAAGAAAATCTTGCCAACAGTATCACAGCCGAGAAATTATCGTGCCGTAGTAGAGAAAACTGATTTTGTTCCGTCAAGTTTTAGCATTGCCGGCGAGTGTGTGTGTCCGTATGGGAATGAACATAAATCGTAGCATTTTGAGATGAATGGGAAGGTCTGGAAGAAGCGAGTCAGGTGCGTGAAGGTCGGCTAGCTGAAGAATGCCGCTGGCCAGGCTCCCACGCAATCCTCGAACTCGGTTCACGCTCTTCCTATGTCATCTCTATTTCATTCACTTTACGCATTTCATCTATTATAAATCATTTTTCAATTCTTTTTCGATCTGTCACCCTGTTTTGTATTTATTTATTTTCTCCCTCATTTGCTATGTTTGTTTTCCCACCCTATGGGATTAAACCCACTGCCACCATAGTCTAAAAGTATTCATGGGCATGACTATAATCGATCATTCGGTTATTGAAGTTCGGCTGGAACTTTAAGTTCTGTCGGTACAGTAAAGGAATACACACAATGTCCTCAATGAAGTAAAAAAATCCTTTCGGTACCATTTAATAGCAACAAGTACTCCTGGTACCTATGCCAAAAATTTTTTAATTCGCTCTCAATATTGTCACAAATCGTGGAATATAAAGTGAGTCTGAACAACACGAAATTTTGCGTTGTGTCAATTTATTTAGAACGCGTTGCGTTACGTGAACTTTATGATCGTGCGTGCGCAGAAGGTTTTAAACTTAAAGTATAAATAAATCGAATGTAAAAAGTAACCAAATCTCGATATGAAAAAATATTATTTACCTGTAATTTCGTTAATGCTTAGAAATTTTGGTTGTAATATGCCATGTTAATTGGCGGTTATAAATAATTACAATATTGTCTATTTTTTGAAAGAAAATATTTCGTAATATTTTATATAATTATGTGTTCCGGGTGACCACTTTGCAGGATATAGTTGATAAAATGTGGGACTAACAGAATGTAAATAGGTGACACCATATTGCGCGCTTTAAATATACCAGATTTCCCAGTATTCTGCTTGTCTGGCATCCCAGACGCTTTCTAAAACGTTCGTAACTATATGAAAAATATGTGTATATTTTTTATTGTGGGATGCTTTTGTAAATAAGTATTTTTAAAAAAACGCATTGCAGACACAAACAGTCCTATTCCTACTTATATATGTGGTCAGACGTTATGCAGTGAATATTTTTGCTAGACTTCAGTTTGGAATATTTACACATATCTGTAAGAAAGGAAGACCGAAAGACTTTGCTAATATTCTCCTAAAACTATTAGGATCGGAAACATTTGCTGTTAAAATTATGTCAAGTTTCAGGCAACCAAACGAAAGAAAATTAATTTATTTGGCATGTTTTCAGTCTTTAATTTAATAACCTTCCAGCCTCCATTTCATAAGTTGAAACATGAATTAACTAACCTTTTACTTAGCCACTCTTTAATTGTCGAAGAATTTTTTGTAGTTAAGTTTATCTGAATCTAGAACTTAACATAGTTAAGACACTAATTACTTAATTAAAAACATGAGGAATATTTATCAGTATTAGATGTCAGATATGTCTTGTTTTCTCTGTAGAACTTAATCGTAGCTTAGTATAGGCTAAGCATGAAAATAATCATATGAATGCAAAGAGAAAGTTAGAGTTAATAGTAACTAAACTATCATAAGAACTTTGTACCATCTCTGGCAAGTTCCACATCCTTGAAGTTCTGCTTTTCTATGGAATCAATACAATATTATTAAATACTAATATATAGTTGTATTCTTGTAGAAGTAACTTGTAGAGCCGGGATTCCCAAACTGTGTTCCGCAAAAAATTTAATCAGTTTGTAAGACGAAAACTCCGTTTGCATCTAACGGGAGGAAGTGGAATCATTTCTCACACCTTTTCCTCTCTAGATTGTTTCGAAAACGATTCAGCAACGTTACGAAACAAAGAAACCATCATCCTTGTTTCCCGCTACAATAGGAACGATGAACAAGTGTGAACGTGTTCAGCCAAATAGAATCACATACGAAATTATATTTGAATATTTTAATTAACTTGACAAGAGCAGCTATGGCCAACAAATAAACCAACCTTATACACCTTTGTTTGTCTCCTTATTTGAAATGTTAAACTTCGCTGTTGTTAAGACATTATGCCCAATATTACGTCTTGTTAGGTAAGCTCACAAAGCAGGAAAACAAAGTAAGTGGAGGGAATGACGATCTGAAATTGTTTTTAGAAAGAATAGTGGTAGCAAAAAGTTTCCAAAAAATTTTATAAATGTTATGAGTGAAGCCGTGAAAGTCAAACTATGTAAAATCAAAACCACTTCAATCCACATTAAATAAAATTTTGTGCGACGAAATGGTTAGTGAAATCAAAGCACTTTTATTACATGCTGAAGTGCGATGGCTATCCAGAGAAGCACTATTAAGACTTTGAACTTCGAAGTGAGTTGTTGTTCTCCTTGCAGGCACAAAATAATTCGGGACAGTATTTTGTTTAATCCTTCATGGTTCATAAAACTTGAATATCCGGAAGATATTTTTACAAAGTGCAATTGACTTATCATTACAAGGAACAAGTATTATAATTTTTAATACAATAAATATAATTGCATCTTTAGATAAAAAAATGTATAATTTTGGATTTAATCAGTTGAATCTAATGATTTTAATTGTTTTCCTACCTTACATGATTGTTTGAATGAATTAAATTTTAAAGTAAATGAGTATGTTAACAAAATATTTTACATCACCTAGCGACGTAACTTGAAATCAATTCTTTTGCGATATTTTCCGAAAAATAGTCAGGACGATTCCTGGGTTCAGTATCCATTTTCCATGACTGCCAAACCAGTAGGTTTAATGAAAGTGACTTTGAAAGTCTAATTTGAAACAAGAATACAAGTATTTGTAAGAAGAGTACCCCAGTTTTTCAAAATCCGCTATTATTGTTATACTTCAGTTTTCAATCACCTATTTATGCGAAGGCAAAGAGCATGAACAGGTCACATCAGGTATTAGACTTCAAAATACAAATATTTTGCATAATGTCAACAAGATGTGCAATTCAAGGATCCAAAGTAATCAGTTATAAGTGGTTTATTTAATCATATTTTGTTTATATTAAATTGCAGTTTTATATTTAAAAGTAATTACTAAGTAATGTATATTTTTAATTTTTACAAGTAGGAATTAACCAACCTAAAAATAAGCCAAGTGTTCCGTTAAAATGTCTGATTTTGCGAAGTGTTGCATTGCAGAAAAGGTTTGTAGAGGCATCAACGTCAACGTCAACATCGCCATCACCTTGGTGACTTTCACGGATGGATCGGCCTTCGCGAGTGTCGCAACACGGCGCTCCTCTTTCACTTGTTTCAAATCTGTAGCCTCGTAACAAGTCACCACGATTCACAGCAAATATTGCAAAGGCGAAACCACGATTAAGTACTCACTCAAGTACTCTGCTGGCATAAATTCTTTGTGCTATCAATCGAATCCAGCAGAATTTTCGTATTCAGTTCCTTAAGCAAATATGATTCACGAGCAGACCCATCTTTGTGGAATATTTTGTACAGGAGTAACAAATTACTCTCTTTAAATACATTGTTCCCAAACATGTGGTGCCGGAATATATGGACGTTATTGCATTTGTTATTATATTCCTACGGTTATGTGCGGTTGAGAACCACATTAGCTTGGCTAATAAATATACGTCGTAGCTCACCAAATTACGTTTACATACAAGTACAGCTCACCTAGGAAACTATATTGCGTATCTCTAAAAATACCGTCCCTAACTCTGAACAGCCGGCGAATTAAGTTCCGCGAATTTTTCGGTAAGTGGATTCTTTTGTTATTGCAAGTATATTCGGAGAAATACACAAAACGCACGTTTATGTAACCATAATTGCTTATTTCCTGTAACTTGCGGCCTTCATTCATCAATCCTTTCTTTACGAACAGGAAGTCATCTTTCTCCCACAACTTTCATATCTGAAAGTGATCCTTCATGCAAGATTAGACTGCGGAAACTGCGAACCGATACACGTAAATTTTCAATCTCCGATAGAACCGTTCTAGATTGGAATATCCCGCCTGCAACTGAGTGTTCACCAAGTCAAAAGAAATTATCGAATGGTACCGTTCGGTAGTTTTAACTAGTCGTGTGTCAACCCCGCAGGAGCTCTTTAAACTCAGGTATTTGTAAACGAAGCTTGGTAGTATAAATGCAACTCTGAGAACATTGGCTGTCAGTCCAGGATATGTTATACGTTAAGAAACTCGTCCGTGCAATGTAATAGATAATAAGTTTAGGGTGTGTTAAAAAGACGTTGTCGCAGTCGCCATTTACCGTTCATATGAAATTATGTCATGTTTTTTTTACAATGATAACTTATTAGCGTTCCGTCAGTCCGCTTGAAGGCGAATTTCCCCCTTTCCCTACTGCGCATCTAAACGTGCTGTGTGCATTCTCACGACTATAAGTGACATGGAAATGAAATAATATTTTTATAACAAAGAAAAAACTTTTTACACAGTCACCAGTTTCTTTATTACTGGAATTTGAAAGTTTTTGACTGTCATATTCATTCTGTCATATACATTACATGTAAAGCATTGATATAAGGTGTAATCTTTAATTATTTATGTACGTTTAAAATTCAAATTTTGAAAGTGTACATTGAAAATTTCTCAAATAATAAACCAATGTTTTTTTATAAATCTTGATGTCAATATAAATATTCGTCAATGTGTTTAATCGAAAAGATAAGTGCAATGACTAGATACTTAAATTCTGACGTTATAATAATATACCATATAACAAATGACCCGATTCTATAATAATATTTAGTAATTTATTTATTAATGGTGGCGTATCTTCTATTTAAGTTGATGTAAAGTACTTCTATTAACCTAAGTTTCCTCCAAGTATATTTCTATGTAGTATTTTCGGTTGTTTTTTTTCAAATTAATATCGTGGTTGAGTATTTCGACATGGGTACAGATGGCCGTGTTACTTTAATGACAATTTATGAGGGTATATAACCTGGTCTTTAGGCATATTATGAAATAACCAATGTAGTCTTGCAGAAAAGCTTGCTTCCCGGGTTTCTACCCAGGTAATATCGAATAACAGCGACGCTCCAGCCTGGAAGACGATGCCAGTGAACCGTCGAAACGTCGCTATACTTGGATATTACGGAGAAGCTTTTCTTCATTCAATTCACCGGTAAAGCCTCCGATCTGTAGCAATGTAGAGCTGGTTATAATTTTCCTGAATATTAATTTTCGTGTGGTTAGTAGATTTCACAAAGCATTTAATTTCAGTAATCTTGAATTAATGAATAGCTTATGAATGTAAGGCCATTAATAATAAAAGTAACAGTGGCATATGAATTATCCAAGTTAATATTAGAGGTGTTTTGGATGTTATCAGACATGCTTATTATATCGACACGAGTGCTAAGGATTTATTTTTTGGTTTATAAGGGTGTAAGATATTATTTTAGGTTGTTGGGTTAACCGCAATATTATTATAGTAGTAGTATTGTGTATTGTCAACATTGCCAATGGGGTGTTAATGCAGTTGAATAATTGTATTTTTGTAATCCCGGTTGTTGCGATATTTAAGGTTCTTAATCGACGAAATTAAACAAAAATACGTGACATGAGTTGTTGCTTTTGGTTCGCTGTAAAAAATAATTCCGTAAAATGGCTATAAATTAAGTTGTTTAAGTATTTAAAAAATTGAAGACGTCATGGTTAGTCACTATCGATTTCAAATAAGTATTGATGTATTATATTTGTATCGCTGCACAGGGATTCGTGTCCTGGGCATTCCTCGTCATAAATGGAGTGTGACCGCAGCCGCGCTTTCGTAGCGAATCGTAAACACAAGGCAGGAGCTAGGAGCTTCCTCGTGCGTGCTTCGCCACCAAACCAACACAGATGCACGGCGAGCCAGAGGGAGTTTGTGGGCTAAATCGTTCTCAAGGTCGAATCTAGGGTGAGAGACGTTCTGGGGAAGTACGACAGACACGCTGATATGTTCGTATCTCAACATTCATCAAGCCTCATCATTGGGTTATTCAATTTGTTGAGGAATTGTTTGCCAATAATATTACACTATACGACCGGAAATGCGTCATTTCGCACTGCCCAGAGTACAGTACACCTTTTGTTCCTGTTCAGTCTGAACGAGCATATTTCATTGGTCTAAATTTGTTGCTGCAAATAATTTTTGCTTTGATTTTTACTTTTAGATATATTATCGTAAAATAATTAACGTCTGTTTTACCATATATGTGACGTTTTAAGGTAATGTTTAATTTTGAAACTTCAATTTAAACAAATGCCAAAAATATTTTAAAAAATCACTGCCTACTAGGGTAGCTTTAACCGAAATTTAACAATACTGGAGGAAGTCGCAAATATGGTGACAAAACATCTATTCAACTAAATAATAACTTTGTATCTGGTCGTTATTTCATCGATTTATTATTGCATTGGGCAACGTTTAAATTAAATTTTATGAAGGAAATAAATAAACAAAAGGAACAGGTGCATTACACGTATAAAACTGTCTACTAAAACTAATACGTATTTATGGCGTCTTACTTCTCTTTGCCCTGCACTTCACTGAAATGACAAATATTACATTTAAATATCAAAACATAAACCTTTTAAAATATGAATTTTTCCACTTCACTCAATTTTAATAATATTAACCCAATTATTATTACTATTATTCGATAAATCTATATCATAAGTACAATAGACTGTCGATTATCCGCGGTAATAGTGGGGAGAATTGGCGCGGATAATCGAAAACGTCGGATAAACCAAGGTACACATACACAAGCCAGATATACTGATATAAAATTAAAAACTACTACAGATTGACCAGTTCCTGCGTTTAGTCTTGTGGCGTCTTTGTTACTCCTTTCTTCATTTAAAAATACATTACTGCGGTTAAACCGCGAAGCGGTGGGCAGACCTGTAGGTAGCGCGTTTCCAGGTAGAACATTCCAATCCAAAATATTAAATTTAGAAATGGAAATTTTCATAAATTTGTCCAGTTTTTTGTCCTCATTCCAATACGGATCCCCCTTTACCCGTGGCTTCCTTGTTCTTCACTCAACATCCCCCCTTCCAAAACTCTATGCTGTTAAAGGAGAGTTTACACCAAGTGGATTACCGTCACGTAGCCTGTCAGTATTTTCTCGGGGGCTTTGTGGGGTTATTGAGCACTCTTAAAAAACAGAGCTAATTATTTACTGTGTATAAATTTGAGAGTAGTCAAGGTGTTTACAGCAGAAGTTATAGTGATGAGTTTTTTTTCGTACAGTTTTTCTCGATTAAGTTCTCCACACTGCCATAACAACACTTAAATTTTATTGAAATTATTACACAATAATGACAGAGTTATTAGCATCTCACTCAGCGGTATAGAATAAAAATGTTTGCAGCTCTTTTTTAAAAAATAATAGTACAAACTTATTGAGTTGTTTTAATATGATGATTTATGTCATCTTAAAATCTTGCAATAATTTAAACTTAGTTAAAAATATTAATGATAAAATAATTCGTACAGACATGTTATGTACCAAATTTACTGTTTACATCAGAGTTACCCAAGCTTTTTACAATTACCCAAATGTCTATTTAACCCTTTTTTCATATTCAAAAATTGAATTCATCCATAAATTATTCCTAAATACAACTTGTTCAGATTATTAAATAGTAATAAAAGTACTAACCAATTTATATGAAAGGCTTTTCTATAATATTTTCATTTTAGTAATTACTAGCTTTTCCCGCGACTCAGTTTGTGCGGAACTTGGCGAATTAGTTCTTTTTATTTTGCCCTAAAAGCGAAACAACAGGTACAGAATTTTGATAAAGTTGAGTTCATTGAATATATAAAAAGTATGGTGATCACTTCAGGGCAAACCTTACACGGTCATTCAGACTGTCGGTATTACTGAATGTGAATGGTGGACTGACGCCGTGACTGATGGATATTCAGATATTTTGATGTCTTGCGGGGTGGTAGGATCGCCGAGATCCCTCCAGGACAAAGAAACCTTACCACCTACCTACATACCGTTTCCCGTTGCTAAAGGGTCGAAGAACCAATGGCGGGCCCGAAGAAGAAGCTTTATATCAATACTTGGAAAATTTTATATAATTCATTTTCACTCTTCTCGCAAAACAAATTCTACAGATAAACAGATTGGGACTAATTGTTCAGAAAGTGAACAATATCCGGCATTGCCACGTCACGTACTACACATTCATTGTCGTCAATTTTTTTCTCAGCATTTCACGAAAAAGGCACGTGCGGTTAAACCGCAATTATTTGACTTAATATTGCTGCACCGCTTGCAGTCTGAAAGAAATGCAAGATAAGCAGTAGAATACCAGAGCCAGATTACATGACCTAAAGGAATCAATCTGTTAACCGGAAAATATCCGATAGGAAAAACGAAAATCAGTTACAGTAAAACGACATTCGAGTGAGTAAAAATTCAAGTACGCTTATTCAAAATTCAATTAACAACCATTTTTCCTTTTGTACACGGATAATTGTAGCAGGCGGTTGGTTTTTAAATTATATTTTCATTTTCGAATTGTCCCCTGATCAATTGAATGTGAGGCGTGGAAACCAATTTGGGAAACGCCCGGTTTAGGCTATAACTCTTCTTACACTGCTCAAAGCAAACCTTTATTAATGAGCATAAAAATTATTTGAAATTTAATGTAGGAATATATTCAGTCTTGTCCGAGCATCTCTCTCTCTCTCTCTCTCTCTTATATATATATATATATATATATATATATATATTGTAATGAAGAAAAGGCTTTAAAAATAATGTTTTAATTTTAATTTAATATCTAATTAAAATGATGGGATTAGTCAAATAAACTTATCCAATTTCCACATAAAAAAACATTAAAATTTAATAACACATTTCAGACAATTTTGCTTTCCGGTTACAAATGTACACGGTAATAAAACTGAAAGGTGAATTAATGTGGAGTCACAATCTCAAAAAATAGTGCTCACATTCATTATCGTATCCATTACAATGAATATAACTAATAATTTATAGTGTCACTCATACTTGCCCACACTGATTATAGATCTTTTAATACCTTCACAATAATTTGAAAGTATTCCCCTTTTATTATTTAGAAAATAAAACTACTTGCTAAGAACACAAAAAATTCACAGAAGCTTAAAGTTACTTTTGACATAATGTTAATTATGAAAACAAAACAATCATACATAATAATAAATTCGGCGCTTTGCTTCTGCAATAACACGTCAAATTTTTCATTCCCTTTAATCTTGTTTCCTCAGTAACGCTCCTTTAATTATCTTATTATTGTAATATTTTATTTATATTTTTAGTTTAAATTCATACCTGATAAGCAACGCTACATAGTGTTATTTTCTTCTGACGAATAGGCTGTGGTCTCATTTACTTATTTCTAAACAGTCCGATATTGTAACTGTTATGGCTAGATACTCAGCACTAGCTTGTACGATCGATTTAGTATTCTGATTTCTTTTTAATTTTCATTTTGAGTTAGTGTTTGAGCGTATTGTAAAACTTTACTAGACAAGAATTTCTTGGAAGCTTTTGAGACGCATAAGATATTCGTAGAAATTCCGAGGCCTGAAATTGTTTCACATCTTTCCCACGACTGGCGTAAACCTGGTTTCTGGAGAGAGTAGAGCAGAGCAGAGCAGAGCAACTTCCGTCACAGTCTGTGGGATCAAGTCCACAGATAAGTCTACGTACGAATCATAGTGCCAATGGCTTGATAGTCAAGTTCAGATACTCTATATAACTAGATCACTTTTTATAACGTCTTAGGTTCATGGTTAGGGGCTGGTAAATAGAGGTAAGGATAGAATCTGCTTCGCTTAGGTGAGGAAACGGACTAACGTTATCACGAAATTTAATAAAGCATCAGTCTACAATAATCAAGAATGAACCGCCTGTACGAGATGCTGCCAGAAAATCTACCGAGAACCTCTAGAAACTCGGCGCAAATCACAATGATAGATAAGATCACCATATTCCAAAACTAGAAACTCTCAATATTCTATGAATTCTTGTCTTTTTAATGTTCTTGTTCTAATTGTATTCACTCATTTCACAACCGGTAACATCACTTGTTGCATATTCTCAGTTTAGCATGAAGTGCCTCTTGCTGTATATTGCATAGTTATTGTAGTATAGGACAATTTAAATAAACACAACTACCTGCCTTTATTATGAACACGACGTGCAAAGTTTGGGACCAGCCACGCTTAACAGTATTTCTTCTCCGTTACAAGAGTGTTTTTTTTATCGTCAATGCTAAAGCATTTTCCTCTTAAGCTTAATATCTTACTTAATCAAATATATCTGCTTCTGATTTATTCCTTTTTCTTAGTCACAAATTCATTTCACAACTCAGACCAAAGAATAAACTTCATTTATTCTTGATCTTGCATTTTATAATGTTACCATTGATATTTTCTATTATGTGAAGCAGTACTTCAACAACCACTACAACACGATTTGCCTGATGAATTTTCTGTAAATAATAACTCATTTTTCATTAATTTCACGCCTACTATCACTTATATGCTTCTTTTGGTCATTTTCTTTTGCACTGAAATGAATAAAAGAAATATATACACACAAAAATAGGATTTTGAAAATGAGATTCGAACACAGTTACGTACATCGTATCACACAAAATAAAAAAGAAACACACAAACCGTTCGCATATTTTTATATTTTTTCATATGAAAAGTTTTATCTTTAGGTTGGGTGAGTGTTGACAGGTGGTAAGATGTGCCTTAGTGTTCAGGGGAAGGATGAGGTCGATTGGGAGTTTTCTTTTGAGCCGACGGAAGCGTATGGGGGAGGATTGTCATGGAATTGCTGGATCGTGGGCTTTGGGTGGTTGAGGGCGCTTTTAGTTAGGGAGGTTATAGATTTGGTGATTACTGAGTTACTTTGGGAAGTTTGATATGGTGAGTGGCGGAATTTCTAAGGTACCAGGGAGAGTTTGTAATGGCGTGTAGAATTGTTTTGTTTGAATTTTGGCTGCTGTTCCCCATATGGACGAGGCATAGGACCAGTTGGGTTGTGCTATGGAGAGATGCTTTTCTGTTTAATAGGGTATATAGGATTTTGAATTTATGGTTGATTTTGGAGAGGAGAAAATTAATATGAGGTTTCCGAGGGAGTTTAAAATCAAACCTGATTCCTAGATAGGTAGTTTCTGTTTTTGTAGTGATTAATGAAATGTTTAGATAGAGGTGGATTTGGAGAGGAGGATTTTTGGTTAGTGTGAATGGGATGGTTATTGATTTGGTGGGGTTGATACTTATTCGCCATTGTTTGGACCATTTCTGTAGGTTTTTTAGCGCTTATTGGAATGATAATTGGAGATGAGAGAGGATGTTTCATAGGTGATTGCTATGTCTTCTACGGAAAAAATTGTGCTGTGGTGGGATGTTGTGAGATATTGTGGGAGAAGATGTTGGTTGTGGACAGAGACGGTTGCTTAGGAGTATTCTGTAGTGGGTGTCATTTAGAAAGTCTTTAATTTTGGATAGTCGGGAAGGGTGGTGGATTTTGTCAAAAACTTTTTCGATGTCAATAAAAGTGGTAATGAGGGATTTACCGTTCACATAAAAATAAAAACTAACCCAACTAGTACCAAGAAAATATAAAGATATGCGCATGATAGATATCATCTCTATTTCTTGTGACGTCATTCGGTTGCATCTTGTGTCCGTTGGCGCGACATTCAAAGTCTAAACCCTTATATTGAAAATACACACGGGCGCCTCTTGTAATCTTCCAATGCGTCACACTTCGGTTGAACTGCCTTGGTGGCGGTCAAAGTTGGAATTTAGACATTTGGCATCCTTTCATCAAAATTTAGCACGTGAATAAGTCACAAATAGGGTGACGAAACGTTTAATCTGAATTAAAAGTAGTGTCTGCAAAACTGTTCGTTAATTTATTTCATTTCATTATTTGAATATCAGATGTTATTTAAAATTTTGCCCCGATTAAATTTAAGATGGCTCTGATGAGAAAATTTGACTTCCAGAATTACTAAATTGTAATCCAAGGGGCTGCAACATGGTGCCCTCGAGACAATTTTGTAATATCTCAATTGTAAAATCTATTGGTCAAATCGCATGCTATTAAAATTATTATTTTTCGGTATGGTATACCCTTCAAAGTATTTCGACCTGTAATTATAAAGTCGTTTTAGTACATTTAAAAGTTTTATATTCGTTGTGCAACAATGATTACATTTGCAGCGTTAATGTGATTTTAAACGAATCAGGTATATTAATTACTTTCCATCTATTTTACTAAGGAGAGTTGGACCTTCATGGTGTACTAAATATATACACAAAATTAAAAATTATCCTTATTTTTCAATAATGCATTGAGTACACGGCCGTTTACGCTAAATTATTAATAATAATTACATTACAGAAGGAAAAATAATCTTACAATAAATTATACTTATGATTTTTGCACCAATTTTGTTATATTATTGTAGCAGCCTTTGAAAAAAAAATATTAAGAAACTATAGGCACGTCATTTTAATGCTGAATGCGTATAGTAATTCTTCTTCATTTATTGTTATGCTTATTGTGCAATTCCAGAGTTTCGATTGCTAAAAAATGTATGTGGAGAGACATTTTGAACAATACACATACAAAATTTTACTACATTTCCAATAAATTCTGAAATTTGAAAAAAGAAGGTAGCCTATTTATCAAACCAATTTACCCATCAAAATAAAGCAACTACTGCCTCTCTTAAAATTGCGCATTTATTAGTAAAGAAAATGAAAGTATTTGTGGAAGGTGATTTTATTTAGGAATCCATGTAGAAAAAATAATTAACAGCAATAAATGTCGCCAAATTATCAGTGAAAACGTAACTCATAGGATTGAAATTGTAGCTACTGAGATTGAATCGCAGTTTTCTTTTCACTTTTCTTAGGGAATGCTTGTTTTCAAACATCGAAGTAGCGATCAACCCTCGCCGATGCTCATTGTCCAAGAACTGGGAATTGCAATAAGTTAGCTAAAAGTTTTCAGTGACAAAATTCACATTAAATTCAAATTAAGTGCAGTGTGTCCATGTGTAGTAAATTTAAGTTGCGTTAGTATATTTATTAGTAATTATATTATATTTACCGGTCATTTTCTTATTTAAAAATTGTCATACATACGTGATTTTGAAGGTGCCCGTTGAACTTTATATTTCAGAAATACTGAAAAAGTTTGCCGACCCCTGTTATAAACGATAGCTTTTTTGTATAATGGGTGTTGTGACGTGTAATTACAAATTATTCCTGATGTGGTGATTCATGACCCTTACAGTCGGGTAAAGCAAAAATAATTTAGTTTTGTTATTTACGTATACAGGACGGAAGACGACAATGGCTTGGTGGGGCCGAGTGGGCGGGAAAACGTCACCGTCTGCAACATTATTGATGGCCTGGACGAGATTTGAGAAAAGTGGGTGCAGGGAGGCTGGAGTGAGCAGTTGGTGCAGGGAGGCTGCAGGAGGCAGTTGTGGCAGAGAGAGACGAAGCAGTGGCAGAACAAGGCGACATGTATAAAATTTAGTTTCTGCACATCTAAGAAAGGAGATTCATTTGGTGGGAGTACAGAAAATAATAAGACAACATTTGATCTGAAGGAGAGGCGCTAGAGAATCTTAATATGAAGAAGACGTGACCCAGCAAAGGAACAACCGGCATACGAACAAGAACGAAGAACGACGTCATCAGGCGTTGACATCTGGTAACGGCATTTACTCGGTTTTTCCACCAAACCATTCTCGTCTGATTCGCGATTATAATTTTCAACCATATCGTTCGTCACCTGCGTTTCCCTGGAGCAGCAATTTAAGAAGCTGCGTAGAGTATTATTTTTGCTTTTTACCGACTGAGCTAATAATTTAAATTGATATCGTAAATTTATATGTTTTATATTATAACTTAATTTGAGTTATATTTCTATTAATAATAAATTCATTATTATTGTTATTGTTTGTTTGATTACAACAATATTTTTGATGGTGTAAACAACGAACACCACACTGAGTAAGAAGATTTTTTATACCGATTGGTAATTATCATATTGTTGGAAACATCAAGAAAGTTGTGAGAGTGATATTATTCAATTTCAAATGTAAAGTTTAATTATTAAAAGCACTGAGCAAATTATTTATGGGGATTTTAGGGATAATACAAAAAAATATCATCAATATACTTAAAAAAGCTTAGTTGTTTAAAATGTAAGTATGAAATACATATGTATCCAAATCTGTCGTAACATTTTCTAAATTTTATTTGTAATTTATGTACAGCCAATTAAATGAGTGCTTATATAACCCTCTCCGGAATATAGTTAATGAAAACATAACGATGCCAACAGCGGCTTTTGTTTTTTCGGTGGTTGTTCGACCCTTGTTGATATATTTCTTTTATTTTTTTCCAGTTCGGCCTTCGCCAACTTGACCTTTCTCTATTGTCTCAACTGTGGTCGCTGAATGAATCGATCCAGGAGTTCCGACAGCTGCTACAAGAACAAGACGAGAGATCTCCTCCTTCGCCCAGTTCAGCTGAAGAAGGGGAAGAATTCTACTCTCCCTTGCCTCCGTCTAGATATCCACCTCTCAAATCTGTGCCCGAACAGTATAGGCTGTCTAGTAGTTCGTCGGGATCAAGTATTGAATATGGTGATGTTTGAAAATGCGATACAATTGATACTTTCTATTACTTCGTTTCAAATGAGGGCTTCCATTGCATTTTTTTAAAGTAAAATTAATTTTAAAATAATTAAATACTTTGAAATAATTTCATTTAATGTTTTCTTAAATCAGAATCAAATAATCTATCTAAAACAAATTACTTTGGTAAATCATTAAATAACTTAGCACAATTACTAATATAGTTACCAAAATTAGCTAAATGGTTCATCATTTTGAATAATGTTATTTTTATGAAATAAGAATTGGAAGAAATTAAGTCATAACTTCTAAGATAATGTTGATTGGTTAATAAAAATTTTCCTTAGGGAAATCGTTCTATAGCAATACTTGTCTCCTTTAAATATATTTAAAGAATATTAAAATAAGTCCATTTATTATGTAAGATTTCTAGCATGTGAATACTATTGTACTCCGATTGTTAAAGTGAACTGTGTTTTGTGTCAAAATATGTTGCCTACTTAATTTGTAATATGAATGAGTAATTAAGATATGATATACATTAGAATGCAAAAATTCTAGTGTTGTTAAATTATCTTTGGTGAAAATGGCTAGTATGTACCAAATAATTTGTTTAATAGTAGATGAACAAGATGAAAATAAATGTATCATGAAAATAGAGTTGTGTGCAGTTATCAACAGCTATTATAATTAAGGCAATACTGTTGTGTGAATTTATATATGTAATCTTTGTTGGTAATTATAAATAATCAATTTTTCTTGATAATTTTTTTGTAGATTTTTATATTAAATGTTGATATAAATCTGTGCAGTGACTATGATACTTATTTTAACTCATTCATAATAATAGTGCATGTGTAGCTGCATTTTACTTTAATAGAGTTCCTATATTGAATATGAATATTTTAGTGTAGCAACTTGTCAAACAGCTGATTATTGTTTGTCTTGATATTTTCACTATAAATTAAGGTGTATTGTCACTTGTTTAATTGTCTGTAATAAATTAAGATGTGCAAGTATGTTAACCCTTTAAACATTTCCTTCCATTGTCTCACATTAAAGTTATTCTTATATAAATGTTAAATATAAGAAATATGCTTAACTCAACTTTTATACCAAACTACCATTAGCTACATTTTAATACACTGTAAAAAAACATATTGAACAATAAACTTGCTCAAACCTACTTTCAGCAATAGTTTATTGTGCACAGCTACAGGATATAAAAGATTAAATTAATTAAGAGACATGCATTTTACATTTTTTACGGTCCTAAAATCTTGAATAGAAATATTTGGTGCTGAAGAACATATCAGTGTAAACTGTTGAAACATAGATATTTACATAGATTACCCAGGCAAAAATTCAAGAAGTCTTTCATAATTATAGATCATCTTCATCACTTTAAAAGTATCTAGTCCTCAGAAATTTTAATATTTTCAATATAAGAATTCATATTTTGCAATGAAATATAAATTGGTCAGTCAGAATTGATGCGACCATTTATTATACCTAAACATTTGTTTAAAATATGCTCACATAAATTGAAAAAATCAAACTTATATCATACTGATGTGTGTTGGATTCAAGCAATAGTACTTATACTTGATGTATTGATATTTTAAAGTCTTACTTTGTAAATATAAATTAACTGCCATTGAAAGCTCTCTGAATTATTGCATACTATTACTAAATTGTTCTAATTAAACATTTGATCATATAAGAATTGAAAATGACAATATGTCACTAATTTTGTAAATAACTATTTACTTTTTACAGACTGTGAAAGTTTCAAAAATTGCCTAAGTTTAACAACAATAGAGAATTTTCCATTTATGTTACAGCATTAAAAATATTTAATTGTTATTTAAACAAAATTCAAGATTTCAGAAAGTTTATTTTTCACAGTTAATATTTTTGCTTTGCTGTAAAACTATTAAATATGCAAAGCAAAAATGTTTTGGGGGGAAATGAAAATAGTTCAGTCGTGTCATATATCAAACAAGATCCTAAACAGCAATGTCAAAATATAAGTTTTCACATATTAGGATGGAAAAATCTCAACTGGACCCAGGACTTTTTTCTTAGTATGCTTAACTATTACAATCTGAACTACCTTGGTCAATTCACAGTCTGATGTAAACAGTCTCCATCCATTGTATAGCTTGAAGACAGGCTTGCCTACAATTTACTTAACCACATTCTTCATGCCTATTTTTTTTATGATTGTTTGTCACAAAAAGGCTTAAAAATTGATGATCAAATATTCATTGAGTAGCTGTGAATTCAGTTATTCATATCCAATCAGTTTGTACTTTTTATTTCATTGAAGAATACCAATATGAATCAGACAGCTTAAAACCAGAAACTACTAAATTAATTGTTAATGATTGTAATATAAATTACTCAAACCTAATATGTGGTATTATGGTATTTAGTCGTAAGACTGGTCTGATGCTTTGCAAGT
The DNA here is from genome assembly GCA_034510155.1 of Eucriotettix oculatus. Taxonomy (NCBI): domain Eukaryota; kingdom Metazoa; phylum Arthropoda; class Insecta; order Orthoptera; family Tetrigidae; genus Eucriotettix; species Eucriotettix oculatus. The sequence goes on from CM067378.1 coordinate 9,133,132, forward strand.
CTTTTCATTTCTACATAGCTACCTCATCCTTCCTAATTTGCTTTGCATATTCCATCCTTAACCTCCCTCTTTTGTTCTTACTCCAAAGACTTTCCCCTAATGCTAATTTTACATGTCTCAAAATGTGGCCTATCTCTTGGCGAAAGTCCTCCAAATTGTTCTCTCTTCCTCTATCCTGCTTAGAAACTGTAATTTAGTAAAAAAAGTAACTTCTATAATTTCCTTGAAAGTACTTTCTGTATCAGTTAGAGAAATAATGTTTAAACCTCCAAATCAATCAAATTCTTAGCAAAATTATTTGTAGCTATAATTTGCAAAGTTAAGTAAACCATTTGATTTTGAAATTATTATATGGCAAAGATTGTGAATTACCATATTTTAATTTCTGCCAAACATCCTTTATCAGTATTATACTAAATCTTCTTGGTATAACAATTAAGTGTGATCCGAAATGCCATGTCTTTCTAGAAACCTGTTGAGATTTTGATGGAAGTCTGGTTACTTTGTTTAGTAGCTTTCCTGACGGTGTACCTACAGTATCTATTGTAGGCCGATGGGACACACGCTTGAGGATCTGATTGTGGTCAGGTTGGGTCCTAGCATTTCAGAGCCTCTGCTTCTTCAAGGCCAGGGGGAGCCCTTCCAGCAACAACTGTGTTAAGCCACCATAGAATGGTGAACAGTTTCCTCCTGGTAAATGGAAGGGAGGTGGCTGTCCATGGGGTTAGTCTGGGAAGTGATAGTAACCGAGACTGACTAAAGGCAGTCAGCGAGTGGCTTTCTAGTAACTAAGATGTCGAAAAGCCAGGGCTTGTGCGTCCCCTGGGAAACTCTGGTCTGTTGGCTGCATATGCAGTCATTTGGCTTCAGACCCTTCAGTGGGGTGTGGTTCCCCATCCTATTAGTATTCGATGATAAAACCGACTGGCCAATCATCCACTAACATTCTCCATGCTGTTAGAAGGATGTATACCTAGCTTGAGAGCTCATTCTGGCTTACTGGAAAGTTTCAAGGGCCATTTATGGCAAGTGCACTCCTCCCTGCGATGCGAACCTGAGCACGTTAGTTCTGAAAGGAGCAGTGCCTGCTGACCAATACCGTCTGTTGGATAAATTGGTATCTAAGGGTACTTTGGGCTCTGGTTATCCTCCATAGATAAAGAGTAGCTGACTTATCTTGAATCAATGTTTGTCAATAACAAACTGTGAAGTAATGGTGTGTGAATTTTTCAGGGCTTAAGCTCCGATTCTCAGGACATTAGGATTGGACGGTATGTTTGCCAGCTATATGTACAGGATGTAATAAAACTCAACAGCAAAATTTCAGGAATTGATCCCTTGTGTTAAGAAAAGAAAAAGGTGTTTTACATGTGCCAGAAATGCATAATTATAAAGTTATCTGAACATTTAAGAATGTTAGTGAATTACGACGTGCATTGTTATCTGGACTAAAGTGTGAGTCTCTGGTTATAATTGGTACACGAGGAAGCATGTTGCGAATAAAATTTATATTGAATGAATACTTCTTCTTTTGAAAATTCATTTGTTCATGGTTTAATTTTGTAAATGGTTGTGTGCGATACAGGATGTTGGCGGCCTCTTTTGAAACGCGCCGACAAATGTGTGCATTGTTAAGATATGGCGTTACGAGCGCGGAAACTAGAGTCGACGACGAGCCATGATAGAGTAAAGACGTAGAGGGTTCACGATAAGTCGTGACAGTAAATGTAAGGTCGCGTCTCGAACAGGTTAGCGGAATAAATTTAGTGAGACGCCACTACGGATTAGTGATTTGTAATTTTATAGTTCATGGCGAGGGGCGGCTGAGAATGGTGGTTAAAATTGTATGTATGACGACGCCCTGGGGAATTTTGTTAATCTTATTACTCGAATAAATGGACAGTCTATTTAAAATAAAACACTTTTGCTGATATTCCTTGTTACAATTTTCTGGTGCCTAATTAATTAATATAAGTAAACAAATGATCGAAGACTATTAAGGAGTATCCTTGAAGTGGTCATAAATAAGTTACTTCGTAAAAATAATAATTAAGCACTTTATTAATTGATGATGGTAACATGCATGACGCTTCACGATTTTCGGTTGAGATAGATTGCAGATAGTAAAAGTTTCAAGTGATTTCGATGGATCAGAGATTATGTGGCTCCATGAACGCACTTATCCTGCTTTCCCGCTTTTTCCAAGGGCCCTCAGGTACTAGGTAACATGCATAACACAATTTTTTGGGACAACATTTAAAATTTCATGTTTTTGTAAATGTTTGTTCTTTTTATAAAACGTAGCATTTATATAATGAAATCCCACAAAGATAATTTAGAGCATCGGTAGGGTAATTAATCTCAACCTGAAACTTCTAATTTTTTCATAGCCTACTTGCTGGGACATTAGAATTTCTTTGTGTTTTGCCACAATTATTTTCATAACATTTTATAAAATCTTCAATCTTTTGCTTTTTAATATTTTCATTTGTAGAGAAGATTAGGAATATCGAAAAAAACACGTTCAAGAGATGTAAAAGTTGTTCTAAAGTCCAGGAACAAAGAATAATCCTAATAGTTCAACTTTTTTTTAGAATTACCATCATCTGAAGAAAGCTATAAAGTTTGTCTGTATTAACATAGGCAATTATATATTTTCTGTGTGGGGAAATACGATGTTAAATGGTTTGATTTAGAAAAAAAATAATAGGGATAAGGAGCGGAAATAAATATTGATGAAAGTAGAACGGTATTATAGAGATAGTAAAGGAATGATTCACCGACGTTTCGCTCAATAAACAACTCTTCGTCTTCAGGAGTTAATAAGTATTGCACGAGAATGGACAATCGAGTTCGCATCCCGTCTGATTTTAAATCCGTATTCAATTTCCTAACCGACATTAAAAACGACGTATTCAAATATCCCGCTCCAAATTCCTTCGCTAGTTTTGTGCTCTGTTCATAGGTGGCCTCGCGAATCCGGAATGACTGAGAATCGTGTTATGTGTCGTGCCGTGCATCAAGAATTTACGTGTTTCGAAGGTTAAGTCGCAATGCCTTGATTTATTTTTAAAACGGCGTGTTGTGAGCTTGCTACAAGTGCTATTGTTTTTTCTGGAAATTACTAATATGACGTCAATAGAAGTGCTCATTAAAAATATTAGAAAACACGACCCATTGCTTCTTTAGTAGTTTGACAACTGGTGCGACGCATGTTATTCATTGTGCTACTTTATGTGACCTACTTGTGAAGTCTAAGTGAATTGATAAATGTAACTATAATTTGAATTTGCTTTGCTCTTACAAGGCCCTAATTACTCAAACAAAATACGTTTACAATAAACCATATTCGTTGAACCGATGATTCTCTCGGAACAGAATTTCGTATCATCATTCATCCATAATGACAACCAAAAAACAACAGTATCCAAATAAAGTGCCACTTGCAGAACAATGCCCTGCACCTCCTCGGTACCAACCTCCACCCCAAGTTACTAGTGGGCCAGGAATTTTAAAGCATTACCCACCTCAGCAGCAGCCCTTACCTGGATCCTATTTGCAGTCCACAATAAATGATGTTAAAACATACCCATCAGAAGTGAAATATTATCATCAATCTGACAATGTGGGGAGGTTGTATGGTGCAGGTGTGTCTAATGGTGAAGCTCCTAAATCATTATTTCATCATCAAGCTCCACCACAGTATCCAGCTCCTCCACCAGTTAGGCGTCCTGTACCTGATGAAACTGCTTCCAATAATGTATCATCAGAAGTAGATAAATTGACTGCATCCAAATTTACGAGAAACAATGTTATTGAACAGCCGGTGGTTACTCAAGATCAAACTCGACGGCTGCAAGCTGAGTTGCGTGCTTTGAAAGAGGCAAATCAAAGACTCGGTGATGATAATCAAGAATTGAGAGATTTGTGTTGTTTTCTTGATGATGATCGACAGAAGGGAAGGAAGCTAGCTAGAGAATGGCAGAGGTTTGGCCGTTACACTGCAAGTGTCATGAGGCAAGAGGTCTCTGCTTATCAAAATAAATTGAGAGAACTTGACAGTAAACAACAGGAGCTGATTAAAGACAATTTAGAACTCAAGGTACGTTTGCTATAATTTCTTTCCATTTTAGACAATTAAAATCATGATTATGGTAAGTCTTGTTAATTAAAATCTTAAACCTTGTTTTAATGTTAAATTGCCTAGCATTCCACATTAATTCAACTTATTCTTAATTATTATTGATATACATGTTACTCAATTTGAGGTACTGATGAAAAATTTTGTGTATGGCATAAGAATGTTTTACTTGTATTTATAGTCAAAGAAACTGTCATTCATAACATTATTGTAATATTCATATACCTTATTTTCCGTTTAAAGTCCTCTCTTAGTAATTAAACCTTTCACATTCACTGTCTTTCTGAGAGTTTCATGGTAATAGTTATGTAATCATTTCAGACAGCATATTTTACTAAAATCGTGCTGAAACAAATCACATTTAGTTGACCAAAATGTTATTTCTGGTGTTCTTGTGCATTATTGATATTGTTTTCCTATTTTACATGGGATAATTATTTTACCTATTGTTAGTGTTTATTTCCTGAAAATATGTTTAATTGTTCATAATTAGGAATTATGCCTTTATTTGGATGAAGAGCGTGGGCAACAAAGTGGTGGTCTCTGTTCAGCATGTGGTGGTGTTATTGGAACAAATGGAGTGCGTCCAAGTACACGAGATGATGGTGATGGCTCCAGTTCGAGTACTAATGCAGATGAACCACCACCCCCTCTGCCTCCTCAGTATGGACACAGAGGTCGAGCGCTTGATGAAAATGTGCATCGTCAGCAACAACGTATGTTTAGTGGTACGGAACCATTTTTTATATTATTTAATTATTGATTTATCTTCAAAACATTATTTTGATTGTCTAGTATTATAACAAGTAATACCATTTTAAACCTGTCTTGATTGGTATGTCTTAATATGAATTGAGGTTAGATTAGTTGACTGAAGTATTAAAGGACAGGAGGACATTCTTAAAATTATCAGATTCTTGGCTCCTAACTAAATCTCTGGTGCACATGGGATTTTGATTTTGAACAAATAAATTAGTATCAAAAGTTGCCACCACAGGAAATGTTGGCACTGCAAAAATGTATTATTGGGATTACAGAATGATTAAATATCAAACAACACAGCAAACATCAATTTATTAATGGCAAATGATTGTTACAAATGAGGTTCAATATGACCATTATTGAACTGCAAATGATGCTCAACATTTTCCAAGAAGGCCCTCAACATATCAGATTTATTGTTCTCACCTGTTAAGTTTTCGGATCTTACAAGGCCCTCAACATGTCAGAATTAATATGTCTCACCTGTAACATTATCTGATCTTACAACTGTGCAATATCAGGTACATACCCTTTAAACATAACATAGTTCAAAAATACCCCTAGGAAAAAGTCGCAATAGCTACACCATCAGAAATGCATGACTAAATCTACTGTTACTCTACTGTTTGAGAAATGTTGCCACAACAGACATTGGACCTTCCTATTCTTCAGAAAAATGGTTGAATTGAGATATTCTCATTGCTGCAGTTGTGGAACCATGAAGTTCGACAGCATATCAGCATACCTGTCAGCAGTCGTGGAACAGGTCACTGGACCACTTGCACAATTTTACTCATTAAAGTATCAATGATAATAGATGTGACAAAGCCACGCCGCAATTTTTGGTAAGTGTAGAGGTTCTTGCACACAAGCGTGTGGATTATTCGCAAACAAAATGCGTCACTCCAAAAATTCATACTGGGAATCACAATGAGAAATAGAATCAGGTGGCTTATCACAGCTGATGCAGGATCTTCCACACCATAGAGTATGGGAATGTGCGTGTGCCAGGATACTGCCCAAGCACTGCTCATACCCTGTGCATTCCCCATTTTCACTTTGTTGCTGATTAACCATTTCATGTTCTGGCCTGGTTGCCGTGCTAGAGTTCTTGTTTCAAATTGACGAATCATGGTTCATAGGTTGGTTATTTTGTTAGAAATCAAAATCCCATGGTCTACAATTTACACAAAAAAAATTGTTATTTTCCACCCAATACTTTCCTCATTACACCTTGCATTATTTTATAACCATATCAGATAGTGTAAATGAATTGTAAGTAAAGATAGAAATATGGGAGAAAAGTCAATGAAAATCATATGTTCAAGGCATAAAGAGGAAAGGAAGAAGAAGGAAAGCCATGAAATATTTGACACAGCTGGAGGAAGAAGCTGGGAACTTGGCTATATCTGCTAAATACTTCAACCAATTAAGCTACCTTGCTGTCCCCCAACTGTAAAAAACATAGTCCATCTACTTTTGTATATAGTTGGGATTGATAGAGAAGAGGAAATGCAGAATTTGGAGCATCTATTAATTCTTCTCCACGATTCCCAGCAATCCACACCAACATTGGTGGCATGAGCAGTTATAGGGAATTGGGTTTTGGTACAGTTGTACAGACATTGCTGTGGTAGTTTGCTATGCTTTGTCGGGGGACGTGGTTTAGTTTGGCTGTTACAGAAAGAAGGGCAGAGTTTGCAATTGATCTGGTAAATGATGTGGGAGGACAGACAAATGATGTTTTCTTTAATTACTAATCCTTAACAAATTGTTGGTAGAGTAACAATATAATTATACTGAATGTTTAATTTTGTAATATTATATACTTTTGCAGATCAAATGATGAACTATGTGAGGAGTCTGGAGCAACGGGTTAAACAACTAGAAGAGGAAAAGTTATTGCTGCAACAGAAAATTGGAATAGAATCTCATGAAAGCAATGACTTGCGAGCCAGCAATAATTGGGATCCAGATGTAAATGTTAATAATAATCATTTTCATAACTATATTTTATTCCTGCATGATGTTTCTTTTTATCAATAATAAAGTGCAAAAAATAATTTCTTAATAAAATTGAGGAAAAGTTAAAATGCAAAATTATTATTTATAAAAACATAAAATTCAATAAATTAATCTTCTTTAGAATAAATTCATATCTATTATAATTTTGAACTTTTTTATTTGGACAGCCAATATATATTATTATTAAAAATTATATATATGGCACTACCATGTAAGTTTGTGCCACCAGTTCATTGCACTGACAGTAAGCTGTATCAACACTATTGTCTGGATTCCTTCACGTTAGTCAAAATATTTCAATTTTTTATTGTTGGAACTTCTAATGACTTTAAAAATATAAATTTTCATCATTCATTTAAATTGCAGTTAAAAGTAAATATAATTTCAGGTTTAAAAAACAAACAAATCCTATATGTTTCTGTTAATGGTGCTGATTTTTTTTTCTGTATAATTTAGGCGGTAGGCAGACCTGAAGCAGTTGTTCAGGCTCTGCAAGTTTTAGAGGTGCGCGAGCAGCTGGAGAGAGGTGGCACACCTGCGCCTCAGCAAAGTCCTAATTTAGGAACTGCAGAAGATCTTGATGATGGAGAAAAGGCTCTTGTTAGAGAGATGTGTAATGTAAGTATTAATTAAATTTTCTGTTAATACCATTATCATATTTCTTCATGAGGATTCTTCCCGAAAATTGACACAGAGAAAGTCCCATAATGTTTAAAGCTACAAGTTTGATGTTTTTCAAAACTAAACTTGACTTTTCATCACCCATAGGGTTAAGGCAGTGAGCAACTTTTAATCCTGAAATGGGATTGTAGAATTATATTCTCTATAAAAAGATAGTTTTATCTTTTTTTTTCACTGTAATCAAAAAAATAAAAAATGTGGAAAAAACTTAAAAATTCAACTTGTAAAAATATAAAATTATATAGTTCTAATGCATTTGAGTGTATATTGTTTCATTATACTATTGTTGTATGAAATTTGCTAAATAATATTTTTCTGTGAAGATGGGTTGACAAAGAGGTGCAATAGAGTGGCCACCAAGGTCCCTTTTGTAACTTCTGGCTTATTTTTTGGGGGAATTTCCGAAAATGTATGATTTATGAAACCAAACCAGAAACCTCAGTAATGACTTAGATGAAACAAATGTTTGTATAACGAGTGTATTTTTAGTTATCACATTACCAGAGGTGGGAAAGTGGCCAGTTTGAACATCTTATAGGATTAAAGAACGAAGGCTTTCCCGGTGAAGAATATGTAGAAACATTTCTCGGGTTTCCAACTGGGTAATCTCTGCACACAGCGACGTTTCGACAGATAGCATCTCCGTCATCTTCCAGGCTGAAGATGGAAGATGACGGAGTTGCTATCTGTCGAAACGTCGCTGTGTGCAGAGATTACCCGGTTGGAAACCCGAGAAACGTTTCTATATCTTATAGGATTCTTTTACATTGTAGTGTTTGTGAGAGGCAACAGGACTCACATTAATCAACTAATACACACAGTTGAGGTGATGGGAGAATTCTGATAGGTTATAAAAATTTGGAGTTCCCATTTTAAAAATTGCTCCACATAAACAAGCATGCTACAATTCATCATTTTGTGTGTTATTATAAAGATAAGGAGACATTATGCGGTCACAGCATTTGTGTGAAATTTAAATTACATAATAGTGGAACAATATGTATCACAAATTGTTAGAAAATATTAAATATTGTTTTAAAAACAGTTTTCTTTGTTTAACAAGTCTAATTATTTGAAGTATTATACTGATATACCCACTTACCTTACAAGTGGAAATCAAGAGTTTATCGCTATATTTAACCAACTTTTATAGTATTTTTGAGTTAAATATCAAAGTTAAAATTTATACCGTAGTTTGCTACTATGGAGATCTATTACTTGAACACGTTTCAGATATTTATCTATATGCCCAACAGAGATATTGCGTCTCAAACATTGAAAAATCTCATTTTTGAAGGGCTTTAATTTGTAAAGGGAACATCTGTTCCCATTCATAATTTACACAGAGTAACTACACTATTATGTGTAAAAGCACAAATTATTGCAGTTCACAGACTGTCTTTTCTTGGAGAAATTAGCCTACGAAAATGGAATTTTCTTCATTTGTAATCGACAACTTCGTGTCTCACACAGTACACTAAAAACTAATATTATGTTAGTAAATATGCATTTAGTTTGTAGGCCTGAATGTTCCAAACACGATGCAGTTTATTTGAAAAGGATACATCCACACAGTCGTAGATAATTTAGAAATTCGTAGATGCCTGCAAACGCGAAAAACGGCATAATGTGCGCTCCAATAAAAACTGTTGCCATTTTGGACTGGACACAATATAAATAAAACAAAATTAGTTTTGAACTGCTATAACATGAGGGAATGCATAAACAAAATATTAATTTTTTCTGAGTTGGTGTGGCAACCAATTTTCTTTTTTCTGGACCACTTGGCTTGGATTGGCCCCATTTATAGTGCCATTTGCTATACATTAAAATTGTTGAAGGTAAAACTAATTTATTACTCTTTATGGAGAATCTAAAAATGTAATCAGAATGGGGGTTGCAATTAAGAATTTGTGTTTGTTTATTGTGATATTCTGAGAGTTGAAGATGTAGAATATCATTATTATAAATATTTCTCATTACTTTTTTGGCACTGTGGTAATAAATACTGAAGATTTGACTTCATAGCAATCTCTTGTGTATTTCTTGAGATATTTAAATATTCCAGGACTATTATATATGGTTAAATATGTGGTTTAAATGACCACTACATAGTGATTAGAATCTAGTTTTGTCTAATAAATCCACCATAATAGGAACAAATTGTACCATTCCATATGTTAGTTAGTCTATCAAATAGGTTCAGAAATATGAATTATGTATCAAACATTAGTCTATTAAAGGTTGATTTTATATTATTTTAATGTTTTAGGTCGTTTGGCGGAAACTTGAGGAAGGCCCTGTACAAAGAAGGTGAAGTTCACCCTTTATATAAATATGTGTCTCCATATATTTCTATCTTGAATGTGAATTGAGGAGGCTGAAAATTATAAATCCTTGTTTGTTATCTATTTTTTTTAAATTTCATATTGTGCCAAGAAAAATGGTTAAAGGAATGAAAACACATTTAATTGACATATAGATTTATTTCTAGGATTTGGAATTCACAGGAAGTATTTTAATTCAAGCATGTTAAACTGTTTTAGCTGTAAATCACTATATAACTAAAACCTCTGTCTTTTTGCTCAAAATAATTTTTTTATTTGTGACTGTAACAGAAACATTTCAATGCTGAGGATACAAATTGTCCCAGATTGTCTACCAAATTGGTAAAAAAATATGATTTGCTTTAAACATATTGTTGAGACTTTAATTATGTTTTTTTGAAACACCAGAGTATATATTTACAGTTTGTTATAAACCAATCCAAGACATCCTCACTGATGTTAAAAACACTGTGATATTTATTATTTATCTTTTAGTAACTGACTTTATGCAATTTTTACTACTAATGATTCCTTACATTATGATAATAAAGGCTTCTCTTGTTTTCATCTAAGTCATCTCTTCAGCTGGCTAGATTTCAACAACTACCACTACCATCTTCTTTCCGGTCAAAAGAAGATAGTAATATCTAAACATCGCTGTCTGCAGATATGACATATGAGAAAATCTGAGCTTTCCTTAATTCTATTGACTGGAAAAGCTTTTGATCCTAAATTATATTTTTAAGAGACAAATTATACATATTTCAGAATTATTGTAATTATTAATCATCATGCCTCTTTTTTTTTATTTGAATGCCATTTCTATTATTGGTTGTTGTTCATTTAAAAAAAAACAGACAACTGTTGTTACTGTAACACACATGCACCACATGGCTAGAATTTTGCACATTCAGTACTTTACTCATATAGTTTCTGCAGTGTGAGTAGCTTCTCCCTTAGCTTTATGTAGAGCACTCACTTGCATGTGTTGCTGTGCCTGTGGTTAACCCTTGACCATTCCTTCAACATCAGTATGAGCAGTTCGCCTTCAGCCACTCCTGACGCTTCTCCAACCCTCACACACTTCTGAGTCGAAGTTCTGAGAGGTCCATCCTTGTCAACATCCTAGCACGCTATACATGTGCTAGTGCAAGGTGTATTAAACTCTCCACATCAACCTCCAGCAGTGTTCTGATCTGGGGCTTTTACTTCACCCTGCATCATTTCAGGAACACTGAAAATTCCACCAATCAGTACATACTCATTTCACTGTCATCTCTGGGTCAGTCCCCTGCACTTATATGTTCTAGAAAGTTCTGCAACAATTACACAAGATCTCACCCTGCAATCCTGCGCAGACATTTTGTTCTCTGTTGTTGCCAACAATGCAACATCCAACAATCTGTTCTTTTTGTCATATTCTGCCACTGGCTAAAGATTTATTACACCTGCTATACTGAATTATGTAGCAACGTTTACACATTAAAAACTAATCTGTGTGTCCTTTCTCACTCATTACTCTAGATTGAAGTGTTCATTATTTACACACCATGATTAAAGTTCATATTGAACACGGGCATTACAGTAACCTATTTTTAATGAGGTTTATGAGAGTTTAACAAGTCTGGTAAAAATGTAACAAAACTAAGTTTTTTTTAAAAAACTTATTTTAGTTCTCAGCATAGTTTCCTTCCTTGGCTACACTAGGCCAAGCAATTTGAATTCTACCAATTACAAAAATGTTGTAGTACTCAGTCTGTAGACTGGTGTGGTGCAAGCCTCCATCCTAACCTATTCTGCACATGTATTTTCATTTCTACATAACTACCACATCTCCCTAATCTGCTTAGCATCATTCATCCTTGGCCTCCCTCCTCTTCTGTTCTTACCCAACACAATTCCCTCTAATGCTAGTTTTACAAGACACTCTTTATCTTAATATGTGGCCTATCAATCTATCCCTTCTCTTGATCAAAGTCTTTCATATTGTTCTCACAAAAATAGGTTTGCCCATTTCTGCAAAATACTCAGTCATGACCTTAATAACTTCTTATTTGATGAAAATTTCTTTCCCCAAGTCAAATTTTCAAGTTCAGGAACAAGAAGTCACTTGGTGCTAGGTCTGATTAATAGGGTGCTATTTTAATCCCAACCCATTCACTTTTGCCATTGAGACTGCTGCTGCTGTGTTTGCTGGCACATTGTTCTGGTAAAACAGCATTTTATTGTGCAAATCTTGGTCATTTCTCAATATTTTACAAGAAATATATGAATACTATACCCTGACAATACCAAAAGACAGTGGCAGTCAACTTGCCTGCTTACTGAATGGTATTCACCTTTAGCAGTGCACTTTCACCAGCTTTTTTTCCCCCCAGTCTCTTGACTGTAGTGATGGATCCAAGTTTTATTGTCAGATATGAATCTGCCCAAAAGTCTTGTGGGTTATAAGCAGTAATCCATGTATCCATTCCAAACTGTACATGCATGATTTTCACCAGTCCCTCCAACTTAGAACATCAATCTGTGATGAATATCTGTCCCTGAATTCCACCCTCATCAAAAACATTTCTATTATCCATAACAAAATTATATTTAAATTCCTTGATTTGGACAAAAACATTGCTACATTCCTCATATACATGAGAATCTCCGCCACATTTCCACCCAAACCAACTTAAGTAAATATACCGACTTAGTCAAGCAGGCCACATGGGTTGGCATACAAATCCCAATTGATGTCTGGCTCCAACAAACAAATTTCCCCTCTCATCTCAACAAAACCGTGCCTAATGGGCATCTTCCACCTACCCAAACCCACAACTCAGCCTATTCTGACCCCTATACCCTCTAACCACAACGTCCACGATATGTCTTCCACCCCAAACCTGGTCAAATTTAGACTTGGCTGTGGAAAACTTAAATTCTGCCAAATAGTCCAAAGGAAGCATCATTTTGCTTAAAAAAAATTCAACCAACCCAGAATTGCCTCTCAAAATTTAAAGAACTTTCCAAACTGCCACCTAACCATCCATTTAAAACTTTCACTTTTGATGAAGGAGGCAGTCGCCTCCAAATAATTTATAAACTTCTCCACTCATCATCTTTATACATCAGGTAAGCCACCACCTTTCTTTTTCCTGTCTAATTGTGTTAATTATTTTGACAATATCATTTCCTTACTTGTATATGTATGTAAATCTAGTAACGGCATGAGATTGTCAATATAATTGTTATATAAAGGAGAGCAAGGAAAAAGGCAGTGGCTCACGTGAAATTAAAGTTTGCTGTCGCCATTCAGGCTACTTGGATTCTTCAAATTTTCAGAATTGTTAGCAACCTCCTTCTGCGTTGTGTGCTCTTCCTCCTAAAACAAACCACAGCTATTATGATAAAATCTGGATGGGCCTGACATGCTTATTATAACATAGTTTGACTGTATTTATACTGAAGGGAAAGAGAGAAAAATCCATGGCTTACCTAAAATTGCATTTTGCCCACACTATGCAGGTCAGAGAAGTTACTCAAAATTTCTGACATGTTTGCCCGTTTTGTTCGAAGATTTGTTTCATTTTCTAGTTTGCCACTGAAATTATAAAGCCAAACCTTATTCTCATACAAGCCACATATTTTTAGTTTCTATGCAATACCTTTTATTTTGGCAATTTCGCTTTTTTTTACTCATAATTGTTAAAAATTTAGCACATTTTCCTTTTCTGTGTTTCTGTTCACAAACCAGAGGCACTTAAAAATGATGGTGTTGGTTCTATAGAGATTTTTTGTGATTGCTTAATGATAGATTCTATTTTAATATATATTATGACAAATCCCACCACAGTATTTATTAATAAAAGTATGTATAAGGTTCTTTTTGTTATGTGTACAGTGTGTTGAAGTTGTGAATATTGTATCATAAATAACTTATTTTTGTATTTAGTTTACATTTCAGTACAAGATCTGTTTAAAAATAAGTTACAGAGATGCTATATATATATTTGTGACGTGTGGTTGAGATGAACTTTTTCAGGAATTATTTGTTGTTTGTGCTTCCAAAATATTTTGTTTAAGTTTTTTTTAATTTTATTTTGTGCATTGTGTATTTCAATACAGCAATAATTCCTTTGAGTAGCCTACCAATAAACAATGCTTCCAAAGTTTTCCAAGTACAACTCTATCAAAGTTTACAAAAGGTGTCTTTATTAAATTATAAGATTACCAATTGGTGCCTATTGTAGATTTTGTGTTATATATTTTAAATAAAGTATTATAATATATTATTGTGAATAATGATATTTTATATATAAAAGAAACATACAGGTGACCTTACCCTTGACACTTAGTCCAGAAGGTGTATTAAACGTGAAAATGATTCTCTGTAATGAAGAAATAAAATTGATGTATTGCGTTTGTTTCACCGACTTCATTTTAAGTTTCAGAAAAGTTAATCTTATTTTCGCACTCTGGATCACACAGCGACATGAAATGTAAGAGTAGTAATAAGAGATTGGGAAGCATGCAATGGATAGAGAAGACTCCGATAACCACCATGTACCAACTTGTGGTCCCGGGCACATGGCACAAGTAACAGATTCAATGGCAATTGAATTATGTACTGAATGAGAGAAAAATTCTCTCAGAACAAGTAAGTACATTAATATTGGAATTAACTGAAGCAAGTCCAGAAAACTTTGAAGAAGTTGCTGGGGAAACAGACTGCCTAAATGTACAAATAAATAAAATGAAAACCGCATGCATGAAACAAAATGATGAAATATACAAGTCAATAAACCTCCACCAACAATTCTAAGCAATGTAGAGGATTTGCAAACAATGAGAAAGGAATCTTTAGAAAATTGAATTACAAAACTACTGTGATGAGTAGCAAAGAAGTTAAAATCAATGTTAATTCTGACGGAGAGTACACTCGCCTTTCCATCTCTCTTTCCTGTTAATAAATTGCAAGCAGTGAATTCGCAATTAAGGCTTTACGTTAAATTTTTTTATTAGTGTGTAGACTAACAGTTCGGCTTATTGTTGTAGCGGCAATGTCTGTACGATTTTGAGGCTCGTTGACCTAGAGCAGCGACCAGGGCCCGATCATAAAGGACAAAGCTTTAGGGAATCATTTGAAAGCCCTCCGGAAGTAGGGGTAAGTTTTGGAAGGCCGAAGGAAGCGGAAAAAATCACTCGCGGTGCATATATAGTGACGGGATGGAGTGAATTAACCTGTAGCAGAGAGACTTGGAGCGTATGCAAGTGATGCTTGAGTGTGGAAATATTTTGGAGTTTGGTTCCCGCGGTTGGACCGAAGGTGGAAGATCGTACCTGAAGGATGATGGATGATTCTACACGTCGTCATACCCGCCGAGAGTAGACATAATCTTAGTCAGCCACACCGATATCATTAAAAAATAAGCCAACCCCTTCCCTTTTTACTTCGTGTGGTTGTAGTAACGATGACCGTTTTTTTTTCAACAGGATGCATGAGGGCGATCTTGAAAGAGGCAACTCCCCTTTAATAGTATAGGAAGGGAATTGACAGGGGGGATGCGGCAAGGGTTGACTAGGACCCCCAGGTTATAGTTTAAGGATCCTACCCGGTATTTCACTTAAAGAGATGCAAGGAAACCCCAAAATACCTGCATCAGGTAGGTTGGGTATTGGTGGGGGGAGGGGGTCGCAGCATTCCCTTCTCCGTGTCTTCTGTAGGAGGTAGTTGACCGACTAATTGAATGCGATCTTACTGTATGCCCAAGGTCTTCGACCCCAGGACATACACCTCCTAAAATAGGTGAAGGTACCTCGACGTGTGAGAACTTTGGGGAAAAAACAGAGAGTACGAGATAATCATTACTTAAATATAATGTTAATTAAATTAACAAGTTATTTCACGTTAAACAGACCCAACAGATCGATCAACTACTTTATTATTATAAATGAAATTCATTATTTATGTTTAAAAAACTCACATTACGTAATGTGTTTGTATGTTGTAATAGAAGTATTATGAGTGAATGTTCCGCGCCACGCATTGTAGGGTGAGACGCAGTTAATAATGGGATGCGTTGATGATTGCGTCTGAGCGAGTGTGGCCATTGTATCAAGTGCTGAAGTGGAGTAGTACTCTGCCCGCTTTCGAGAAAGGTGGAGTAATAGCGATCTCGTGCACCTCCACGCCTCGCTGTGGCCCGGTTACGCACGCCATTGAACAACTTAATTGCCGTATCATGCGTATATCATATTAATTCCAAAAGTGTTGAGCACTTTCTTAGGGTTTCAGTTTCAACTAGTTTACCCCGCTCACTTAACTCCCTGATGAAAAGGAGTTAAGCCCATTGCAATTTCCAAAGTGGAATAATAAAAAAATCAAAATTGTAAATGTTAACCTACATGTGTAAATTAATTTTTTACAATTTTTGAATAAAATTGTTTTCTTTTTTGTAAATTACTTTAAACCCTCACGTTACATTACAATGTATTATAGGCAATACAAATCTGAACGCTCGGAACAATTTCAACCAATTTTTGCACACGTTTCTGACCCGAAAATCAACACTGTAGGGGTAAGACTCGTCTACTACCCCTAGGGGTGCGAGGTGGAGAACGCGTAGTTTTAAATAAGCAAAACGGCCATTATTTCCATCATATAAATATATTTCTGGGTCAAGCGATTTCATAACGCCGCCTCCGATACACATCCATAATCGAAGGGGAGAATTTTAAGGTAACCGATTAAAAATCAGACAAATTTCGAGATTGGGCCTTAAAATGAAGTAATGTCAGTCGCTGAGTTTACATTAAAAATGTAATTTAATTTATAGTTCACCTCCTAAGAGGTGATGGAAGGGGGTAAAATAATATTCCGCACGCTATCTTTTAACTGGTGGGACAATTTCGACCAAATTTTGAACACGTTCTTGGCGACTCGAAAATTAACACTATCGGGGTAAGACACGGACGGCTGCCACCACTTGGGGCGCGCTTTGAATTTGTTAGTGTATAATTTCAACCCCCATTCAGCGTCGAAAGTGAGTATGCATAGGGGAGGTGGTGGAGGAAACAGTCAACTTTGGTACCCAAATCGATATTTTGCGAGTTTTTGAGTTTGATTTAAGTTGCAGTTTATTTCCTAACAGGGGGATGGGCTCGGGTGCGTCCTCTGGCAGAATGATTGCTCTCGTCAGCGGCGCTTCAGCTTTGGACAATTCCACGACCCGTCATGAAACACAGACGAAGGAGTCTAACATGTAGCTTTCTCAATCGCTGTCCAAAAGTTTAAAATCGCTCATTTTCTTTATGAGGATACTTTAAGCGAATGTTGACACTGCGGTCCAAGACTCTTTGCTTGAGAGAATTATCCCCACTACAGCGGTCCGTACTGTGCCCCCCTTAATTGCGTCCACCGATCACACAGGAAGAAGGTGTGGTTGACGTCGCCGACCCCGTCGCAATAAATGCTGTTGGAGTTCTCCATCACTCCAATTTTATGGAGATATGCCCTGAAGCAGCTGTCAGGTCAAGAACTGTGTCATATAGTATGACACCTCTCCTTGGCGTCCACCTCCCTAGGGCGTCTTCGTCCCATCGCTGCTGGCATTTTGACATCTTTCTATTCCTGGCCGCTTCCTCCGCCTGGTCTTTTCCAATGTCTGCCTGGGTGCCGCTCTAGAGCGGCGCAACTCCCCGCCTGCGACACTGTTCGGTAGGCACACGTAATCCTCAAGGCTCCTCGACGTTGTACGCCAGCCATCCGCTTCCGATACATCTTCTTTTTGAGGGCTGAACTTGTGGTTGACTTCAGCAAGCGCCTCTTGCTCGGCTTCGGCCCGTTGGTATTGGCCATCAGTCTTCTTAGCGCCGTAGTCACCCTCGCTGCTTTGTTTGCCACCTTCTCAATATGAGGCCAGTATGATAAATTAATGTCCACAATGATTCCCAAGTGCTTGGTGTAAGGCACGGTTGTGACATCTGCGTTTCCGACTGCCATAGGTGTCTCGCTTGTCATCCGCTTCGTTGCGTTTTAGCCTCAGCAAGTTCGAGGTCGTCTTGATGCGCCTCATAGCTTGGTTGAGTTTTCGCTGGGCGTCTTCGGATTCTGTGGCAATGATTAGAAGCGCTACGTCATCCGCGTATCCGACCGGTGTGACATTCCACAGGTCTGGTCCAAGGATCGAACCCTTGCCGTCAGTCTCCTGCTTTGCCTGCCCTCTTCTGTGTCGTACAGCAAGGTACGGTCCTCCATAATGCGCATTAGGTACTCCGGGAGCCTGAATTTATCCCTGACGGCGCTAATTATCGAGTTACACCTCACAGAATTGAAGGCATTTCGCACGTCCAGGGTAACTAGTAGTGGTTTCCCCCTTTCGCCCTCATTGCCTGCTCCTCCGTTTTTTCCACGGCGTGGATAGTTGAATGCCTTTTCCGGAACCCATCCTGTTTAGTCGACAGACCTCCTGCTTCCTCGATCGCTGCGCGTATCCTGGGCTGGAGCAGCTTTTCGAGGACCTTTCCCGCTGTATCTAACATACATAGAGGTCTGTATGACGACGTTACGTTTCCTTGCCCCTTTGCTTTGCCGGTTAGGACAAGGCGGGCTGTTTTCCATTTTGGACTAAAGACTCCGGTTTTTAGGTAGTCGTTATATATGTCCAGAATTAGTTGTGGACACGTCCTGACTGCGGCCTTCAGTGCCTCTGCCGGGATGTTGTCGGGTCCCGGCGCCTTTCCTTTTCCGGCATTTAGGACTAAGAGCCCCGTCCAAGCTGCCCTCTTGAGTTGGTATTCGGCATACCCCTGGCCGTTGAAGCCTCCGGCGACAATGATACCGCTGCAGTGCGTCTTCTAGTCTGATCAATTTACGTTGGAACGCCTCCACTGGTTCAATCTCACCCAGACAAATCCTTCCTCTGCTCCATGTCCAAGGATCGGATGTCGATTCATGACAGGTATCCATGCTGCCGCCGTCCCGAGAGCGTCGGTGAACCATCCATCCTCATCTCTGTTAGTATACTGCAGTTGCGCCATCCTGCCGCGATGCATATTCCCTTGAAGTACGATCACCATTTAGAGATTTTGATGTTCGTCAGTGCGGCCCGCATGATCGGGCACGTCATCGATCTCATGAGGTGTTTCTGCCCTTCTTCCTCAGCCTTGTGGTCTGAGCACAGCATGCAGTTAGCGGCTTTGTGTCCTTCCTCTCCACACTTGTAACATCGCCCGCTACGGTTTGGCCTTTTGCAGCTTCTCGCTTCGTGACCAAACTCCATACATCTGTAACAGCGAGCTGGTGTGGTTATCTGTCGGATTCGGCAGTTGACCCAGCCAATGCTGTCACCATGAGTTTTCTAGCATTACTAACGAATGCCATTCGCTGGCCTCTAGTATTTGGCTTTGTTAAACGAATGCTGAACTCAGTTTCTTCTTCTGGTCCCAGTTAGGATTGGATGGCTGCATTCGCCTCCTCCACCGTAGTTTCACCTTCGATATCCCTAATTTCTAATTATGACTTGGGGATAAGCTGTTTGACAACGCCGTCGTCGCCTACTGCCGCTTTCAGTTGGCGGCTGAACTCTTCTTTCCCTTCCGTCTTGCTCGGGTTTAGCTTGACCAGAACTGCTCCGGTTCTCGTCTGTCGTATGGCGCGGAAGTCTACGCCACTGACCTCAGGGGTCACCGTTGAGCGGATTGTCTTTAAAATTTGCGAGAATGTTTTTCCGGGCCGTCGGTTTAATAATGACCGCGTCATGTCGGGGCTTCGGCTATCGCTATCTGGTTAGTAGCTGGAACTGTCTTTTCTTCAGCCTTTGTCTCTTCAGTGCTGTCTTTATTTGCTCACTTTCTTCTTTCCCTCTTTCTTGCTGCTTGTTTCCATTCTCCTTCGCCATTCCCTTCGGTCTCCAGCTCCGACGTCGTCGCTTTCTCAGGGACCGTTAACTGCTCGGCTTTCAAAAGATAAAAAGAAAATGCAATAATTTCTCCATTAGAGAATACTATTCATTAATTTGTTGAAATATTTAGTGAATAAAACCTTCATATTCTCTAAACACACAATGAAATAATTTTAAAACAATATTAAATAGTTATTTTCTATCAATTATTCGCGTCGATATATATATAT
This sequence comes from Eucriotettix oculatus, assembly GCA_034510155.1. Lineage (NCBI taxonomy): Eukaryota > Metazoa > Arthropoda > Insecta > Orthoptera > Tetrigidae > Eucriotettix > Eucriotettix oculatus. The sequence continues at coordinate 9,153,185 of CM067378.1, forward strand.
ATATATATCGGTAATTTGTATGTTTATAATTACTTTTCTATCTAATTGTTTAAATAACGTATTCAAATGTTTTATTTTGATTTAGAAAAGGTGATATTTCAATAATATAAGTTAGTGATTCATTATTAAAATTAGATTCGGTCCAAGCATATAAAAATATCTTATTTTCCGAATTTAGACTCTATAAAAAACAATTTATATTCTACTCCAACGTATAGAAAATTATTTTAACATTTATTTGAGAAATATGTATATAACTTCGCATCCTACTCCGAATATTGATTTCGAAACAAGTCATTTTTCTTAATGTCCGGTATAAACTTATATTTGCACCTTAAATATTTGAAAATTTGGTGTAAATAAATAATCCACTTTAGTTTGTCTTTTGTTGCTTTAAGATAGATTTCAGCGGACTCAAAAAGTGCTGTTTTCACAAGCCACTCTATCTATCAAGGTATCTATTTAAGATACTCTTTGAAGGGCCACCATATACATTCTCTTTGCATAAAGCATGTATGTAGCAGCAAGTCTGGGTTTGAGAGGTTATTTGTAGATAGATGTATGTACCAAACCAGATTGTTTCAGTTATCTACTTTGATTATTCAATAACGCGTTACAACATTTTTTGTGATTGATTTAAATTCATTTATTGTGCTTTAGATTCAAATATTCGTGATTAAACCTTAACATGATTGGTATACAAAGATATATCTACATATTTTCTGTGCCCAGTTTTGTACATTGTGTTTGCACACATTTACAATTAATGCTAGTTTTTATTGGACAGATGCAACTAACTATACATCTACTATTCATGTGGGTAGGAGATTCAATATAGTTGCTATAGAACTAGCTGCTTATAACTACCACATTATATTATTAGTAGTGTGGCTTTAAAGTATGCGAACACTTTTGATAATCTTGTCAGATTTTTAACCATCATGTATTTCTACCGGAAATTGAACATAACATGTACCAATCACAAGTTAGGGGCGTATATTTGGGGGATTTAACTCCAGTTCCTCCCCACCCCCCAAACTTCAAAAAATTATCAGTAAAATAATTTTACTGGCGATCCACAACATTTTGTTACATTTATTGTATGATTTTTATTAACAGATAGTTGAAGTAATTTAATGTTAAGTTTATTTGATGTATGGGTAACTGATGAATGTTTATTCTGTTTCAGAATGTCTTGTAATCTGAAGTGGTTGGGGGGACGGAAGTGTGTTTGGATCATATGATTTATAATTGTTGCATAATACATGTATGTGTCAGGAAGAGATCTGTAGGCATATATGCTAAACTAGTTGTTTCAATTACCTGCCATGATTATTCAATAACATCTTATGGCTTGACTCCAGGATAGGGACTCATTTCAAGCAAACTTTTATTTGAGAAAGTTCCTTAGAGTATTGGAATTTATATGATTTTGTGAAGAAAAAAAATTACTCAGGTAAGGCTATAACTATTTATCACTTTACTGTCCATATCATTTAGCTTTGCAGTATCACATTATTAACTAGCTCTGTTATAAGAATTTTTTTTTTGGTTATTTTCCTAACCAATGAAAGCTGTTACGTCATGTAACATTGTGGAAGGAGGGGGAGAGAGAGAAGGAGGATACTGCAGGGTGGGGCTTGGTGGAAGTGGGAATAGAGTAATGCAACTGTACCTTAGCCAGGCATTAGTTATTTTAAATTCATGTATTGTAATTTAGATTAAAATTTTGTGATCAAACCTTAAAACATGATTTGTATACAAAAATATATCCATATCTTTTCTGTGTCCAGTTTTGTATATTGTTTCCATACATTTACATTTAATGAGTCTTTATTTGACAGATGCAACTTAAACATCATCTACTCATGTGAGTAGGGGATTCAATATAGTTGCTATACAATTAGCTGCTCATAACTACCACATTATATTATTAGTAGTGTGGCTTTAAAGTATGCAAACAGTTTTGATAATCCAGTCAGATTTTTAAAAATCCTAATGTTCCTATGAAGGAATGAATTTATGGTGTGTAAACAATCAGAATTCCTTTTTTTTAAACTTTTTGCCTAAAAATGACAATTTTGAGTATGAGAAAAAAAAGTTATAGTGTTATGTTATACTTTAATGCTGCTGCCAAATTTAGCATATCCCCATTCAGACTAAGTAAACATGCAAAATAGTGTTTGGATTGTTATATAATGAGAAGATTGTCATAGCATGGGATGAGTAAGATGCACATTTACTCAGTATTTTCATTTCAAACCAATGATTTCCAGCTCAACACAGCCATCTTTTTACTTCTAATGCTAATAAAATAGGTTTAAATATTTGATGAGACTGGGAACCAAATGGATTCTTTCAAATGAGCCAAGGACTCTATTCTCAAGATTTCTACAATTGTCAGGATTGTGCTGATTTAATCTCTTCAACAGTCTTGCTTCTTCCCCATTGTGGGAAGTCCCAGCTCCTGCAACTGATGCTTCAGCACAGCCACAATGAGATTGGACATCCCGGAAAATTAAGTCTACTTCTGGAGCTACCTGGACATGTCCGAACCCTACATTGGCTAACCAACCTTCTTTATTAGCAATAATTCTTTTGTAATCATCTTATAAATGCATGGAAATTAAAATTTTCAATTTCAGAGAACTTTAGTCTCGCACACAGATGTGTGGGTTTGTAAATCTGATGGTTAACATATTGATAAATGGATCGTGTATGAATTATTCCACTGCTGTAGATAGGCCTGCATTCAATATTAATACTGTGAATATGTGTACATTAGTTGACGAGTATATTAAGATTTGCAGGGAGCGATTCAACATGTTGAGACATCTTTTCTCACAGAAGATAACTATTAATTCAAAAACACTAATATATCTTTAATTTGAGGTGAATATGATCCAGAACTTTTTAGCCTTATTTGAATCATAATTTCTATTGCAAATTTAATATCATTTCTAAATAACATGGAACCAGTCTCAATTTTCTCTGTTAATTCACGACTTGCTCAGAGGTTAGTTAAATTAGCACAGAAATTTTATAGGTTCATGGTTTAAAAACTGCTTACTGAATAATTTATTTCCTGTAGGCAGTTTATGAAAGTATTAGATTAAGTATCTGTAGTAGGCATACGAGATGCAGGAACGCTGCGGGAGTTTTCTCGCAGACGCTTCAGCCCAGAGTGACTGCGGGGCTTACCTGAACATGTCGGGAATGCCTCGCACTCTCTCTGGGTATTTTTTTTTATCAAAGTTCTCATATGCCGAGACACCTTCACCTATTTTAGGAGGTATATGTACTGGGGTCAAAGACCTTGGGCATATGGATCAGTCAGCCAATTGCCTCCTGAAATTGGTGGAGACACGGAGAAGGGAATGCTGCGTACCCACAGCAAACTCGTCCCCCGTCATTCGGAAGGGCGTGAGAATAGTACCCAATGCCCGACCTACCTGATGCAGGTTTTCTCGGGTTTTCCCTGCATCTCTTTAGGTGAAACACTGGGTAGGATCCTTTAACCATAGCCCAGGGGCCCTAGTTAACCCTTGGCTACCTTGCTCTACCTTCCGATTCCCCCCTTTTCAATTCCTTTCCTATGCTATTAAAGGGGAGTTGCCTGTTTCAGGATCACCCTCATGTAGTCTGTTAACCCCCACCACCACCACCACCAAAAAAAAATTAAACGATTTCAAGCTTAGAAATTAATACCAGAAGCATAAGTGCAGTAAATGTCCTGATTCATAGATGGCTTGTTTGGTATGGGAACCAAGCAGCAAAGAATTAAAAGGGTAGTTTGTTTTGAATATTACAAAATTTTGTGTTGTTCTTAAGTAATTTTAGATTCATTACTGAATTTGTTTGTGTTATTATGTTTAGCCAGAAATGAATAGTTTAAAATTTAGAAAGTGAGTAAAAATGGATCTTATTATTTGGCTTGTAATTTTTCTCTCACTCCAATGATTTCTTCATTATTGCACGATTAAAACATGTTGAGGTTGTTGGCAGCAGTGTTCATGTATAATGGCATACTTCGTTGAACAAGTTTTCGAAATTTTAAGTTTGTATATCTTCGGAAGTAGTGGTTTTAGGTTAAATAATTTTTTATTCAGATGGTTCCTTCCATTAATTGATCTTTGATTATTAACAGAAAGTTGGAATTATTTAATGTTAATCATCTTTCATGGTGTGTGAATAACTGATGCAGCTTTATTCTATTTCAGAATGAATATGGTGTGGTTGAGAGAAGAATGTGTTGAGACCATCATATTTGTAATCTTTGCATTATGTACGCATGTAGTAGCAAGCCTGGCTCAAGAAGAATTTTCCAAAGACATCTATAGATGTATGTGCTAAACTAGATTGTTTTAGTTATCTGCCATGATTATACAATAATGTTAAACATTTTTTGTGAATATTTTATATTCATCTATTGGGCTCGATATGCAAATTTTCAGATTTATATATTGTATGTATAAATTTACAATATATGTTATTTTCTATTGGACTTTGCAACTTGTATACATCTTTTATTCTCATGGGTAGGAGATGCATTATAGTTGCTATAGAATTAGCTGCTATAACTATCACATTATATTACTTAGTAGTGTGACTTTAAAGTATGCAAACACTTCATATTGCAGCCAAATCTTTTAATTCTTTTCTTGGAGAAAGCATTAACAACTTTTTTATTTTCCACCAGATCATATTTCAATACTTCACTCGGAAGACTTAACATTATCACAAGTATGATTTGTGCACTATATAATGGAAATTGTATTAAGGTGAGAATTTTTTAATGCATTATATTTAATTACAGTGGTTTCTTTTCAGTTGGTGGGCATCTGCTTATGAATTGGTGGACTTCTATCATGTAAAATGGATTGATTGACCTGGAAGAAGTGCAAAGTATTGCAAAAACACTTCTCTTGTAACACTTACACACTCCCTCACATCAGTTAACATGAGTTTACATGAGTGCTGGCCCGGGCGCCACTGCATTTGTAAAGTTAATTCAATATTTACATAAAATTGACAATCTTGATCTGTGGTATCATTGAGGTAGATAAACATCGAGCCAATACAGGCAAGTTCTTGAATCACTATGGAGTGGAGAAATTGCTTCGAAAACAAATTTCATTTACTATCTTCACCAATATTGGCTAAAACAAGCTAACCCCTGTCCATGTGACAATGTCCTGCATCGGCCAGCCTTGTGTCGTGGTGTAGAGGGGCTATAAAGGATACTTTTGAGTCTGAAAATACAAGGCAAATGCTAAAGTTGAATTTCCTAAATAATTTCAATTGGTTGCAGAAATGTGTGATTGTGTAGGCAACCACAGTAGAGCGATGTCCATTATTAAATTGAGGAATGTATATTATTTATATTCTGTAAATATGTCAGGAAATCACATTGTAATGTTAAAACAATTAATAAGGAAAGGAAAGAGAGATGGAAAGTAGGTGACTTACCTGAGGTTCACAGATGGTAGGCACCTTGTGAGGTTTGGCACCACCCCGTTCATCAGAAAGTTAGGAAGACATTTCCAGTGATCGGCTAGCCGACAAATGTATAGCTCTTCATAATCTAATTAAATAACTGCAACGACAATGAAAAGTATTTTATTATAAATTGTGGTCCTTACGAGCACATATAAAGATAGTATAAGTGTACAGTGATATAAAGACGATCAAAATATTGTAGAAAAGAGGAATTTATGACTATAAACTAATGACTTTTAAAAAATATTGGGTTGTAAATTGTGTACAGTTTTGGTATCAGTTTTTACATCAATGGTATCTGACTGATTTGATGTGTAATATTTTAGAACTGAATCTCCTTTGATAATTGCTTTCTGCATCTAATTTATTATAAAATACTTTTTTCTGTGGTCGGCTGTTATTTCATTGAATATTATTTATACCAACTTGAAACATTATAATATAATTATCATAAAGCTGCCAATTTTTTTAGAAACTGGCTACAATCACAATTAGTTTTCAAATTTGTTATTTATACAGTGAAAATTGTTAGAACATTAATAAAGGCACTGTAGCGAATACATCCCTGGTTTTAAATTAACTTTGGTATGATTCAAAAGGTGCTAAAGAATTTTGCTGGTTATGACTATTACTTTTTGCAGGCTTAAACTGTGACTTTAGGACAAGCATACATTTTCAATTTCCATAATGTGTTCAGTTTACTAGTCTCTCATACAATTCATATTGTTCTAAACAATTTTCTATATTACATTAATTCTGAAGTTTTATTCTTTATCCATGATTACAGTTTCCTGTGGCTGAAGTTCAAGAGTTGCAGAAAATACAAAATATTTAACATATTATGCCTATTTTTTTTCAAATAGTATTGGAAACCTATTTTATCAACATAAATGGAAATATTTGTGATTTGGCAACTATATGTTGTCCATACCTATGTAAATATGGATGATAAAAGGAGTTTTTAATAAAGTTTTATCACAGATTATGGCACAAATGTTTTATGATCTAAGGATTTGGAATTGAGAATTATGATTGTTTTGACAATAATAGATTTTATTTATAAAACACAAAGAATGGCTAAAAATCAGAAATGGAACAATTTAATTTCAATATGTTCAGCCCCTCAACTTTAGGGACCTTCTCTGTTTTTTAATTAAAATATTACAAAATTTCTTGTTACTGCTGCAACATCTGGGGCCAAGTATTTTAAATTAAGGATCTAAGGAAGGCCCTAAAGTTGGAGCACAAAAAATATTCAAATTAAATGATTCCATTGATGACCTTTTCCATTCTTTGAGTTTTATTTATAATATCAAGTCAAATAATAACTTAATATTAAGTTGTTCTTTTATTGTTATTTAGTGAAAATGCTCCCTCCCAAACAGTAATTTCCTGTATGGGTGGGATACAAAGTAAATGCACTGGTCTCTTTTTTTAAAAATGTAGCAGTAGAAGGTGGCCCGTCAGGATCTTTCCACGCTTGATATTTCTTGAGAGGAAGCTCAAATTTCTTGCATAAATATAACAAATGTACATATATTTACACAGTTTATTATAATAAATAATTTGATTTGAGAAAATAGATTACACTTAATACAAACAATTTGCTGTTAAAAGAAACCAAGAAAATGTCAGCTCTGCTTCACTATACGACAGCAAGTGGAAATGGGAAGCCATTGTCCTTAGAAGCTGGGTTCCAAATGCAAACGGCAACTCTAGTAGTAGGGTCCCCGGCGAGCGCCTGAACTTGCCCCTTAACAGGGAGGCAGAGTGACAGCCTCTAAACAAATTAGAAAGTCTTCTCGAGCGAGTAGCTTGGGACTATATATACCACAGATTATCCGCCAGGCGGCAGGAACTGCGTCTGAATTGGTAGTTTGTGTATGCTACAAATGTATCAGTTTAATGAGCAAATTAATTGCTTTACTCAGTCTAACAAAGATGAGTGTTAATTACTTTCATTGACTCCACATAATTTGCAGTACCCCCTGCCTTCGTTGGAGTATGTTTGAGTTTCTATGGCTTATACAGTAATGCCATCCAAGCGTGCAGAGCCTAGCTGTCCATATGTAACTGGATTGAATTTTCCTTTCTTAGCCTTTCACAGAAAGCTCTATTATAAGAAGGTGGATGTACAAAATCATTGGGTTTAATGGCCAGCATTTTATATTGCACAAACAAAAAAAATGACAATTCTAAGAACCAGACTGCATTGTTACAACAACTTAAGCCCTAGGACAGGACTGTCACAATGTTTCCACTGAACTAGACAAGCTTGTTGAAGCACACAGACCACTTGAAAAACTTTCTATCTCAATCACTTCTTTAGAACTGATGTTCTGTAACACTTTAAAAACTACCTTCCTTCATCCAGAACAATCTTCTCCTGAAACTTGATCATTTCCTAAGCAACATAATTAATCTTCGAAATTACCAACATCTGCTACCAGAAAGGCAGATGCCAACCTATTCTGTGGACAAGAGGAACCTTTCAACCTGCTTTGGATCAAGGATTAAATTACTCAATCTGTTTTACATTAAAGAACTACTTCATTCCAACCACCACCCCCGATGGACGTGCGCCGTAGTCCATTTCAATTAAACCATGTCAGCTTGTATAATACTTGTGAACCACAGTCTACAATACATTCCATAAGTCATAATACTGTCCAGTTACAGCTAGTGTACTCCACTCGGAAGTTTGTCTACCTTCAACAAGTAGATCCATGAAAATTTCACAAAGACAAAATGTCCTTCAGACCAATAATTTGATTTTCTGACTTGCATAAATTGACATCTCACTTTTTGATTTTTTTGTCCATATTGTGTTTACTCAGGTGCAGACAAGAAACCAAAGTATAGGAAATATGCAAAATATTACAGCGGTAATTACGGTGTCGTCATAATGGACTTTACGGCGTCTTACTCGTTGCAATTTCCTCTTATTTGGGTCGTGATCAACCCAAATCGGGGCCGCCGCCGCTATTAATCCTGGTTCAGGAAAATTTTTAGTTTATCCTCTTCACCTTGGATTATCTGTCCGATAATCTGCTCGTCTCCACAACCTGCCTTTAATCTCATCTGATCACCGCTCTCGTCTCCACAATCTCCCTGGCCTAAATTCCAATCTGTCTCGAAATCTCTCTGCAAGCCTTTTTAATTCCTCTTCCCCACTTCCTTAGTTCAGTTCCCGACGGTGGCAACCGGTAAATACATAACCAATCACATTTATGGTTACTCTTCTCTGGGAAAAAAACCACCCGATGCCGCCAAATCTTACCATAGTTGGGAAATACCTCTTTCTTTTCACTCCACACCGCTTTGTCCGAGCAGATGTGTTTGCCTATTACATTACATTATTGTCACCATCCGTGTGCGACCTCCATGTCCAATTTTCAAGTGTGCCCCGTACAGTATGTCAAATTTTTCTTCTTTATGAACATAGTACAAAATATTGCCATGGTCTCCTGACACTGGCACTATAAGTCTTTCTTTTCCGTCAACTTCAATAACATCACTTTAGATTGTTTAACATTCTGTATACGAGCGCAATATTTGTCTGGTGAGGATCCAGATATTGTTTCCCGTTTCAAAGTCACTGAGAACCTTATCTTCATATCAAATGTTGGTTCCTCATTTACGTGAACGTCAACCGGTAAATCATTTTACATCGAAACTCACAGGATAATTAAAACACGAGTTCACCTTTAAAGTATAATGGTTCAATGCATGCAAACCGAGAGAAAATTAAATTGCTGTAATGTCATTTCAAAGGGACTGTACCAACTATTTATTATCTAATGACCTATAACTTTATTTTAAAATATGACCGGATAGTCATGTGTCAGAACATCGAACAATGGCCAGCGATTTCTGGTCACTTCTCGAAGTGGATATAGATTTCGGGTTTTGACCTTCGCAAATATACAGTATACTTACTAATTTTAAAACTCTGTTTCGAGTCCTACATTGTCAATCCTAAGTTAAAGTATGGAAGAAACGTCTCGTCAATATCGAAATATAATCGGCTTTCGTCACAAGTTTTATTGCTTATCAAGCTCGTATATATGAAATGTGAAGAAAAAGTGATTTTCAAAAATTGGAACAACCTATTTTTTGTTACTCTCAAGATGGAAACGTCATATCTACTCGCATTAGGAAGATCGAAATTGTGAATGATCTTCAGTAATCGACTGTTCGATTATGGTCATTCGATTATACACAACAGATACAGAATATATGACAGTTTTGTGGATCACCTGTGCCCAGAAGGATCTAAAAAGTTTAGATAATTTAGCAGAATATATCTCATCATTGTACGAGTACTACACATTTTTTAATTATTTTTGTTGCACAGTAATTTAGATGTTTTTGCTAATAGTAGAATTGCTATTTAATAACATGTATTCCATATTATTTTTATGCTTCGTAACCGAAAAGAACTTTTTTCTTTAGAGAAGTAAATGTTTTTTATCTCTGAAACCTCGCTTGTTTAGTATGTTTTCATAATCTGTTAAATTTTTTACTCTTAAAAGCATCGCTTGTTTATTGATCAGGAACATGGAACAGTAGAAAGCTGAAATAGTTTTGACTTTATTTTACTTGCACTTTGACAATGAATACTGTTCACAGCACAGTATAGTCACGCATAGGAAAATTGTGTTTATTTTTTAATTATTAGTTTTATAGAAATGTTGACACGTTCTACAGTCTTTTTGGTTTTGAATCCATTTCAACTCAATAATTCAGGGCTACTGTACCTTTTACAATGTGTTTTTTTTTGTAGGTGGCTGGAATTTAGACCCACAGCTTTAAGATGTCGTATATGTTAGGACATCTTCACAATGGCTGGCAAGTTGATCAAGCCATCTTATCAGAAGAAGATAGAGTGGTTGTAAGTAATTATTTCAACCATTGAATGCTTGCAGCTCTTTTTTCTCTTCAGTATACTTTATTATGTAGGTTTATGTTGAGATCACGATCATAAAAATTTACCTTTTTTTGTATTGTTAATGGCAAGTTTAAAAACGTTTTAACACAAGTGTGTTCATTGTAGTGAAAAGTATTCCCAAATTAATTAACCATGCAAATGTTTGGTAAAGTTACTAAGAAAGAAATTTTTAAGACTGTAAGAATTGAAAGAAGCATGTTTTCACTTTAATTTTCTCTCAGGTTTGCATGTATTGAATACTTTTGCTCAGATTTATAGTATATATTTCTGTTAAATATCAATGTATGTGACATTACATTTTATGAATGGTATTAAGTTAAAGCTGGTATGAAATTTTAAGTATATATAAATTATTATAGCTGGATATGTGGGGATTTATTTCACCTCATTACTTTTATGTTTTTTGTGAAGAAACTCCAAAATTTTATGTTTCTTTTTATTCAGAACACAACTCTTCACAAAACAGAAGCTTTAGACCATAGTAATTTGTAAGTTAAATCCTTCTGTATGTTAATTAACAATCTGTTGCGACACATACTCGTGCTAGTCCATCGATAACTAAAGGCTCTAAAGTTTCATTATCTACCAAATGTATTCTTTTTCTCATCTTTCACTGCTTTGCACATTCTATTAATTTATTTCTAAAGCTGGTTTCATTCATTCATTGTGAACTTATACGTCTTTTGTTCTTTGATTAGTAAGGTTGCTTAAGTCTTCATTGGCCCATTATGTTTTTTACATTTTAGTTCTATTGTTTCTCCTGCTGCCCTATTAAATTGTTTCTTTAACATATTCTAGTTATTTCTTTATTTTACATGGTTATTCCTTTTGAAATAGTTATTGCAAACTTCTCATTCGTCTTAAATTATTTGCCTCTTTGTGCCCCGTTTTGTTGGTTATCATTTTTTTTTTCAAATTAAATCTGTAGTTCATTTTAACTTTATTATGGGTTTCAGTCTCTTCAGTTCCTGGAATTGTTAAGTGTTTGGATTTTGAGTCTTTGCTCCAATTGGTATCTTCTGGGCCTCATTTATGTATCACTATCTCAGTGTTTCCGTTTTGTCCAACATTGCTGGGTTTCATTTCTAGTGTTTTTAATTTCTAAATTTGTTAAATTTATTTATTGAGTTGGTCTTTAAGCTTTTGCTACAAGCACGAGAACCAGGAACAACCACTTTGGTACTGTCATACTCCCACCCAGCCACTCTGCAAGTTCCGCCCCATCGTCTGTCTGTCTCTACTGTTCCATGACGCCACACAACTATCCCATGAATTAATTAAAAATTCACTCTACCCACAATTATTAGGCCGAAAAAGCAGATTTGACCCACAATCGCCCAGCGTATTTGGCCAAAAAAGCTCATGAATTTAATTTTTTTAATATTTGCCATGCATTTTTGGTGATATTACATTATTACAAGTCTTTTCTCAAGTCAAGCGGGCAATGGGAGGAGTGACGGAGGAGGGATGAGGCGACGGTACCAAACTAGTTCAGTTCCAATTATTTCTCACTCTTTCCATGTATGTTTTCATAATGATTTAAAATCCCAGAAATCATTGTAGATCTTCTGAATACTCTGTAGATTCAGATTGAAATTAAATTTAAAGTCATTTACCGAGGATGCTTTAGTATTAATTTCTTTTTGTATTTATTGGCCATTATATAGATGGAAGAGAGTTAACTTGATTGAAGTATGTATAGTTACATATTAATTTATTATGATTTATATTCTCTTATATTATTTTTGTGTTACAGGTTATTAGATTTGGTCATGATTGGGATCCATCTTGCATGAAAATGGATGAAGTGCTATACAGTATAGCAGAAAAAGTGAAAAATTTTGCAGTTCTGTACCTTGTAGATATTACAAAAGTCCCCGATTTTAATAAAATGTAAGTTTTATTGCAGGGTATGAAAAAAAGTTATGTGGAATTGTGATCTATAAGATTTTACTTATTTGGTATTTATTTTTGAACTTTTACTAAAAATAAATTTTTGTTTCAGAATTGTTTATCAAGCTTGTAAAATGAGTTTGTGTATTTCATATTAAATGAAATTTTTCAAGACACCTTTGCATTTTAAATATTAAGATAGACTTTAAATTAAACAAAAATTTTTGTCTTCAATTTATACTCATTTCTATTTTAAAATCTAATGACTGACTTAACTTGGTATTATTTTCAAACTTGTTCTACTGTTTTATGATGATGCTCACTTGTTTGAAAACGTGTGAACTTTTTATTTTTCCAGGTATGAGTTATATGACCCCTGTACGGTCATGTTCTTCTTCCGAAATAAGCATATCATGATTGATTTGGGAACAGGTAACAACAATAAAATTAATTGGCCTCTAGAGGATAAACAAGAAATGATAGACATTATCGAAACTGTGTATAGAGGTGCTCGTAAAGGTAGAGGTCTTGTGGTTTCTCCTAAGGACTACTCTACAAAGTACAGATATTAAGGTTTTGACCACTTCAAAGATGAATTTACAATTTGGAACCTGTGTGAGAGTGACTTTTATTGTTATAGTACAATAAATTTAATGACAGGCTGTTAATCTGAAACTTTTCAGTGTTACAAGTTTTGGGAAATATTTTCCTGTGTGTATATTTTATATTTGTAATTAAATATTTAAACCAAGTTTTAGTTTATTTGACCAACTTCGATTGCAATAGTCATTCTGGGTTATTTGATTTTTAATTATTTATAATTGTCGATTGTTTAAAGTGAAGTATAAAGATAATGAATTTTCTTCTGAATATGTTTCTATTTTTAACTGGATTTTAAATGTATTGTTGATATTGCAAACCCACAAATTAAATAAAAAATACCCCTGTTAATTCCATGTTTTTAAGTAGGTGAAATAGATGAGGGAGTTTTGCATGGCAAATTTGGAATTTGGTTTTAAATAATAATCTTGTGTAGGTAGAGTATGGAATAAAGCTGTCCAAACGTCATTTATCTTAATTGAAATAAACAAACACATCAGCCAAATTATTTAGAACTGTATTTGAATAAACTAAAAAAATTGGGAACATATTACATTTACCAAACTTACTGTTTGTCTTTGGAACATCTCTACATACAAATATAAATAAAAAAAAAGATAGAGAACAGGGTTTACAAACACAATATTTATAATACAATTAGCCAGGTGTCTTGTGATGACTGGAAATTTAATTTGACAATGACATTTTTGAAAATTTACATTTTCATGCCACCCCACTTTATGGGAGCTGGATTTCATCTTGATCTCTGCGATGACTTGGTATCTTAGTAGAGTCGAGAAATCTACTGATACCTTGAATAAGTGCATGAAGTTAAAAATTGAAAAAATGTTTAACACCAGGAGAGAGAGAATTAATATTTACAAAAATGCAAATATCTGCCATTTAAATGTGTTTGAAATGAGATGGTAGTTGTGTCCAATACTGCTGTCCTTGCTTCCGAATTGCAAGGAACACGTACAAATTTTGGTTGAAATTGCTCCATGCATTCACAAAAATACACCGAAATAGTCAATTATATTCCCATCCCTTGTCCGATTACTGTGAAATAAGAATGTGTGTAATGTCTGTAAAAAAATAAAATTGTGTGTGGTCCATGGTTTTATAATATAATCTGCAATGTTTCTTAGAAACTATTCTGCATGATTATAAATTAATTAAAAAGTAGCATTATTTATGATTATATAGTTGGTAAGCATAATATAGTAGTTAAGTAACAATACCATTTTAATTGTTTTTCACAAATGTATCAGTAGATGAAAGACTTATCGAATTACAAAAAATACAGTCTCGGGCGCCAGAGTTGCAATCCACAATAATATGCGCTGCGACTTATCAACATTTAGCATGTGTATCAACTAATTCCTTAATTAAAATGATTTTAATGTACCTTCAACAGGATAGTTCATTGCCCTCGAGTAACACGTCAAATTTCTGTATCCATAAAAGAAGGCATTTTCCCAGTTGGGCTAAAAATTGACATTGTTGATAAAAAACACACAACAGCAAGAGAGACCTCAACTTAAGTATTAATTTAAACAATAACAAAATTAGTGAAGTAGACTGCCAAAACTCCATAATTGGAATTTTTTTGAAAAAGTAATATATAAAAGAATGTACAACTTCTGTATTCAAATAATATAATAAATCCATGCCAACATGGCTTCCAAAAAGAAATTTCTGAAACACTGCAGCTGTAGATTTCACACATAATGTAATCAATCTGCTATAACAAGATAAAAAATTAAGCAGCTCATTTTTAGATTTATGTAAGTTATTTGACTGTGAAATATGCATTACTAATTACAAAGTTAAAAACTGCTTTGTATCTGGGCAACAAGGCCCAATGTTATTATTTATATAAATGATGTAGCCTGCCAAAGTGAATGTAAATTAACTAAGTTTGCGGATGACAGCACAGTAATATGCTGGGAAAAGACAAATGAGTAACTCAGCACTGTGTTCAATAATATTATAACACACTAAAATAATAATAATAATGTAAGTATAAATGTTGAAAAAACAGGAATTATAAAATTTGAATTGGCAAAATATAAAAATGGTACCACTTAAGTATTAGTTTAAACAATAACAAAATTAGTGAAGTAAACTGCCAACAATTCCTTGGCAAACTTATTACATAGAAAAATCAGATTGACAATGTTTGTTGTGAAGTTAGCAACAAAAGTTTACTAAACAGTGTACCTACATATGCTATTGAGATCTGGGTAGTTTGTGCGCAAAGCCACATTAACAGAGCCTTTAAGCTGCATTAAAGCTATCTTTAAACTGTACAACCAAGAAAGCACCTCGCTATATGTCTAAGTAATTATATTGATATCTTCTAAGTGTAGGACTATAACCAAAAATGAAGAAATGCATAACTGCAATACCTGAAACAGAACAGATTTCTTTCAGGTGGGCTATGAGAAAAAAAATCATCAAATAAAGACCCATATATGATTGGCATCAACTTATACAATAAGCTACTGAATGAAATCAAACAGCACAGCATCTACTTTCAAAACCAATTTATAAAACTTGCTCTGTCAAAGGGCTCTCCACAGTCTAATTCATATATATTGTATTACCTTAGGTATTAATTGTATCTTTAAAAACCTTACGCTTTGTCAACGATTTTGTAGTTTTAGGAGAGTCAGAAGGATACTTGGAAACCATAATAAATGGCATGAACGTAGTCCTGGAGAAAGTTCAATATGAGGATTAACAGAGGGAAATCCAATGTAATGGAGTGTAGTATGGGAAACAGAGGAATAACAAAGTGTGTTAGATTGGGAAGGGTTAATTCACGGAAGTTAAGGAGTTCTGCTACTTGGGAAGCGTAATAACTAGAGTAGGATAGCACATGCAAGGAAGGCTTTTGTGAAAAAGAAGGATTTACTTATCGGTAATATAAGTGTGAGTATTAGGAAATAGTTGCTAAAAATGTCCATATGGAGCGTGTGAAAGGTGGACGAAAGGAGCTCTGGAAAGGAAAAGAATAGAAGCCTTTGAAATATGGTGCTATAGTCAAATGCTGAAAATCAGATGGGTGGATAGAATCACAAACAAAGTTCTAAACGGAATAGGGGAAAAGCGAGAAATATGGAGGATGTTGACTAAGAGAAGGGATAGATGAATAGGCCACGTTTTAAGACAGATTGTAAGACAAGCATTAGAGGGAAGTGTGTGGGGTAAGAACAGATGAGAGCGGCAAGGATGGAATATGCTAAGCAAATGAGGGAGGACGCATGTTGCGCTAGAAATGAAAAGGCTTGCGCAAGATCAGACCAGTCTTAGGACTGAATACCACAACATGTAGTAAATAACATATGAATCCATAAACTGTAACATTGATATGTTGTAAATGATGGGGGGGATATTAATTAATGAATTTAATCATTGGGTTTAAATCTATACATTTATTAATTGTAAAGACAATAATTTTAATATGGGTCGTGTGTACAAAAATAATTAAATTAAAAGATCTCATGGTATTAATGGTTTAGATGACCACGTGTAGCAGATTTTCTGTTCGTTGACAAACCTGAGTTGTTTTCATAGGCGTCTCACTGTAATTTCTGTGTTGTGGAACTTGAAGCAGCCGGTCGACGATAGTACAAAGTAGTGCTGCCGGAATTGAGGAAACTCTATTTTTTCCTCTTTCTTCCCTTGTTGTTAAGACCTTTCTTCCCTGCTTCCTGGACTGATCAAAGCATGGTCCACCTCACAAATCTGCTCTCGCCGTAACTTCTCTGCTGCCAATCTCCTTTCGCCACCACCTTGTGTCACCAGCAATCTCTTTCTCCACCACTCTCCTTCAACCTCCTCTCTCCACTTCCTAGTATCACCAGAAATTCCTCCACCACTCTCCTTCAATATCCTCTCGCCATCACCTTCAAAAATCTGTTCTAAAATTGTCTCCACCAGCCTCTTTAAAACCTTGTCCTCACTTATCCGACATCTATTACTAAGCTGGCAGGGATGGATATTCTCCAATAATCTCCCTTGTTTCATTTGGGGAACACATGCCACCCAGTCATCAAATTCCTAGGCAAATTAGCACATTCTGAAACCGGCGACAAGGTGTCCGAGCTTTATGGTCCAAGTGTCAGCCGCAGTTATACAGAATCTAATTTTTTTTAACATACTATCAGGTTTCACAAATCAGCGATTATTTCCGAAAATACTCCTCAATTCAAATGAGAACAAGACAAATGGCACATTATCACTATTTGATTGAAATTTATAATCCTCAATTTTGTAAATTGGTTTTAATTTTAATAATTAACTAATTGATTAAATTAAAATTGTATCAATCTGACTTATTATCTCAGTCAAGTCCTTTTATTATTATTTAATCATGCTGTATTAGTTGTCCAAATATACTGTATTTCATATTGAGAATCGTATCTATAAACACGCACAAGCGTGTACATATATGTGGTTATAATCTTCCACAATACAGTATTATTGTGATAAACCAAAAATTGTTAAAAAATTTATGTTATTACAGTAAATCTTTAATGTCAAAAACTAGTTAATGTTAAGCAAGCATCAGGTTTTAACAGAGTTTGTAGATGTTATTTGAATGATTATAAACAATACTTAATTACATTATTAAAATAAACAATCACTTAGATTTAATTCAAAGAATTCTTCAACATTATATTTCATGGTGCAGAGTATTTTCGAGGTAGGGAGGGAACTTTCCCATATTTGAAGGCAGCCGGTTGTACGGTTTCACTCTCAGCCTCCGAGGTCCACAGTCGGCCTTGGTTGTTCTCAGTCTGTGAACGAAGAGATTTTCCCACTGCCGATGATATAAAAACCTAACTGCTGGCTTCTTCAACTTAGTGTTTGAAGGATCCAGTCTCTAGTCGTGGCTGCTTCAAAGGGAAACAATAGGCCTACTTGCTTTTTTCATAATTGTATTAGATTTACTTTTCCTGTAAGAGAGAGTCAACGCACATGTGGCTGATCAATGTAGACTAGGATTTATGGTCTAGAAATATGCTGCGGACACCAAATGTAACTACCGAAGGGTTGAAATTAGTTTTTTAAATGAATGAAAGAGTTATTAATTGATAAAGTCAGAAAACACGAGTTATGTGAAAGAGTAAGTCATTCGCAGACACAGTTTCTAGTTTTCCTTCCCATTCCAAGGAATAGTTAAAACTAGCACATTACATATTTTCTTCTATATGCAAGCAGCACAATAAGGAAGTTGCCTGTTTGGTTTAATAATGCCACTTTTTTCAGTTTTAGTGCTAACATACCCCGCAGAATTAAATGCCGAGGATATGATATGGGCCAAAGTACCGTTTCAGGAACTTTTCTGACCTTGCAAATAAGGGTAAAATCCAAACCAGGTCCCTGACCAGTACCAAACTAGTCAGCGTCTTGCATCGTATCTTTCTCTTGAGTTTCTAAGATAAATTTTCAAAGTAGTTGTAAGTCTGTTCAAACTCTCGTTACAAGTTGACCAATGCTTCTGTCATTTCTGCTATCAAGATCGAAAGGTGAGGCCGTGACCATTGTTGTTACCACCTTGTGACAGTTTAACAGGAAAAATCTCTTTAAAATATAATTGCAGATGAACGTAAACACAGCATCTCATCTCTTCTCATCGAACTGTGTACATGGAGAACATTCAGCATATGTTTTATTTAGCCTCTGTAAGTACATTCGTTTGAGGATTATAAGCAGTCATTATCGTGCCACATTCTCATGAGTAAAATTTAGTTGATCAACAAAAGTCAAATGTGACTTGAATCAGTTTTGGTTCAAGCGTTTCAACTGAACTCGATCAAACAATTTCAGTGTTAGCAATGGCTTTGAAGGTAGCGAAGTGTTTTTTTTTAAATGTTTTAAGTCACATCAACTGCTAAGATCATTAGCAACTACTTTACCAATTTGGTTCGTGACATTTTTTATTGTTTTCCAAGTCTTCTCCTAATTCTACAATATTGGCAAACTGCAGGGTTTTTATTTATTTTCCTTGCAGTATGATTCCTTTTCCATACATGCCTTTTTAACTTTCTTCATTGCCTGTTCTATGTGTAAGTTAAACAGCACGAGTCACAGACTGCATTCTTGTCTATTCACATTAAACTAATTTTACTGTGCTGTATCAGTATGGGTATAATTATGTTGTTACTTAAATCTTCTGATATTTTTTGTGAAGGGTATAGAAATTATTCGAGAATGAAGGAACGAAAATGTGACAAGTTGCTATCGAAAGTTGGGTGCAGCAAGAGTAAATGTGACACGGTGGTAAATTATTTCTGACCAATTGATGCACATTTTGTTAGATTTTTGAAAACACAGCATCACTTGATATGAGTGGACAGCAGACTGAACAGGCCAGGTGATTCCACGTGTCAATACGCGTTCAACTCGAAGATGACAAACACTGGGACAATAAGGTTTGATTTTGTCAAACTTTTGTTGATCAACAAAGGTTCTCACTAGGTTTTTCATTCAACTTTTGTTGATTAACTTGACTCATGAGAATGCGGTTCAGTGTGGTATTTGACACAGTCTCTAGAATTAGTCTAGACTGAAATACCGTCCCTTAGTAAGCGATTGTCGGTACATATACAACATGCTATCTCCCAATTGCTTGGACCATAGTAAACAGGATGACAGTCATGCTTGAAGCCATTCAGCTGCTCATCAGTGAGCCCAAACTTTAGCATAATATATTTGGAATTGTGAAATATAAACTTTGGGAACAACTAATAATTTTAACATATTTGGGAAGTAATGATTGATTCATCAGGGAATGAAAGTGAATAATGTATCAGTAACAGTTTTTAAATTAATACTTCACTTAAATTATGTTTTGAAAAAACTTGTAGTAATGCTCAACTGTATGACATCTTTTGAAACAATGATGTACATGCAATGCAACTTGACAGTTTTTATACATACTTTGCAAGCTTATGTTGGTATACTTACATTTGGTGATGGTCCTAGTCTTTTACAATACTTTGATGGCCACATTTTGTAATGCTGCTTCAGCTATTTGGTTTGTATAAAATGACACGCTACAAGCCAGGCTCGTCTTGTTTGATTGGTCTGAATGACGCACCATAAGCCAGACTTGTAGTTTTATGGTTTATGGACCAAATTCTTTACAATGAGCCTGGCTGTAGTTTATTAAAGAGATAGGTCAACAAACAAAGGATTGGGTGTAAGAAGTTCAAAACGCTCCTGAATGCGTTTCCAATCGAGTTTTTTGGGAAGGAAAATAATCCATCGTCCCTCATTCACCAAATAGCGAACAAGCACCATGTGTGTTGACCTACAAAACTCAGCCACAGACTTTAAAACAACCCACATGGGCAACAGAAGCATGTCTCAGCTTCAATCACAACACTCGTATCTTCTAAACCAAGTTACGCCAAAGCCATTGCCTGAGAAGAACTTGCTTACATTCCTGGGAGTACTGGCATCAGAAGAATCCAGGACAACAGAACTGTGTGTCTTCTGTATCTGCCCTGGGCATTTCATAAGGTACTGCAATAACAGGAGAGTATTTGACAGCATAAGCAAGAAGGAGAAATTGAAGTATTCCCAGAATGCAGAACCAGTTCTCGGTCGCGGGTGCGATGAAAACGCGACGTTTCGACGACCAAGTGCTCTGTCGTCACCTTCAGGCTGAAGATGCTGTAGCTGATCACCTGGAAAACTAGATGATATAACCTTCCCTAGAGTGAGTCTGCACAAAAAGAAAATCCTTTGTTATTACAATCACCAAAATATTGGGGAATTATTTCGACATAAACCTGGATCCCAATTGAATTCTGGTGTATCCTGGAACATTTTGCCGACGCCTCAAGAAAAGAGACATCTGCAATAACACTGCTATTGTTTTAAAAGTAGCATACCGGAAGTATGTACAACCACAAAATTCAGCCTTTTGAATTCATTGTCTCATCACAGTGTAGCCACGACGTTACCCTTGGACGAGACTTTTTGACGATCTCTCAAGATGTCATCCAATGTGAACATTCAGAACTCTTGCTAGGTAAAATACAAGGGACTGTCGTTGTGCTCAATGACTTGACAATTCTTGAATCCCAATTGTCAAAATCATATGTGGTAATTCCAGCATTGATCGTCTCACTGAAGAACATAACTTGAGAAATAAGGATAGTTAACCACCACAATGAACCTCAGTTTCTCGCAAAACAATGCAAGCGAGCACATTAGCAATGAACCACACTTGCGAACTATGAGACACTGCATTAGATTCAGGATACTGACTTATTTTTGGGAAGCGTTATAAGTAATGAAACATATGATTTTTAACATACTTATTTTATTTAGTAAATCAAAATAAATCCAGATTTGCAACAGCCAAAGGCAGTTTCACATGAAGACCTCCTTTCATATAAATATTTACAAATTCAGGTAAAATATTAAATTTTTTGATACATAAGAATTCAATTTCATTTATTAAATTATAACACAAAACAATGAATAAATGAGCACAGCCAATTCACACTAATGGTAGAACAAATATCTGAATGTTTATGATTGAGAATTCTATTTTCATATATACCACATTAATTTATCAGGTAATACCACAAGCATGGCATCGCTCTGTGCTTTTTCCCCATCACCATGTGAAATGGGATTCACAAGTGCAACTTTTCCGTCTGTAACATAGTTTTATGTCAAGTCTCGAGATATTCAGTTTGGTTCCGTGAAGTTCCGATTACCGATTGATTAACTGATTCACGGAGGGGGAGGGGGAGATGTGTTACAAATAAATTACTATTTACGCACATAAAATGCTTGATACATTTACAGAAAATATTCACACGCCAGCCGGAATATAATACATTTATATAACCAACATTCAAATATTTATTTACATCAAGTTTAATAACAATGGAAGCACGTGAATTCACTTAAATTTCTCACAAGGTCTTGCACACATACATGTTGGCAAAAGCATAGAAAATGTAACATGGAGCATTATATACACATACTATTAAAATTACAAATTTATTACTTCTGGAAAGTTGCACATGTTTTGTTCTTGACTTGGTGCTAAATAAATCATATTATAGCTTCACTTCTTGAGATATTGAATTGACAAAGTAGAACACACTGGCTCTTCTCAAAATACTGACAATTGTGTTGCACCTGAATAACAATAACTACATATGTACAATTTATATATATATGTATATGTGTACAATTACAGTGACACAATTACTAATAGGCCTATTGAACAAATTGGGAATGAACTTTGTCAGGATTGGAATTTGCTGCTTTGCAGCTCAGTCGTGTGAGCACAAAGATGCAGCCTATACAGAATATCAAGGAATATCTCAAGTACTATTCAATGCTGCAATTAAGGAAAGATAATTAGAAGAGTCACTTAGACTACTTGCTTTGTACATAACTACAAATTCATGAACTCATCACGACCAAGTTCCGACTGTTGCACATTTACTCACTTGGTGAACACCGACAGGCCACACGTGTTTCTGCCTTTTCACCATACAAACGCAAAAGAATATTCTACTCGACAGTTTCAGTTTTCATAAAGTACTTAAATTCTTGTCTTTGGTCCACAGTACAATGTTGTGCACAAAGGATTTGTTTCTATATATTAGTTTATAATGTTTTGTTACTGCTTAATGGATCATATTATATGTTAACTTATATGTAAATATATTACTGTATATCTGGCATAAGCAAATAATTCACAACTCTTGGTGTGGCCTGTGGCAAGCGATAGCCGCTCGTGGAGTGACACCGACGCTGTGCGTTACTGACCGACGGGTTCCACGTAGTTAGCCGGATACAGTCCGACGCGACCGTCTTTGCGGCCTTTGCACCATCCCTGCTCGTCCTCGTCTTCGAGCTTCTCAAAGACATCTCCTGAAAACATATACATATGTTTGAAAGGTTTCAAATTTATAATATTTTTCTTGTAATGGGGCTTGGAACAAATTAATTTTCAATTAAGATAGCTTAAATGACTAAACAGAGATGTAAAATGTTAAAATATAAAAGTACCCTGTTTGAAACTCAGTTCATCCGATTCAGCACCTTCGTAATCATACAACGCCCTCACTGGAACACCAGGTTCACCGTTGTCTACAAGAGCTTCCCCGCCATCTTCATCCCATTCTTCTTCTTCAAATGGATTTGCTTCCGGTCTTGTGCCGTTCCTGGGAAATAATTAGTGCAAAGACTTTCAGATTTACTCACCTTTTTACATTCAATCAATAAATGCATTCACATTGTAAATTACATTACTAATCTTATCAGAAGGTAAAATTCCCCAACAAAAAAGAATTGCTTTTCAAATAGTTTATTACCTAACATAAAAAGAGCAAGCCATGATACTATTACATAAATGAATTGAATTATACATTAAAATAGCGATTATACAGTAGGAAAGGTAATAGAACAGTGGTGGGTAAATTGCTGCCTCCCACAGTTTTTTATTATTTGTATTTTAAAAGGAGCGGGTGGTCCTCTCCACAAACTGGCCCTCAAGGCAAAACAATTGCCCACCCCTGAAAAGAACTTTGACCAATTTGTTTTTATTTTGAATTTCTCAAACTAAATGCACAAAACTGCCAAGAGGATGAAACCAGAACAGGCAGGCTTCAAATGAAAACGTGTCACATACACTAAATCATTTCAAGACTTAACATATAAATATAGGTAGAAAACCACTTTAATGACAAATCTTTCTCTGGGTAGCCAGCTGTTTCGAAGAAAGGTTACGCTGTCAAGATAACAAGATGTGGGAACACTTTTTCGAAACTAGTGATATTTGACAGACTTACAGTTACTTGAAGTTCACTTTCTGTAATGATAAAGTATTAATAATATGAAATATACATTTTTCATGCACTATCTTATAGAATTTGCAGGGCTTTAATATAAAATAACCACCGATCAGTATATTTAAATATTTTACAGTTTAAACTGTTTTACAAAACTAATAACAGTGGCTATCTGACCACATCTTACGTTATTGTAGAAGGTCTGTTCCCCGAGTCAGCTTTATCCTTCATCTTACTTGAGTTAACAGTGTCAGTTTTGCTTTCAGTTGTAACATCTGTGGAAATAACACGTGAGGCAGGTTTCTTAGATGCCTTATTATTAGAAGGAGGAAAATCCTGAAAGGGAGAGAGAAAAAACTTAAAAAGACTCCAAACTAAAACTTGTATGGCATACATTTTACACTACTTTTTCCACAGAAATGGAAAATAAATTTAATTTGTATTAAGTAAGGTATAACTCAATCAGTCGTCAGTTTATCGACAATTTATTCAATAAGTTATTGTCAATACATCTAGCTAGAAGCATTCAGCCTACTGTGGCCATAATCATCAGTATCTTTCCAAATAAGATACATTATGCCTCTCTTGCAGGAATTTTACCAAAATCACAGTCACTTATTCTACAATAAAACAGATCATGTCACTGCTATGGATTAATTTAGGTGAACAAAATGCAAAACTATCTGCTGAAGGAGGAGATTTGTGTTGCTGAAAATTTGAAAGAAAATACAACATTCTTCAAAATTTTGAGCAGCACTTGCCTTTTTTTCTCAAGTAAGATACACACTGCAAGCTGGTCACACACACACACCTTTATTATCTGTGTGCAAGTCAATGAAATTGTGCACACATAAACTGTACTTGATGCTAACAAAAGAATTTCTTTTTTCTAGTAAATTTATTAAATTAAATACCAGATACAAAGTTCTTATTTAGTTGAAACAACGTTTTTTTTTTCACAATATTTGGAACTTCAAGTAATGTTCCTATGAAAAATTATATAAAAATTTACATTAAAATTATTATTTAACAGAATTTTAATATAATGACATTAGTACTGTAATTATAAAAATTACAATTTTGAAATTATAGTGGAAACAATATGTCCACAATAACAGCTTCAACCAAAATGTGATACAAGGATACATAACAATTTAATATACAGTAAATCTAACAATGTGTAAAAGTGGGAAGTTAAAAATGTGCTCATTAAGCTTTTAAATTAGACTACGTGAAAAAATATTGAAAATAAAACAAAAAATTACAATATATTGTAGCGCAGTAGAACCCTGCCTAAATTTTATTCCTATTTATGGAATTTTAAATTATATAAAAATTTCAGTAAGAACATGTCGCTAGCCAGGTAAAGGGGTTTTTCCCAGTGCCAAGAAGGCGGCTGTCTGAGTTTTTATAATGGTAGGCTTGTTTTTGGCTGAGAGAGCATTCACCTTTCGGGATTTCCTAGACACATACCTGTATCATCAAAAAAAATCTCCTGTACTTGACAGAGAACTCACGATGATTCGCAGACAATCATCTTGTGAGATAGTTTTATCCCTTGGAGGGGGAATATACTGAAATGACCTTTGAAGGTGAATGGCGGAAAAATAGGCAGTATGAAGTAAGGATTGACAGGTAGAGGAAAGTATGAAGCGTGGATTGATCATTGGAGGAAGCAGCAGCATGGTGTGAGACTTCGAGATAGCAGCAAAGGATTGAAGTGTTATTATTCGAGGAAAACACCACAGGAAGAAGGAGGAAAAGGCTAGAGTTTTCGTCAATTTACCAGCAGCTCCAGGGTAATCCAGAACAACGAGAGAGGGAAGTTCAGTCACCCATTAATCCACACAGGCGAACAAAACAGGTTCATTCAGTGAATGGAAACTGCTGCATGTGGTTAGCCTAGTAATAATTTAATCCTGAGAACTTTAAAATCGTCCACTTTAATTATTTATTTTATATTTATAATCTTCACACAGGAACCCATTTAAAATTATTCTGTTTTTCTTTCAATAAATGTATATATTGAATCCTAAACTTAAATTCATACAATTAATTAATATCCCCCCCCCCCAAATCAATTACAATATTGAAACAACCTATCATTTTAACAATAATGAAATTATCAAAAGTTAAAAAATAAAAGACTACAAATATTACTCAATTTTAAGGTAAATAATTTCAGATATATTATGTATAAACATGTTTTTCTCATTCTGGTTCAAGTGTTTTACGATTATTTTTATGCTCTTTCAATCTAGAGCCAAGACCACATTTAGTTGTCCTATGTAGCTTTCCAAAATTAAGTTCCGATTTATAAATAACGTTATGTAACATTTTTTTTTAAATTTTGTCTTTTCCTCTTTTATAAGTTTAAGTCTGTTATCAATTTTAAAAATGGCCTTAAAATTAAACTTAACAAATTTTTTAATATTTCACCTTTGTCAGCAGTCAAGCTAGGATTTGTGCACATTTGGCATCTTGTTCTCGTTAAAATTGTAAGTTTGATTATTACTAACATCATTACATTAATATTGTGTTACTTTAACAATTTTTAATGTAAATCTCTTTGAACAATTTTTGTAGTAACATTACCAGAGGAACTCCCAAATATGGCGACGAAATGTCGATTCAATTACATAAAATTTTGTATCTGGTCATTTATTTCTTTCATTAAATTTAGTTTTATTTAATTTCAATACAAAATATCTCCATTTTTTGGTTGTAGCAGTGAACATAAGTTATAAAGAAAGATATGGCATGTATTATATTTAGTGATGAAATATTGCATTATTCATTAATACAATCAAGAATCTTGAAGAACAAATAATTCAGAGGTATTAATGCTTAATATAAGAAAGCATATGAGGATCATTCAAATATAAAAAAAGCATTTTGCAAAAGAAAATATACTTTACATTAAAGCAGAAAACACACTTTATAATTATTTTTCTACATAGTTCCCCTCCTTGATAATGCACAGGTATCCCCCATATCCTTCCCAATGCTCTTCCTACCTCCAACATTCTTTTCAAGTCCTCAGAAGCAGAAAGATTCTTTATATTTGAATGTCCCTTGTATTTTTTAATCTGTTTGAAAGGGACAATAAGAAAATACATAAAATGTTTTAAACACTGAAGTATCTGTGTGTAACAAATGGGAATATGTTTAAGGAAGCTTCATGAATGTAATTTTGAAGACTAATACAAATAAAGCTTTTTTGTTTATGAACTGAAACATTACATGCAATAATAATTTAATGAATCATGCTCACGCATTTAAACCGAAACTGCCTTTACAGACGTAGAAGAATACAATGTGAACACACATTGTGCAGATTCCCACTGGAATGAAAACATAATACTTACCTATATAAAATTACAAAATATAAATTAAGTCAAACATCTACAAAATATCAAAGAAGTTTCAACTCCTCGGATAAAATATAATTTTAAAGCTATTGTTAAATCTCTAATTTCCATTTATTTTATGAAGGTCCATGAAATTAAGTTTTTCTCAAATAAAAAAAAGTACCCGAGTTAACTTCAAAGTAATTAATAACAAAAAACCAAAGTAAAAGAAACCTAAAAGCATTACATGCAAATCTTCTCCAACAGGACGCTGATTGATGAGGGTGATTCCCATGGGTATGGCTTCCTTCGACTTGCCTTTGGCAATGTCTCTGAATTCCTCCGTGTACTCCTGTGAAACACATGCACAGTCACTAACATGCCAACACTATACTTACTCTGCAGTCACATGCTTTATAAACTATGGCGCAGCTAAAAACACATAACGAATTAGAAAAATCTATCAAACTCAAAAGTGCATAAAAAGGTATCATTGTTTGAAACCACTCTTTTTGTATTAATAAAATATGCAGATTGTGTTTTATAAACTTTGGAAAAAATGTAATCCTTAATCAATTTCATGTACCTACTTACAAACATTAAATTCCTCTTAAAATATAAAGAATAAAACAATAACATGGGAAATATTTTAGCTCAACACACATTATACACGAATAATAGTGTGGAAGCAAACACAGATACCTTTAATATAACAAGCAAAGGCATAAACAATTTTCACAAGTTCAAGTACATAACTTGTGAAAATTTCTAAATGCATTTACAAATATTTTTTTATGAAAAATATGAAACTCCACCAAAACACTGAGTTAAAATAATTCATGCTATATCTTACCTCAAAATAGGGCCAATTCATAGCCATATTGATACCATGAGTATTGGACCACCATTTAAGATCCTTTTCATGGTCAGCATTATTAATAGTGTGGTAAAATTCCTCATATATTTGAGGTAGCCTACAGAAACATGGAAATCAATTTCTTACTCAGACAATGAATAATAGAAGAAAATCCAAACTTCATAACTTATACAACTTCACACTTCATGAAAAATATTTTGAAAAGCTTAAATTTAACAATTTATGACATATCAAAGACTTTATTTCTTAAAATATAATTTTAAGAAGTAAAATCTGTGAGATGTCATAAATTGTTTCATTAAAAGTATTGAGCCTAAGAAATGTTTTTGAATTGTTTTAAGAAAACTAAAACAGACAGAGGGCAACATTAATTTTATAATGGTTGAAAGTAGTCTACAGGCTAGGAAGAAATAATATTGTGAAATAAACTAATAATAATGTTAGGATACAAATATTATGATCAATAAAAAATTATTTAGGTAATCTTCAGTTATTCTTTTGGATTTGCTTCAAGCAGACATTTCAATGATTCTATAATTGCAAAAAAAAACTATTTAATTAATTTAAAGGGGAAAATGTAATAGAGTTACAAAGTAAATAATATTTTTAAGATTAAAATACTGAATCAAATCTCGACAGAAAACCACTATCATAACCAGTTTTCAGCAGAGAACAATTTTTCAAACAGAATATTTTGAAACAATTTCACATAAAAATTAATGCAACTCATACAATAATTGTCAATACTTACAACGGGTCTTGAGAGATATTGAGGCACTTATGTACACTAAACATAGTCTGTTTGAAGAACTGCAGCCGTTGAGCCTCCATTTCCTGACATTTATCGAATACTACAGTCATATCTTCCATATATTTAGGATTGTAAGAATTTATCTCATCTAATGCTGCTTCATATTTTTCTTTTGCTTTCTGTACATCTTCTTTAGATTTTTGCACTCTGTCCTGCATTTTCTTTACCTGAAAAGAAAATGAAAGGATTTCATGTAGAGCACAAGAAAAATAACACATAGAGAGAATTCTATTAATTAAAATGTCTTCATCTAACTTTATGGAGGACAATTTTTAACATCTTAATGTGTAATGGTAATAGTTAAAATATTAAGGTATGATTAATTTAATGAATACCTACATATAATTTTGAGAAAATACATTAACATCTGTAAAAGTTAACAATTAAATAATCAAATACTCAAAAACAGATAAAGAAATTGTGCGAACAATTAAAAACAAACTATGTAACATTTAGTCATACTTTATCTGATATACACAAAATGTTGAAATGTTAATGCACAATTATTTTCAATTTAGTATGTTAAACAATGACAACATTTAAGCACTGAACATGAAAAACCACATGACATAACAAAGAATTATTAGTATGCATTTTTTTGTGAAAAATTTATAATTTTGTTTGTTAAAGCACATTTTTTTGACTGACGGTACTAAAACATCAATTTGAATGCAAGTATGTAAAGCAGAATGAGAATAGCCGAAAAGGGATGTTGTCCGTTTAAATAAAGAAAAATTAGGCAAAGTGAAAGACAAATAATTAGACATAATAATTAATGTTAATAAATGAAAGGTTGTGCAGATGAAAGGTTTACAAATGTAGTGGAGAGATCAATATTAAATTTGTGACATGGGTAAAACAGTTCTTATGAGAAAAGTTTTAGTCAACTTGGATTCCAAAATATGAGAGTCAAGTCATTTGATCACCACCTTCAGTCAATTACCATTTACAGATATTGTTTTGAGTATGAGAGTTGCTCACTTCTTTAACTGTTACAAATTAGAAGTACAATGAGCAGTATGTCTACTTACATCCAATGAGTTCTGAACTGCTATGAATGTGGTACGAGAAGAATACAACTACATAAAACTACACAGTGTGAGATTTGCAGGAGTAAGCAATACATAAATATATTATAGGATAAATATTTACAATATCAGAGTGTTTGAAAAATAAATAAATCAGAATTTTTTTAAATAAGAAGCTTTTAAAACAAAGTAACACTATGCTGCATTCCTTGAATTTGACACGTCATCAGGTGGATATTTAATTAAAATCTTACAATACAGAAGAAAAAGAATTTACAATGTGAGATATATAAAAGAATAATAAGATAATTAATAAAGAGGAGGGACATCACAATGATGGAGATTGAATGAGATAAAGATGTGAGGAAAGGAAGGGACTGAGAAGAGGCTGTTTCATTTTGGGTGGATGGGAAACTTCAGAAAGGAAGCAGCTTTCATCTTGAAGTGAGACCTGGTATCAGGAGAAAGTCCGTCTATAAATGTAATAATAAATAATACTGGTTTTGGAGAGAGGAGTAAAGATTTTTATCAAAGTATACACTTCAGGCAGAGCAAAGAGGAATCCTTTTCAGAAGGTTAGGTTAGTAAAAGTAGCAGTGATATTGGGAGACTTGAATACCTACATAAGAACCAAACAGCCATGAATTTCCTAATAGGCAGTTGTGAGAGAAACATATTGACAGTATGTAGCATATGGTTCATAAAGAATGGCAGCTAAATGATAGTTAAATATGGATGGAGAGAAAGGAAAACAAAATCAATGACTAATTTTATAATAGTTGAGAGAGGGAGAAACGAAAACAGCTTGAAGATATCGAGGCTGCCAAAACACAATTTTAAGGAAGACTATAAAATTGTGGTATCTAAATTATAGTCACATGAGAAAGAAAAATAAAGGTATAGCAATTAAATGAGAAATTCCATGCAGACCTGAAAGAACGAATTCCTGCCATCTTAACTGATCTCGCTTTAATCGACCGCTTCTTTAAAGCAGTCGCACAGCTGTGAGCGGCCGAAACGTTAAGTAATCGCAGGTTGTGACTCCATGACAAGTCACATCACAACAGACCGAGCGCTGATACGTCACTTGTGAATACGTCCTAAATTCATTGTTTGTATAACCTTGCATATGTTACAATGAGTGACAAACGGAAACTAGTAGTCATAATGGAGGAAAGACCGGAAACTTGAGAAAGAACTGAATTGGCTCGTGAGGATACGATCAGAAAAGGAGTTTTAACCGATTAATAGATCATACAAACTGTTGTAGGGGAATATAAAGACTTGGAAGAATCTGTAGATGCTGAAGAAAATTATTATGAAAACCAAGAGAAAAAGTCATGAGGAGGGAAGGATAGATCTTCAGTTGTTGTTGTTGTTTTGGTATTCAGTCCTAAGACTGGTCTGATGCAACCCTCCATGCTAACCTATCTTGCGCATAACTACTACATCCAACATCCTCCCTAATCTACTTAGTGCATTCCACCTTGGCCTCCCTCTTCTGTCTCTATCGCACACACGTCTAATGCTAATTTTACAACACCCTCTTGTGTTAAAACGTGACCTATTTGCAAATCCCTTCTCTTGGTCAACGTGCTTCCCTTATTCCGTTTAGAACTTCCTCGTTAGTGAAGTTTTCCACAATTCCTACTGTCCATGTTAAGCACCCATATAACGCCACGCTCCATACGAACATTTTTAGCAACGATTTCCTAATATTCACATTTATATTACCCGTTAGTAAATTCCTCTTTTTCGCGAAAGCCTTCCTTGCCTGTGCTATCCTACTCTTGTCTACTATACTTCTACCATCCCTAGTTATTACGTTTCCCAAGTAGCAGAATTCCTTAACTTCCGTCAAAACACCCCTTCCCAGTCTAACACCCTTTGTTAATCCAATGTTTCGCATACTACACTCCATTACCTTGGTTTTCCCTCTATTAATCTTCATGTTGAACTCTTTCTCCAAGCCCACGTTTATGCCATTTATTATGGTTTTGCAAGTCTTCTGACTCCCCTAATACTACAATATCATAGGTAAAGCGTAGGGTTTTCATTTCTCCTCATTGCAGTATCATCCCTTTTTCATATTCCGTTTTGACTTTCTTCACCGCCTGTTGTATATTTACGTTATTTACGTTAAGTAGCATTGCTTACTCCTTTATTGATTTCTGCTTTCTTTTCTTGAGCTTCAATTCTAATTGATGCCGACTGCCTTCTGTCTGATCAATATTTTATTCCTGTCTTCTTAAAAATACCTAATAGTGTCTTCCAGTTCACATTATCAAAGGCTTTTTCTAAATCCTCAAATACCAATGACATAGGCCTGTTTTTTCTTATACTGTTTTCTAAAATCAGACGCAAAGGCAATATTGTTTCTCTTATCCCTACATTCTTCCTAAAACGAAACTGAAATCCTCCTAACTCGAATTCTATTTGTCGTTCCATCCTCCTATATACTATTTTTGTTAATATTTGGCATGCATGAGATACTAAACTAATTGTCCTGTGCTTTTCGCACCTATCAGCCCCAGTGTTCTTCGGTATGAGCATAATTATCTTTTTACTAAAATCTTCTGGTATTCTTCCTATTTCGTAGATTTCGCAAACAATCCTGAACAGCCACGATATTGCTTCTTCGCCCGATGATCTTATCAACTCCGCTGGAATGTTATCAATTCCTGGCGCTTTACAATTGCTCAGATGTCAGCCATGGCCCTATCAAACTTTGACCTTAAAATTTTGTCCCTCAACTCTTCATTATCCACCTCCTCCTCTTCTTATATTCTGATCTAGATTTCCACCGTAATACTGCTCTTCTAGATATTCCTTCCACCTTTCTGCATTTTTTCTTGTTCTTGCTAATATTTTCCCTCTCGCCGAATTTTTTTTGCCTTTCCTATAAGCTGCGTCTATTTTCCTTTTCACCATGAAATCTTCAGCCGTTTTGCATTTCTCTTGTAGCCAAGCCTCTTTGGCTGCTTTTCACTTCCTATCTATCTCGTTCTTCAAGTGTCTGCACTACTATTTACTATTTACCATTTTCATCTCTTTTTTTATATTTACGTATTTCATCAATCATTTTTCTTATTTCTTGTGTTATCCATGCTTTCCTATTGGTCTCAGCTATTCTCCCATTGTTTCCGTCGGCTACTCACGTAATTTCTTCCTTCATTTCTCTTCTATATTGTGAGTTTCTTATTTCTCCATTTATCTACTCTTGATGTCTTCTTTGAGAACAACGAGATGCATCAACTCCTGACGTTGTTTTAATTATGAAGAAAAGGAGATATATTTGTCCTAATAAACTCATCTTCAGAAGCTAATTCTTATGTTTAAAATTGTCGTATAAATACCCTACACTTCATGTCTACTATGCTTCTACCATCTCTAGTTATTATGCCGCGCAAGTAGCAGAATTACTTAACTTCCTTCAAAGTATCCCTTCCCATAAATTAAACCGAATTTAAATTTAATAAAAATATTAATGAAAAATTAACGTTATGACGCACAATTAATTGTTACGATTTTTATGTCATGCATATTGGACAAACGAAGTGAGTATAAAAGAACACAAAAACATCAACAAATGTGATAATCAAAATTACACAGCTGTGTCCAAGCACATTATCTTATAAATCATTACTTCGATTGGCAAATGGATGAGTAAATTAATTATTTCTTAAGATTGATAAGTGCTTCATGTCAAATGTAACACTAATACACTCAATGTGAAAAGTGTCACAAATTATTTACACAAAATATACGACACGCTCTCGCTACAATAATTTAACTGATGAAAATTGTGTAAAAATTTACTTCTGTACATAAATTTAACAGACAAACAAAACAAAAATTAAATTTATTTACAAATCTAGATATGCCTACGTTTCGTACCGAAATTGCTTAAAGTTAACTCTATTATCATCTAATTTTAAACATCAATTTGGCCGGAACCGTTGTAGTAGCAGTTCATTTATCCGATTTTACATATATGTTATCCATTTAAAATGCAAGTCTGTTTTATTTAACTGAAAACTACACTTTTTATATCTTAACGAAATGTTCTGTAATCAAAAAAATTATTTAGTTACCTAACTAAGTCTACAAATATGGACGAAACGGGGTAAATTTATTAAATAAATACAAATACTGTTTGATAACAAATTTGCTGTATTGTTTATTTGTAGAAGCAAAGATATTAAGCGTGACTATTGTAATGATAAACGAATACCAGTAGCTAATAATCTTCGCGATGTGCATAAATGTATTTGAAGATAAAGTTTTGTTTTTGAGCGCTACATTTCTCGCATCATCATCAACTATTTATAACACGTGGTAAATAGTTATACTTAATTGTCAGATGACGGATTTATTCAATTTAACCTGATGAAGTACCAAATATGGTGACGAAACGTCTTGCTTGATTGAATAAAAACTTTGTCTGCAATTGGTCGTAAATTGATTGGATTTAATTATTACAATTTACTCATGAACTCAAATTGAATCAGTTCCTTAAAGACGACTGCAACCCATAATTCAGATTTTCTCTCTTCATGTATCTTTGCAGATAATGCAGTTAGATAGGAAGAAGACAAAATGTAACTACGTGAACAAATTAGCTGAATGGAATAAGGAGAAGAGCATGATGGTTGTGATGGCAAAAGGAAAGGAATCGAGGAAATATTTAAATAAATTTAAACCATTACAATTTGTAATTAGCTTGAAATATCTGATAAATTTGGAAGGAGAACAAGCCACCGTGTTTTGCCTAGGTTTGAATGGTATTGTGTGAAACAAAGAAGTTCCAAGGAATGTAAAAAAGGTTTAAACTCAATGTGTTATACAGCAATAAAGACAGACATATGGCCAACAACAAAACATTATGAAAGTAGAATCCATCAGCTGATATAAATTTCATTTGAGGAATAATGGGGAAAATATGATGAGATAAAGTCGGACAATATGGGTTACTGAAATTTCAAGGTAAGTAAGATTAGTATGCTGAATGGTATGGACACACAATGAGAATAGAAAAAGATAAAGAGCTCTAAAGCAAGTATTTGCAGAGAAAGCTAAAATGAGGAAGACCTAGAAAGGGATGAATAGAAGAGGGAAGAAATGCGAAGAAATACTGTATGCATGAAGGAAGGAAGGGGTGGAGAAATAGACAACTGTGGAAGTCACTGATTTACATCCTGATCAAAAAGACACGAAACCATAGATGAAGAAAATGAGAAAAAGTTTCTGAATTTATATAGATGTATTTTAATTGTGAAATAGAAAATAAAATTTATAATTAATGAATTACAGTAAGAATTTCATGAAAGATTATTAGAATTAAATTAATTATTAATCACATTTGGGGAAAACGTGTTAATGGGGTTGACACTCAAAGAAAGATGACAATTTGCTTACCAACTGTGTTTTCTGAAAAAATAAAACAAAATAAATTATTACCGGAGCACTCAATACAATTTCTTATTATGAATTCTATTGTATTGTGCTACATAACATATGGTGTCAGTAAGTTGTTAGTACTAACCTGATCAGGAGAAAGTGAACTATCAGCATTTGCATTTCTCTCTTGATTGGAGGCAGAACGTTCTGTTTTACATGCAGTATGGTAGTCTACTTTGGCCTTATTAACTTTTGCAAGCACTTTGGCCCATGGTTTCTGAGCTTTCTTAAATGAATCTTCCATTTCTTTTCTTTCTTTTATCTGGATCATTGACTGAAATACAAAAACATATGTCATAAAAATACCTCTGTGTAATTAATTACACATGCAATACAGTGCCAGATTTAAAAAATATTTTTACCTATAATAGGGTTAACATTTTAACTAAAATGTAAATAAAGAGTATATAAGTATTAATTTTAAAATAAGAACTGTCAAAATCAAATGTTTTCAAATTGTACAAAAATATTTTATTTCTTACCTTGTGGTAAGTATCTTTCTGCCAAGTTTTAACCTGAGTCATTACATCATTACACAGATTATCTTTCACTTTAATATGTAAATCACTTAATCTTTCAGATTCAACTAGAACTCCTTTCCAAGCTGCCTCTGTTGTTCCATACTCTGGTCCTGAAGAAAGGTAAAATTATAGTAATATTCTATGAAGTGTAAAAAGATTGTTTAGAAAGCGAAGTTACACATGTCTTTCTGAATCAAACTATGACACTGGTTCCTTAAAATTAATTTAACCATATTATTAGCAGTGCTTCAATTATAATCTTGGACCAAGATTCTAATATTGCAACAATACACAGGAATAATTGTACCAATTCTTGAAATCATACCAAACTGAGAATCAATATATGCCTGTATAGAGTCAGGCTGTATTTGGACCTAAGACATTCAGTACTACATTTATCTTAACTATATAACTGTTTCACAACATTTGCAGTTTAATAGATAAATGGTGTATGGTTGACCTTACACATAATTGTAAGTGACATCCAACACACTGTTACTATCAAGGGTGTAGGGCAAATATAAAAATCAGGCCACAAAAAGTGTATGAATTAATTTGTTACTTTAAGAAATTTAAAATAGAAAGGTATCGATGAAATACTAAGTTTGAACCAAATGTCAGAGCTTCCCTCTCCTTATGTTGAACAAAGTGGAGTGGCTGGTCGAGACAACTGAGATATTATGTTTCAAATTTGGTAAAAATCAAATATTTATAATGAGGATTTTTACACTTAAGAAATGTCACTTACAATTATGTGTAAGGAGGGCGACTTGTGACGAAGAAGCTGTAATGAGGTACGCTGCCAATTTTCTAATCCACGACGTTTAGGAGGGTATCACCGACGGTATTGAACCTCAGATAAAGTAGATCTGATTGCTTCCTTTGTAAATATTTCCCTTATTAAAGTTTTCTTTGTTAAATTTTCTTGTTAGTAAAATTCCCAATATTTCTTAATTACCTTTTAATTTAACCCCCACTCCTCCTACATAGGAGAGATTAGTTTGTAGTCTTAATTTTATCTGAAATTGTTAACTTTTCATCTTTACGATTAAAGCCGCATTAAAATTTGAATGTGAGATAAACATTAGTTACGTTCAATAGTTTATGCTATTGAAATGGAAAATAAAACTATATTTTTGAAAGTAATATTGCATACCTTTCTCGATGAGGTCGTTCCACTTCTTGGCCCAGGCGCGCAGGCTCTTGGCGTAGGCCTTCTCGATGTCGGCGCGCTCCTGCACCAAGGTGACGAGGTCCGTGCACAGCCGGTAGCCGTCCTCGATGCGCCGCGTCGTCCTCTTGTAGTTGCCGGGCTCCCAGAAGGAGTCACTCGACGCCACCAGCATGTTGTCGTCGCTGTGGTGGGACATGGCGTCCGATCTCGCGCCTGCTCCCTGTTCGACAACGGCAACCTTTCAAATTACACGTTCAACGAGTCATTAAACCATCAGCAATTTACCGTTTCACGTCCCTCTATTTTAACAACTACAGACCTTAAATAAACTGCAAACAGAAAGAGTCATTCTACATAAATAAGATGCAATGTTCAGTTTGGGAGTTAACAGGCTAAATGAGAATGATCCTGAAGCAGGCAACTCCCCTTTAATAGCATAGGAAGGGAATTGAAAAGGGGCGATGCCAAGGGTTGACTAGGACCCTACCCTGTGTTTCACCTAAAAGAGGTATAGGGGAAACATTGCATCAGGTAGGTACTCACGCCCTTCTGATGACGAGAGACTGGATTATTGTAATTTCTCCTTGGGCGTTGCTAAACCATTCGTGAAATTTTTTGTGTTAAGCGCTGTTCATCCCAAAAGAGGATTCTGTTGTTATGATGATTTATGATCCTTCCTTCCACCCCCTCACAGCCCAAAAACGTCCCACGTCGATCATGTTCTCTGCGACTTCATGTTTCTCTCTTATGATTTCCTGTACCATTCATCCGATTGCCATGAAATTTTGGTGTACTGAATTTCTCCACCCAGAGAAGGTTTACCTTGATCTTTTGAAAATTTACGTTTATTTGTTCCCCCTTTGAGGCTAAATAAGGTCCTACCCTATACATTGAAAATTGATTGTGTCCTCAGGTAGCCTGTCAAACGAGATAATTAAATTACTGTATAGCGTCGAATTATGATAAAGTTTAACAAACATTTTATTTCAAGTATTGACACTTTTTAATTAGTTAGTAATAATGAAAAATGTTATGAGTCAGAAATCAAATGATTCAGAATTGCGACTGTGGCACCCGAGACCAACTTTTCTTTAAGTAAAAGTCGAATCACTTATCCGAGAATTGCAAAAACAAAGAAATGTATCATTACTTAAAAAATCTTATTTTAAGGCATATAATCATAAACAATGAAACTTTACATGCTAACACATTATTACAGACTAATCTGTCCGAAGAGAACATATGATACTTTAAGGTTGTATTTAACGTGGGATTTAGTAATTATAAGTAAATATTTCCGACCAATTTAAGACTTTATTTTTAACAATTTCCAAAGAGGAAAAAACAATGTTTCGATACTTATTTGTGCCTTCTTCAGGTTATTATCCTGTGGAGAAACATTGATGAACCACGTGTTAAAAGGAAAACCCAAGCATTTAACACACTGTAGAAATATTACTACTGAAGGAGGTACAAATAATAAACTTTTTTTCCTCTTTGGAAAATGTTAAAATTGTGAATAAAGTCTGAAATTGGTCGGAAATTTTTACTTATTAATATGATAGTTAAATTAAAGTAACATTTTGTTTAACTAATGATACTTTTAATTGGTTAATAAATATATGTAAAATGCTTTATAAGCCACCGGGAAGATTATTGAGGAACGTTATTGAGACACCGAATTTTTTAGAAGATGTATGCACAATTGGCTGTTTCTGGGTATTTTTCTGTATGTTATTCTGTCTTATTTAAGGTACCAGTAGATTTTTTGAATCGATTAAGCTATGGTTTATGAGGGTTATGACGTCATTAAGTAGGAGCAGGGTGTGAAAAGGTAAATAATCAGAAATGTGAAACTTGCTGATGGCTTAATCGCGTGTTGACAAAGAGATTACTGTCGAATTAAATAGTGTAGGGGGCTAATGTAAATGAATTCCCGGCCATCGCCGGACACCCAGCTAGTTATATTTATAAGATGTTAGAACACCTCTTCGACCTGATTAGCCTGAAATAATGCAAAATTGAGTGTTTGTGCAGCACCTGCTAACATCGAGACTCCTTACACGGAAAACACAGATACGAATTTATCGAACAGTACTGAGACCTATAATTACATATGGGTGTGAGACATGGGTATGACAACACGAAGAAGCCAGACTCAATTGCAGGGAGAGGAAGATATTAAGGAGAATATATAGAGCAGTGAATGTCAATGGCGAATGGAGAAAACAAACCAATACGAAATTCAGCACATCTATGGAAAGCCCAGCTTAATTACTGAAGTTAGAAAAGCCAGACTGAGGTGGGCAGAAAACTTGGAACGTATGCCACAGCATAGAGTCGCACGTCAATTATACATAAAGGCCAGAAGGACGTCGGCTGCCAGGTGTTTTTTGGTTAACAGGCTACATGAGGGTGATCCTGAAACAGGCAAGTCCCTTTTAAGAGCATAGGAAGGGAATTGAAAAGGGGGGATGTGGAAGGTAGAACAAGATAGCCAAAGGTTGACTAGGGTCCCCGGGCTGTTTTGAGGATCCTACCCAGTGTTTTACCTAAAGAGATGCAGGGAAAACCCTAGAAAACCTGCATCAAGTAGGTCGGGCATTGGGCACTATTCTTACGCACTCTCCAATGACGGGAGAAGAGTATGCTGTGGGGTCGCAGCATTCCCTTCTGTGTCTCCACAAGTTTTAAGAGGTGGTTGGCCGAGTGATGCAATGGAATCAGCGAACAAATCTTACCGTATGCCCAAGGTCTTAGGCCCCAGTACGTACACCGCCTAAATTGGTGAAGGTGTCTCGGTATGTGAGAACTTTGAAAAAATCAGAGAGAGAACGAGGTAATCATTACAAAATGTTAATTAAATTCTAGAATTATTTCACGCTTAACAGAAAATTAATCATTTCGTTTGACAGGTTACGTGGGGTCATGATCTATTCTATGGCAAGTTCTTTATGACTTTAGGGCAGAAGCTTTTTTCGGTTTGAAAAGGTTGAAGGAATGAACATAAATATTTGAAAGATCGTCAGAAACCTCCTCTTGCAAACAATACAATACGCCAAAATTTCATAACAATTTGTTGAATGCTATAGGAACACACAAGAAACGGAGGATGGAAGAAACCTGAATGTTCAAATGATCTACGGAAATCTTCTCCGTGGTGAGCGCCGCTAAACACCAACATTTCACAGCAATCGGATTTATGATACAGGAACGCAGCAGAGTAAACCTTATTAGCAGATTGTTCGAACAACACCCGGTACACAAAACCCGTCGCCATATCTTTAGTTAGACATTTTCTCACATTTTCCGTCACACACAATGTAGCCAAAAAACTAAGGAAGAGGTGTAGTTCCTCTGAGAGAAAATATGAACACCATATTAGGAACTCTGCACATTTTATAGTTACTTGAAAACCTAAACATCGAGCCTGAACACGTGCCAGTGAGCTTCTTGTTGTGGGTGGATACGTTGAAACTACTCCCCGGGTACCACAGAGCTCTTCAGACGTTCACTGGCGACTACATACTTTCAGTAAGATGGTAATTACTATGAACAAGTCAATGGTGTAATCATTCATTACATGGAGGTGCAGCCGAAGCAGGTGTTTCGGTATGTCGACGACACCTTTGTCGGGTTGAGAAACAGCAGACATTTTAATGGTCTGTTCGTGAACATCAAATTCACTATTGAAATTTAACATGTTTGCATTCAAAATTCTGCCATATACACTGGTTATTAATGTGCCAGTATCTCACATGGCTTTTCTCGCGTTTCCATTTAACCGTGTTCTAGAAACTTAATTCAATGAAATGTATTACCTAGACAAATGTATTTCCGAAATTTCATTACACAGCAGTAATTTATTCTCTGTGTTATATATATAGTAACATGAAGTTACGGCTCCGTGTTTCCAGACAGGCTTGCTGGCGGCTGATGTCGACGGTAAAGGGTGGCGTATACTTGTTGTAGTGGGTTCGTGACAAGTGGCGGCTGTACGAGGGCTGTAGCGCAATTTATGATTTACATTTGATACTTCACAGCAGATACCAGTGGAGTTCGCTTTGAGGAACGGTTCATGAAGGATGGTGGAAATTGATGTCACCGCCCTATGGATTTCTTAAACTCATGCTCGAGAATAAAGTTATAAAATATAATTATGCTAATTTTTTTATTTAAAATTACCTGGCGCTCAACTAATATGATCTAAACGATTATTCGAGGGCAGAGCACCTCTGTGGATGAAGTAAAATTTTCAACTTCGCAACTGGAGCCTCATGTTATATATATATATAATTCAAGTATAAACTCCTTATAAATTGAATGTTTCTGTATATTTTAGGTGCGTGTTCCTTGCAGCCGAAAGCAAGGATTGTCCGAGTAGCAACACTACCAACTCCACTACCCGGAGGGGGGGGGAGAGGGGGGGGGGCAAAGGATGGAGAGGACGGAAACTTAAAGCGTGCGAAAACGGCTGTTATTTGAATGCATCCATGGACGGGGAGCATCCATAGGGGCATTACATAAAAATCGCGCTATATTAATTCAGTCATGGACAGTCAGGGAAGTCACCGAGTTTAATTCTGACATTTAGCATGCAACATCTGTAGTAGTTCAGTCCTAGGGTGGGGTTAAGGGAGAACTGGTGAAGGGTTCATATTAAAAATGTAAAAACAACCGAGATTGGTGTTACTATTGTCAGCGCTAAACAAATACTTCATCAGGTACATTTTAAGTGGATAATATAAATTCCTAAAACGGCTACGTCGTCTAAAAATATAGACGAAATGTCGTAAGTTTATTAAATAAATATTAATTAAAATTTTTTGCTGACAAATTGGTTTTATTTATGTATACTTAATTGTCACATTATTGATTTAAGCTCAGTCAGTTGGACCGAGACGTCTCCGGAATGTGCCGAGTATTTATACAGCGCCGTGTCCCTTCCACGCTTCTAACGTGAGGAAGCCATAGCAGACACTGAAATGCAATTCAGTGAACTGGAATTGGTGGCTAGGCGGTCGTTCAGGACATGTGCTGTTCACGCGTCTTGCATAAACAATTAAGGTCATTTTTAAATTTTCGTCAACCTTCTTTGAATTAATACAAGTAATTTGTAATATTACGTACAGTGGAAAAATATCGGAACAGTCACGTGATTATTGTCGAGTTTGGGAGGGTCAGTAGAGTGCACGGTCCGGGCAGGGAAGGAAAGGAAAGGAATCGTATGCTCCGTGCCACAGTGTAGCAGAGCAAATGATTATCCTGAAAGCGGGTCATTTCATGCCAATCGGATGAATGGTATAGGAACGACTATGGGCAAACCTAAAGGTACGGTGTGGCGAAGTTCGCTTCGGTGTGACGAGAGTCCGAGCGGCAGCGAACGGCATTCGCCCCTGTTGTGAGAGTACCCACTAGCCCGACCTACCTGATGCAGGTTTTCTAGGATTGCTTCATTCAGTCGGTTTTGCAGCGAATCATCAAAGTAAATTCGATTCTGCGTTCGCCTGCATGTAACCGTACATTTCGAGGTCCACGTCCATTGTTAATGCGGAGCAACAGCGAACAGCGTTTTACTCGAGACGATTCGCATGTGTTCGCTCACCCGTTCGCTGATGTAGCGAGCCCAGACAAGCAACCGCGAACACTAGTCAAACGTGGTGTGTTCGAACGACGCCCGATATATAAACCCAGAGCCCGCCAAAAGAAAAAGAAATATAGTGGATGAATCAGGAGGATATCCTGATGGGAAATGAGTGAGAGCCAGGTGGAGGTTGACTTCTTCCTTCCTGGTTTTCCTCTTTCCCTCC
This sequence comes from Eucriotettix oculatus, assembly GCA_034510155.1. Lineage (NCBI taxonomy): Eukaryota > Metazoa > Arthropoda > Insecta > Orthoptera > Tetrigidae > Eucriotettix > Eucriotettix oculatus. Next base: position 9,196,003 of record CM067378.1, read on the forward strand.
CCCCTTGGTCCATGGCCAAGGTAATTAATTTAAGATTCCTGCAGGCTGAGACGACCTAGAGCAGTTTGAGAGGTGTATGTACGGGGGTCAAAGACCTTCGACGTACGGTAAGAGTTGTCCGCTGATCCCATTGGACCAGTCGGCCAACTGCCTCTCAATACTAATCTTGGCATGGAGGCGGGTTTGTTGCGTTAACACAGCAATCCAGTCACCATCAGCAGAAGCCCGACCTACCTGATGCAGGTTTTCTAGGGTTTTTCCCTGCATCACCTTTAGGTGAAACACCGGGTTGTATCATTAAAATATAGACCGCAGGCCCTAGTCAACCCTTGGCTACCTTGCTCTACCTTCCGCATCCCTCCTTTTCAATTCCATTCCTATTAAAGGGGAGTTGCCTGTTTCAGGATCATCCTCATGCAGCCTGTTAACCCCCCCAAAAAACGTACATTGATACTGGGGCTTACCTTCAGGGATGCCTCATTCTTAATTCAAGATACATGCCGAGGCACCATCGTCTCTTTTGGCATTGTATGTAATGCAGGAGTAAAACAAGAAGATGGACTTCATCAGTTTTATCTGATCTAGCGCTACATAAGGTGATAAACTTAATTGGCCAAAAAGGAACAATATTTGTAAAGTCAAGCCAAATTTCTGATGTTGCAATTATAAGCAGGACAGTAAGCTTCCTTAAAGAAATGTTTAGTGAAATGGAGGGAGAAGCCTTCAAAATTGGACTTTTAGTAAATCAGACAAATAATAAGTATATGTGAATGTCTAGCACAGAGAGCCAAATAAGTCCTCAGGAGTTAGTAATTGGGAATATGAAATTTGAAGGAGTATCAGTTTCAAATATCTGGGGGTAATGGTGTACAATGACAACTCCATTAGTACAGAGATTAGGGAACGAGTACAGGCTCGTAATCGAGCATATTACGCAAATAAACAGTTACTTACTAATCGATTCATCACGAGAAAAACAAAACTGAAAATATATAACATTATGGTAGGACCGGTGGAGACTTACGAATCAGAAACTTGGACCCTAAAGAATTCGGATGTAAATACCCTCAGAGTGTTTGAACGACGTATATTAAGGAAGATATTCGGACCAGTAAAGACAGTGGAAGGATGGAGACGATCTGACTCAAGGAAAGGATGTGGCGCGGAGATCGACTGGATGGGTCATGTGGAGAGAATGGCAAAAGAACGGATAAAAAAGAGAATAGTGAAATAAATTCATCATCACACAAGGGCAAGGGGAAGACCAAGATATAGGTGGATGGATGATGTAATTTCAGACTTGAGAAAGATGGGAATAAGAGGATGAAAGAAGAGCTAATGATCGAAGAGATAGGAGGCTGATTGTAGAGGAGGCCAAGGCACACACAGGGCTATAGTAAAAAAAAGTTGTCCACTCATCCAATTGGATCACTCAACAGGCAGCCCTCGTTAAAACTGTTGGAGACACGGAAAAGGGAATGCTGTGACCTCACAACAAACTCATCTCCCGTCATTCGGAAGCGGCGTGAGAATAGTGCCCAATAGCCTGACCTACCTGATGCATATCCCTAAACTATAGCACGGGGCCCTAATCAGCCCTAATAACCTTGTCATTCCCCTTTATCTGAAGGCAGTTGCCTGTTTCGGGATCACACTCGTGTACAATTTATCACTAAAAGAAGCGTACATTGTACTTTATTTATATAGAGCTTCAGAACAAAGAGAGGAATTGTTTTTTAATTTATAAAAATTTTAATAATTTCTCACATTTGGACATACCTTAATTTTATTTATTATCACAAATTTCCATTTTATTTATAACTGAGAAAATATGTTTACACGACGCAATAATTTCAATTAAACACTTGAATATATCTATGAAAGCTATTCTATTAAATTGAGTGGAAGTTTTGTTAAACAGATGTCAAAGTTCCTCCCATTGAAATCTTTCTGGGTGAGCTAACAGCTATGTATAGTAAACGAACACAAGCGTTACAGTTGACTGTTAGACGGAATAATCATGCCACTGAAATGGTTTTGATCGATGTCAAAGCCAACTCCCACTCCGAACTAGCCATAACGAAGACTTCCATAAAAACACATTCTAAAACGTCACAGCAGTAAACAAATGGAATAGTTCCAAACTGGGAAGATACTTGAACATTCTCAGCTAATTTAATAATACTTCGCTTAATTTCCAATGAATTGAAAACAATTATAGATGCACATTAAAAAACTTTGGTTTGTTTCGTCTTCAAGTCTGATATGAAATTTGAAAACTGATCACATTCATAAAGCACCAATTGCTACACAGCCTGTGAACGAGGCTCTTGAATATTCGATACAAACAACACTGCCAAGAAAGCGAATTCTTCACTATTGCTAATCAAGATTCCTTTCGATGACTTGAAGAAATACGCATATTCTGTGTAATATAATTAAGTTTGTTGGGTGAGAGCCGACACAATGAGCGCATGTGGGCAAGTGTTTGACTCACGCGGTTCACGGAGAAGCGACGCAGAGAGTTGAGGCGTCCGTCAGCGTCGCGGACCTTCATGGCACTCACTCACTACACTCACTGATCACTGCACTCACTACACTCACTCCACTGGCTCTGGGGCTTCTTCACGTAAACCAGTTAGGCGTGAGCCGCTCCACATTCCCCCACTCTTCATTTCCATTGATCGATATAGTAACCAAGTCACCGGATCGACGCCACTGCACACGACTTATCAGCTCCTCATTTGCGTAAATGTTATGGATAACACAGGCTTCAGACAATTTTACCTCTTACTTATTTCGGCATTACGAATGTGAGAAAAAGCAAACTGTTCTTCACTTACAAATGGATAACTAAATTTCATTGCTTTTAGAATTTATGGAGCTTTTTTCCCCGGAGGTTTAGAGAAGGTTAAAGCAGACAAAATATGAAATAAATATTTCAAGACTGGAAATGAAGGTAAGGAGCTCCTGTTTTCCACTTACGTTTCTCTGTAGGGGTCAATGTCAAGTGGTACAGCAGTGGTTGCATCACCACCTCAGAAATTAAACTAGTTTCTGGTCTTTTCAATAAGCAGCCTTCTTAAGATCCTCGCATAAACAATAAATTAACCAATTATTGTCAGTCAATATCTTCATTAGATAAGGAGCTTTCGGCTCATTTGACCATAATCATCTGATACATGTAAGATTTCACTTAACTTTACAACGAAGTTCTTTATAAGACTTTAGTTCAACTTGAGCCTCGTCATCTTGGATAAACAACTGTGCCGAAACAATATAATTATTTATTGCAGGCCGCATATTTACAATACTGGGATGATCTATCATTTTTAAATAAACTGCAATGGGATCAGTTCATTCTAACCTACGAATTAAATTCCTGTTAACGTACCTAACATTATTTCTTCATGCACTCTATCAGAAAGTTATCGATTGCAAATGAAGAAAATTCAGTCTTCATATACTAATTCCTGCAATAATGGACAAATTGTGAAGCTCATTTTTTCGCGTGTATACAGATTGTTTTAGAAATGAAATAGCTCCGAACCAATAAGACACGGAAAGGTAAAACGAGTGGTATGACAACTCTAGAATTTATTATTCACCGGTTGGCAGAAATAGTTGCAATCTTAGACATGAGAGGACGCGGTGGACGTAGAGCAGGGTGCTTTGTGAACAGAGGACAAATCGCATTGGAATGCTTTCGATATGGACACTGTTCACGTCAGCAACATGACGCAATTGAAGAGTAAAGTATAGATTAACTAATTCCAAAAGACTGCAATCTAACAGCAATTTGTTGCTGCCACATTTCAAGCTGTAGAGGATGCACGGGGCACGACCACATGCACTCTACTACTACAGTGACTGATCTGCTTGAGAAATTCAATGACAGAATCATTGCTCTCAATTATTCCCGAGTGAAAGACATTGGCCTCCATGTTCCCCGGATCTGCATCCGCGGGACTCCTTCTTGTCGTTTACCATAAGAATCCTCAAACGTTGGAACATTCTTTTGTGAGGCACGTGCATCCGTTTCAGTACAGACACTGCAACGAGCATCATGTTATTGACATGACAATTTTTTTTTTCAGATTTATTGAAGATAACTTTTATTAAAAGGCAATACAGTTGTTTTGACATGAAATACAGTATTTATTCATCGAATAAATAATTTAATACTTGAAAGAATTGTAATGTCCAGTGACATTAAATTAAAAGCGAGAGAAAGGACCAACTTATGTTAGAATGGATGTACATAAGATTATTTATACGGTAATTAATATTGGTTTAGATTTTCAGTGGCGGTGAATTTTATCACATAATTTGGTGTTGTTGGGGATATCAGCTAAACAGAGTAGAAATTATAGGAAGAGTTTGAGAAATGGACAATGAGGTGCCAGCTTACTAAGAAAGAAATTAACGTTCAGTTATACCGGCATGAGAGAGTGGAAGGCTGTAGTCTATAGGTAATTTTCTTTTTAGTCTGCGGTTATGTGGAGGAGGAGGTTGATTTCTATGGTATCAATGGGGTTGTTGGGAACTTTTGATTAAGGAGGATATGGATGATTTTATTGTGGTGGAGATCAGGGGGAATTTGGATGTCGTCGTGAATTGCCGAGTTTCGAAGGTACCGCGGGGAGTTGGAGATGATTCTGTTTTGTTTGGTTTTGATTTTATTTGAATTGGAGCTGGCAATTGATTCCCAAATGGAGCATGCGTATGACCATATGCGTAAGATTAGGGAGAGGTAAATGAATCTTTTGGTAGAGATGGATATTGGTGCGTTTCCGTTGAGGAGTGGACAGAGTAGTTTTATTTTAGTGTTAATTTTGGATTAAAGGTGGCTAAGATCGGGTTTCCAGGAGAGTTTGGAGTCTAGAATTAGTCCGAGGTAAGCGATGGAGTTTTTTTTGTTGGGAATTGGGAACCAAAAAGATAGAATTGTTGAGTAAGAAGATGTTTGGTGTTTGCAGATTTTGAGGAGTTTATACTGACCCTCCAGTTTTTTTCCCAGGTTTCCAGGTAGTTTAGTGCTATTAGGACGGTGCGAAAATCCGCGGTGAAGGATGGGGTTTAGTAGAGGATAGCTACGCCATCAGCAAAAAATATTGTTTTTGTGACTGGATGATGGGGGATGTCATGGACGTAAATTTTAAAAAGGAAGGAGGATAATAGTTATCTGTGGGACGCCACAAGAGACATGAATAGTGTAATGTGATTTTGACCTCTGTTGACGGAACACACTTTCTGACAAAAATTGTGAGTCTAGCGCCCTCTCATGTCCAATATTGAAAATATTTCTGCAAACCAGTCTATTATAAATTTCCGATCTCACTGTCCAACACACCAACTGTTTCACCTTTCTGTGTCGCACTGGTTCACTGTCATTTCAAAGTGAAACACTGTAGATAAGACTGTATAAACTGTCAATGGTGACTACATACCTTTTAGAAGTTACACCCATACAAAACTGAGTTCCAATATGTCTATATGATGACCAAGTAAAAATCGAAAAATTGCATATAACAAAGTCTTTATTGTATTAAACTTCAGTATAATTAATTGATATTATTCTACCTTATTCGTCGATATACCAAAACTAAACTTAAGCTTTCTATTACAGAAAATCCTGATCTTTCTAATGGCGTGAACTAGAAAACGATATCTGGTGTCCTCCTGAAAGATTTATCCCTCTGAAAAAGCTCCTTTTTGGCGTTTTTCACTAAGGCACCAAGTTTGCTGCACGCAATTTACCAAAGTATATAGACTACAAAGCTGTAAATGCTTTGACTAGTAGACAGTTATGCAGACATGCCAACTACAAAATATTAATGCTGTACCCCGGTAGAATTCCTTGAAAATACGTTAAAAAAAACAAGGCGATTTATTTATCTTAAAGGAATTTTCAGGGTCTATTCTCTAATAACTGCCACAATGTTGAAGCTTAAAAGTGGTATGTTTGAAACGTCGTCGACTCCGACGAACCGCAGGCTTCGACAAACAAGCCCGTATCTGAGCCATAAATGCATATTTCGAACTGAAATCTAAGGCTTCAAAGTACAAATAGTCAAAATTTCATCAAAATCCAAAATAGTCTCGCGGGAACCCCCGGGCCATATGCTAGTTATGACAGTTTACATAGCGTAACTACAAACGTATATGTAAAAAAATTGGGGTTACAAAATGTCCTTCGTGGAATTTACTTAATTTCCAATCGATAACTTTCTGGTAACACGCTACATGAATAAATAAAACTAGTTAATAATTATGTAGTTTGTAGGTCAGAATGTTCTAAACACAATGCAGTTCATTTGATAATGATAAGACAACAAAGTGTTGAGTAATTAAGAAAATAAAAGATACAAACAAAACAAAAAGTGGACTGCAACAAAAATGGCCGCCGTCTTTTAACCGGACAAAATGAAAAAAAGTTTTTAAAAATAGTTTTAGAACTAGTAAGAGAAATGCACCAACAAAATTATTCTTTTTCAGTTGGTTAAGCAACCAATTAGTGTTTTTCTGTTTCATTTGGTATGGATTGACCCTCGGGCTACGTCTTTACCCGCAAAAGTGTTCAAAGTCGTATGGACATTCCTTGAGGGACGGCAGTTTTGGTACTGATGGAAACGTTTTAATTATACACTTCTTCAGTTCTCATGCTCACTCTTTACCTTCTTCTATCCTGTTCGCATTTTGAGTTCATCTTTTGTCTTCTCGATATGACAAATATTGGGATAGTCGAAACACCATTGCCAACAAACTTTATCACTCTTTTATAATACTTCTAAGGCACTTGGAAGTAAGTTTCCATTAGCTGAAGAAACCTGAAAGACATTTCGCCGTGGCCGCACTCACTGCTGTCGACGGAGAGCAGCAGCAGCAGCAGCAGCACGCCCACGCAGCAGCAGCAGCAGCAGCAGCCATGGTGCACTGGCGAAAACGACCTTGCGGCCGTGACGCGCAGCCCAATCAGCCGAAACGCCCGAAACGGGCCACATCAATCTGTCACGTTTCCCTTGTTCACTCTACATCCCAGCATTCTAACAGTTAAAAGTGAGAATTTGCCCATCGTAAATGAGACTAGAACACCTTGGATGTACATCACTTCGCAAATGTTAACGGAATGTCCATTGCGTGATTAAATTGTTTGATAGATCGTGACGTGCTCTACACTTCGTCGGGAGATAAGAATATACCAGATCGAATTTCTTTCTGGTAGGTTTACTCTCTCCCTAACAATAAGCATAACATTCAATAATCTGATAATAATAGACCCAAAATTAATCCCTACAAAAACAGAAACCACCTATGTAGGAATCATGTGTGATTCAAAGCTCTCGTGGAAAGCTGATATTAAACTTCTCCTCTCCAAAATCAACCAAAAATTCAGAACCCTATAACCCCTCCTAAACAGTAACGTCCCTGTTACCATCTGCACAATACGCCTCCTATACCTCTCCATAATACAACACACCTGGTCCTATGCCTCGTCCATATGGGGAACAGCCAAAATCCATTAAGCCAAAATTCAAACCAAACAAAACATAATCCTACGTACCATTAGGAACTCTTCCTGGTTCCTTAGAAATTACGTCGTCCGCTTTAACATCAAACTTCCCAATGTAAACTCAAATCCACAAGCAAACCTCCCTAATTAAAAGCGCCCTCAACCACCCAAACCCCACCATCCAGCAATTCCATGACAATCTTCCTCCATCTCTCCGCTTCCGTCCGCTCAAAAGAAAACTCCCAATTGGCCTTTTCTTCCCCCTGAACATTCAGGCACATCCTAAACCACTTAACCATCATGCCCGCAGACCACATAATCATATGTCCTCCAATAATCAGATCACCGCTTGCGCCTGTCAACCCCCGCCCGCCCACGTCGTATGACTCTCAGATATACAAACAAAAAAACAATCCCATCTGACAAAGTAGGATAGCCAAAGGACTGACCTACCTTCACGTTTACAGGTAAATTATATACACTATTTTAATTGTGTAAATTCATTACTTTAATATTGTATGTACTAGAATCAATTTTTATACCAACTGATAATCGTAAAAATAAAAGTTCTTATATGAATTTTAAAAAAAGACAAACAAATCACCCAATATGTCAGAAAATACTTAAAGTTCAACTATGACGATTTGTCAGAATTGACTTCTTCAGGTACAGATAAATTTTAAATGGATGAAAATCATTCAAAATTTATGTGTACCTGAAGAATCTGGACGAAACTGATTTATTTGTAAAAAAAAAGGCATTGTATATGAGGTTAATGCTCAATATAGCCGTGATACGAGGGTGGGAGCTTCTCCAGAAATTACTAAATACGCACATCATAATTTTTCAGCAATTTTATATTTGCCCTTATTCTCACGAGCTATCTGTGCAATATTCGACCATTAATTTAGTGTCTGCATAGTTATACGGAACCTATTTTCAGAAGCCTTTGGCTACTGTCAACTTTATTTGCGTCTCTTCTTCTCAGTTTCGTCGCTGCTGCTTTCCCCGTCTTCATTTTTAAAAGCGAGTAATACTTAAGCTGAAAGAGGTTGATTTGATCGCTTGTAGATGAATGATTAAGTGAATAACTTTACGACGGTTACCGTGCACGGCAACTACAAAGTCCACGAAACATTTTAAAAATGGGCAAATGACTAAACGTAACGCAACAAATGATTCGTAAAGCCACCCTTGACCTTTTTTAATATGCTGCCGACATGTTACTTTGGAAAACCGTCATAGGGTTGCCTCAAGGAACAACTTAAAACTGATAGCAGGGATTCCATCTTTCATCAAGACAGCACATTTCTTCCAAGATTGTGTTTGAGATAACCTGAACGAGACGTTGCCATGTTGCGACCGCTGACTTGGCGCTACTCCACTGGCCACGGTGGTTACCCAGACTGACGCCTTGCGATTTTTCTCATGCAGTTACACCCAGAAGACTTGAGACACAGTATCGCAGCCACTGTTCTTACCGTCAGAGCTGCGGCGGGTATGGCCAGGATTCAACTAACGAATAGATTTGGGCCGTGTGTCGAAAGGTGAACAGACACGACATTTATACAAACCGTAAACATTGTCTCTCACATACAGCATCATTTATTATGTTGTTCTTGTCAGTTTTGAAATGTTTGAAACCTAATCAGAAGTCCACTTGCAGAATTAAACTACGGTCGGTTGCGACCCAGTCGGCGGCATGCCGGAGTAACGTGGACCGCAGCTAGGTCAAAGACACTTCAATACCACAACACTGACCTGCTCAGGGTCGCCTTTCATATGCCGCACTTTCATACAATACCGAAATTAACGGAAAGCCTGAAGAGCGAATTCACTCATTACAATATACTGTAGTATTTATCCTAAGGTAAGAATATACATTTACAATTTAATATTTCAGTGTTGAAGTCAATAACTTATGACTGGCAACAACGAAATTAAACTTTGGTCTAAAATGCATTAAATTGTATATATATATATATATATATATATATATATATTCATAACTTATGATAAATGCTGACAGCCTATGTACAATAGAGTTAAATATACAGCGAGTATTTAATTACCCTGTAGAAACAGGGTAATTAAATTCTCACTGTATAGGTATTGCATATATGACCCCATAGAACAGCTAAAATCATTTAAAGACTTGGGAACTTTAGCAAATAGTGATAACTCACTTGAAGAAGAGATTAAACATAGAATCATGTAAAGAAACCAAGCTTATTATGCTAATAAAGAACTCTTCAAAAGTAAGCTGATATCACGGAAAGGAAAGGTGAGAATATTAAACACTACAATAAGACCAATTGCCACGTATGCAAGCGAAACATGGCTGCTCAATGATTCAAATTCAAAAACTTGTACAAATTTAAGCCAAATCGATGGACCAATAAAAGACACAGATGGAACACGGAGTATAAGGAGAAATAACGAATTGAATAATCTCTTAAGAAAATATAATGTAATAAATTATATCAAAGCCCAACGTCTGGGGTATATAGGATGCCAGAGGAAAGATTTGTAAAGCGAATACACAAATGGACAGTAACTGGATCGAGAAGGAGACGACGTCCCAAAAACAGACGGGAAGACGACAGAAAGAAAGACTTAGAAAATACTCAATTGGAAAAAGAAAATAGAAGAGCGAGCCGAATGGAAGAAAATTGTTGTGCAGGCCAAAACATTCAACATGTGAAGTTGTAGAGCGTTTATAATAATAATATGTATTCCGTTGCTTTGTAAAACAATAGTGTCATGCACGCACTAACGCCTCCCCTTTAAGAGCATCGGAGAAGGTCAAAAAGGGGTGAAGTGGAAAGGGGGCACGGATTGTACCCGACATCCGCCTAAATGTGAAGAAGATGGTACTACTCTCTGTTCCGATGAATGAGATCCCGGGTTTGCCGTTGGCACGCAGCATTCCATCACCGTATCCGGAGTTGCTTTCAAACAGCAGAGGAATGTCTCCCTTGTTTCCTACCTTTGGGGTAGTCTTCTTCTACGAGACTTCTCCAAATATCGATCCATCAACAACACGTTTTGTAAGCGCTTTTCATTCATTAATTTTTCTGCTCGTTGCATTTGAGCAGTGCTCACATTCAAAAACATTGTGCAACCAAAAGTAAATATTAGGGAACATCACGTGATGTTTAATTGCAGTTGACGTGGCAACAGCGCCGGATGCTGGCTGCTGCGTGATTGCGTGTAGTTTTTACCTGTGCCGCTGGCTGCTGCGCTGCGCATGCGCCTGAGCTGCGAGGAGGGCGCGACCCTTGTCGTGTAACCGTTAGGCGCTTCACATTCCTGCGCCAGCTCAGCAAATACCCAAATATCACCACACAAATGACAATATAAAAACGACGAAATATATTTAATAGACGTTTAAAATTATTACAAATCTGTTAAGACGAGAAAATCTCATCGAAAATATTTCCCGTTTCAATTCAATATAGATGTATGGAATTTCCCGTATATCCCAATTACTTGGTTTTTCTGTGTCCGAGACGACGGATAAAAGCACCACCTGGAGATACTCTGATAAAATAGAGATCTGCCAGTCGTTTTCGTTAACACCACATGTTTTAGTCATTCAATAAAAAGCGATAGCACTATTCACAGTTTGGTAGCATTTTTCATGTGTTACTGTCATTAAGTGATTAGAGCGGTTTTTGCCCCAGGAGGGCAACTTGGTTGTTCGGGGAGGGGCGGTGGGGGGCAGGACATTTCTGAAATCAACTCGCCTAGACTTTAAAAACCAACCTCCTCCTATGATTATACTGGTATAAAATGAATAATAGTTGGTATTTTGAATAGAGCCGCACTTGAAACCTAATGTAAAATAAAGCAAAATATACACTGAAAATGCACGTATCGATTGTAGCGTTATATGGGTGTGAAACGTGGACGGGAGGACTTGCAGAAAGGAAATTAATGAAATCTTTTGAAATGTGGCGCTATACAAGAATGGTAGATAGACTTACTGTTGTTGTATTCAGTCCTAAGACTGGTCAGATGTAACCCTCCATCCTAACCTATCTTGCGCAAGCCTTTCCATTTCCTCATAACTAACAACCCGCAACCTTTCTAATCTGCTTAGCGTATTCCATCCCTGGCTTCCCTCTTCTGTTCTTGCCCCACACACTTCCCTCTAATGATAATTTTGCAAGACCCTCGTGCCTTAATACGTAGCCTATTAATCTATCCCTTCTCTTGGTCACCGTCCTCCATATTGTGCGCTTTTCCCCAATTCTGTTTAGAACTTCCTCGTTACTTACTCTATCCACCCATTTGATTTTCGGCATTCGCCTACAGCACCACTTTTTAAAGGCTTCTATTATTTTCATTTCCGGAGCACCTATCGTCCACGTTTCGCACCCATATAACGCCACGCTCCATACAAACATTTTTAGCAACGATTTCCTAATATTCATACTTATATTACCTGTAAGTAAAGCCCTCTTTTTCGCGAAAGCCTTCCTTGCCTGTGCTATCCTACTCTCTATGTCTACTACACTTGTAGCATCCCTAGTTATTACGCTTACCAAGTAGCAGAATTCCTTAACTTTCGTCAAAATATCCTTTCCCAATCTAACACCCTTTGTTGTTCCACTGTTTCCCTTACTACACTCTATTACCTTGGTTTTCCCTCCATTAATCCTCATATTGAACTCTTTCTCCAGGACTACGTTCATATCATTTATTATGTTTTCCAAGTCTTCTTCAGACTCCGCTAATACTACAATAACGACGGCAAAGCGTAAGGTTTTTATTTCTTCTCCTTGCAGTATGATTCCTTTTCCATATTCCGTTTAAACTTTCTTCATCGCTTGTTCTATATATAATTCAAAAAGCATGGGCCTCCTTTCTTGATTACGACTTTCTTTATTTGGTCTTCTATTCTAATTACTGCTGCCTGTCTTCTGTACAGGTTATGTATTAGCCTCCTTTCTCGATATTTTATTTTTGTGATCTTAGACTTACTAACCAGGTTACTAACAAGCACAATAAGTAAAGAGAGAATAATATGGAAAACTTTTGAACACGAAAAGGGGTAGATTAATAGGCCACGTTTCGAGACATGAGGGTCTTGTAAAATTAGATTTAGAGGGAAGTGCGGGGGAGGAACAGAAGATGGAATACGCTAAACAGATTAGGGAGGATGTGGGTGTTATGTAGAAATCAAAGGCTTGCGCAGAATAGGTTAGCGTGAAGGGTTGCATCTAAAGAATGATTTCCACAACAATAACATGCACCGAGTTTCGTTTCCTATAGCAATAACCACGATGGCCATCTCAGAGGAGACTGCAGCAAACATTAAACCTCCTCCAGAGGTGACCTCACATCGGATGTTGAAATTGCTACACAAATAATAATTACTAATAATTAAAGAAATATCTTTCATAGAAATTAATTTTTATTCAAATTCAGTAGTCTATTATGTGTTTTGAAAATTTACGTACTCTTTTTTTATTATATACTCCTAGTAACTTTTTCTTCTAGAAAATAGTAATTGCACTTCATTTAAGGTATAAGCTTTTTTAAATATGAAAAATGGTTACATCGGAGGCATCAGAAGACTTAGTTGGGATATTGTAAGGAAAACGTTTGGAAACACTGTGCTTGGAGAGTAATTGGCAAAAGTTCTGAACGTGTTTGCATCTAACAGTTCTGTCTTCCGCCCTTTCAAGATTGCACTCTTGAAATGATTAGACAACTAAATGTATGTCTAGTGAAACAGCCACTTTTTGTCACGACTTTAATCTTGCTCTTGTTTAAGAGGTGTTAAAGAGCAAGATTGAAGCAATTCCGAGTAAATTTTCATTTCTCGATCGGAAGTACTTCACACTTGGTTTAGGAGCGTTGTAGTGTGTTGATATGAACGACAGATTCTAAGTTTTACAATGGGTCATAACAAAGTAAAATAAATTAAGTTCCAAGAAAATCTATTTCGCTGCAAATTGTAGGCGTTTATGGAATCTGATATCGGTAATATATTCTATTTGTTAACTTCAACAATAAAGATAATTTAAAGAATAATCGTGTCATCAACAAGAACCACATCTTCTGCAACAAGAATTGTCAGTTTCTCATAAAATGTGATTGAAGTGATAGAAATGCTACTATTTACATAAATTAACGTCGAAGTTGAGCGGAATATGCCGTTAAGTTAAGCAATTTTAATGGAGCTGGCTCTACAAATTTTTACCATATTTTTCAGAGCATGTTTAGGGCGGTTCCATCCATGGTGTAAGTATACAGGTGAGGCGGTGCGCAGGTACACGCAGGCCACGCCTCCTCTGCGCTTGACGACATTGCTAATATTTTTCTCCAGAAACCATGAATAAAAATGGTAATATTTTATCAAGAAAGGAACCAAGAATGGAATATTTTAATGCATAATGGGAACTGTCATTTTGATACTGGATTGGGCAATCTCTAAGAATGTGAATTCCATAACTTTGTTCTATTGCATTACCTTTATTATAAAGGCATTATTTTCATCTATATCAGAAGTTCTCTTTAACTTCTTAATTTGCTCTTTTAATTCTTCTAAAGAATTCCCAATATTTTTCCCCGTTCTGATTTCGTCCAGTAAGGTTTTTTTTGTTACTTTTATATCATCAGGCTGGTTCTCAATGCATGTTGTCCCTTCAGAAGTTGATTTCTCCGTGACAGTATCTGTAGCATCTTTATTGTGGTATGAGTTCACCCACTAATTAGTGCCTGTCTCTTGCAGTTTAACAGATCGACCTGCATTTATCTCCCAGAAATTTCAGCTAGCTTCTCGGTTGGGGCTGTTTCTGGTTTTAAATTTCGAATACTCTCTAATGGCATTTAGTAGTTTCTGACGCAATAGTATTTCGAAAATGTGCACGTAATACGTGGTCTGAAAAAGTACATTTCTGTACTTACCGTTCTGTGCACTAATCTTATCGTTTATCTTAGAAAAATACTTGATGGCCAATCCTTTAGCTTTTTTGTTACAAATTGTGCGGCTAAAAACATCGCACGACGGTATTATGAACATTAAAACAGTTTCCTTCACTATCAGAAAACTAACAAAAGAATCCAAAAGAATATTTTCGACGTACTCAACACAGCGACAATCACGAGCAGCTACATCCAACATGACAACCAGATCGTGTTCGAAGTCCGTATCACCTTTATACTTACACCATGGTTCCATCGAATTAAAATAGAGCCAGTCTTCATAACATAGAGATTGTTGGAGAAGCGGCAATTGCAGCTGCTGCATTTCCAGTTATCATTGAGGTGGCGAATTATCCTCCCGAATTAGTCTTCAGTGTTGATGAAATTGGCCTTCCTTGAAAGAAAGTACTAAAACATGCTTTTTATCCCACGAAGTAAAGCGATCATCAGAATTGAAAACTGCGAAAGATCGAATGACACATTTCCTCCGTGGTAACGCTAATGGAGACTGCTGCTTTTTATTATTCCGAAACGCCAATAGCAATGACGAGAATTTCAAAGTCATCTGTAGCAGTAATTCCTCAACTCATAGGTAGTGAATAGTAATTTAACAGGTATTGTGAATTTAATTCTTCGACTACAAGAACCCTAGAATTGACACCAATATCAGCCAATTTTGCATTATTTCTGTGGAAATCTCTTACATTCCCAGCCCTAGGGGTATTCCCCGTCATTGGCGTTAGGAGTTGTATAATATAATATCGGCATTTTATGAATATTTTAAATGTTCATCCGGTGAAAGTCGTTTCTTACCTCCACAGCGTTTCTTTCCGGGTTGTAAGGAACACGTGTACAAAATTAGATTGAAATATTTCCATGCGCCAAATTCAGAGACTTTCATTAACCGGAATTCGTCACCAAACTCCGGCGTTTTAGCGTTAGTTTTACGTCCCCCCCCCCTCCCAAATCTCTATGTTTGCTCCCATCACATGCCGAATGGGGATAAGATTATACAAAATTAATTCGGGTAAAAACACTATCAATCTTATTGGCTCCAAAAAATATATTTAGTCTACGCAAATATTGATCCTTCATGCATAATTTAAATTTTCCACACCCGCCCTTCGCCGGTGGGCACACAACTCACTCAAATTTCATCGCAATCGGATAAAGGCATAGAAACGCACATGTGATAGACATGCGATCTTTTTTATTTATATAGAAGATAGATGTGTGTTAATGCGACTTTCTAAGAATTTTTGAAATGTTCACTTCACTCACTGCCTCCCGATCCCTCGCCCTACGTTGGCGGTATCCCGATTCTCTGACCCTGCAGATAGGAATACAACTCAATACTCTACACACATATGAACACACTATAACGCTCCTAAATCAAGTGTGACTGTGCAAATACGCGTTCGTTCTGCTATGAACGCTTGCATGCGTCTATGAAAGCAGCTACAAGCCGCGTGAGTTCTCGGAATCTCAATAGCTCAATGAAATCGGGGAATGCCAAAAATACCACCAAAACAGTGTTAAGCAGGGTCTTCCTGTACCTACCCGTGCAACGACAGACTCCCACTTATTTTCAAATAATATTTTAATGTTTTGGAAATATGAAATTCCCAATGTTACAAAAGAGACGCGTTAAATTAACGACCCGTCCAGCCTTCCGCTGTCATAAAGAGCACTGGACAAGTGCAATGACAGGATAGGCGCTGTGGAGTGAGCTAAGGAACAATGACGAGCCCTGAAGCGACGAGGAGGGTCTGCGAGAGCTCAGCCCCCAGCCTGCTTGGCAAATTACGAAATCATAGCCTTTCAAAACTATCCGACTTTAAGGACGCAGGAAATTGAAGATATTACAAACTATATGAACGAATGAAATTGATACTACATATATTAATGTAGCTGTATCCTAACAGACATTTCGAGCCTATTGTGTATTGTTGTGGTATTCAGTCTGAAGAAATCCATCACACTAACCTATCATGCGCAAGCATTTTCAATACCACATAATTAATACATCCCACATCCCCTTCGTCTACTTAGCGTTTCCAGCCTTCGCCTCCCTGTTCTTACCCCACACACTTCCCTCTAATGCTATTTTTACTAGACCCTCATGTCTTAAAACGTGGCCTATTAATCTATCCCTTCTCTTGGTCAACGTCCTCCATATTATTTGCTCTTCCCTTATTCTGTTTAGAACTTCCCGGTTAGTTACCCTAACCACCCATCTGATTCTCAGCATTCTCCAATAGCACCATATTTCAAAAACTTCTATTCTTTTCCTTTCTGCAACTCCTACCGTCCACGTTTCGCACCCATATAACGCCACATTCCATACAAACATATTTAGCAATAGTTAGTAAATTCCTATTTTTTCCGAAAGCCATCCTTGCCTGTGCTATCCTACTCTAGTTTTTATGCTGCCCAAGTAGCAAAATTTATTAACCTGCTTCAAAATATCCTTTCCCAATATTATACCCTTTATTATTCAAATGTCTTCCATTACCTTGGCTTTCCCTCCATTAATCCTCATGTTGTGCTCTTCCTTCAGGACCCCGTTGATGCCATTTATTATGGTTTACAAGTCTTCTTCTAACTCCTCTAATACTACTATATCATCGGCAAAGCGTAGGGACTTTATTTCTTCTCCTTGCAGTCTGATTCCTTTTCCATATGCCATTTTAACTTTCTTCATCGCCTGTTCTATATATGTTAAACAGCATAGACGACAAACTGCATCCTTGTCTTACTCCTTTCTTGATTAACGATCTTCTGTTCTAATTACTGCTGCCTGCCTTCTGCAGAGTTATGCATTAGCCCCCTTTCGCGATTGTTTATTCCAGTGTTTTTCAAAATCCTTAGTAGTGTGTTCCAGTTTACATCAAACGCTTTTTCTGAATCTACAAATGCCATGAACGTAGGCCTGTTTTTTTCTTATTCTTTCTTCTAAAATTAGTTGCAAAGTCAATATTATTGCTCTTTTTCATACATTCTTCCTAAAACCAAACTGATCTTCTCTTAACTCGCATTCTATTAGACGTTCCATCCTCCTATATACTATTTTCGTTAATATTTTAACGATGGGATACTAAACTAATTTCGAGCAATTATATTTGAAATATTATGACGTAACAGCCGCTTATTCAGTTGACTATTGAACAAACAATTCCCGACGAAAGACGCAGATAACAATTTCGTTAAATTCATTCCTTGCTAAAACCTGTGGCGACTTTGCGATTCCAACCAAGGATTAAACATTCCTTTTATAAATTTTTCACCACCCGTATGTAAATAAACCATCGGAATAAACGAAAAATTCTCTAGAGCTAGAGCTCTTATTAATAATTCAACATTTAAAAAAAGTAAATGTTTTGTAATAAGCCCTTATTTAATCTATGTGACTTATTTCATTTTAATTTATGTATATAATATTGTAATGAGGTAATATTGAGAAGGCCCATGATAAATTTGCGAGGATTTTAAAGTCATTGCAGAGTGGAGTATTTTGTACAAATATACGACGATCTATTTCTAACCCTTTTCCTTATACAAACAATCATCGATTTAAAAAACAGCAAGTTAATAAAGATAAATATTTTAATCATTATTACGTCGACTCTCGTTATCGATGCAGAAAACAAACGAATTTTCGAAGAAACGACGCGCAATGTTTCCGTTTTTTGTGCCAATACGTCCACATCCCTGTTTCGGCAACCTACAGATTGTAATTACATTATTGAAATATACTTGTGAATTTAACGTGCGATTAACGACTTCATTAATTTATTCGTCTGAATAAAAAAAGAGTGCAATGGACGCCTGTATCAGAATTTATACTTATCTGCAGAAAATATTAGATACAATAAAAGTGTACTAGTGGGTGCAGATATTTTTGGTAAGTTAAAAAAGAACGATTAAATAAAAACGGAAAAATATGTTTGAGTGTGGGATATCGTACTAATTTTTACTTCTAAGTATTTTAAGTCCTGTAATTTAAACTGCAATAACTGGATAGTAACACGATATTTTAAATGCTCTATTACGTTAATAACAAACACAGTTTATGGTATTTTATTTACATAGTTAAAGCGTACTTACCCGTCGCCTCAAAAGAAAACTCCCAATTGACCTGATCCTTCCCCTGATCATTCAGGCACACCCTAACCCCTCTAAGAGCATGCCACATCCTTATATATCCTCCAAAAATTCGTTCACTGCTTGTCAATCCTTACACACCCACGTCGTACGCCCCTCAGATACTCCCAATTAAACCTAACATGTTCGGCTAAAGTAGGTTAATCAAACGGATTACTCTACCCTCAGACAACCATGTTAATTATATACCATATCTTATTTTCATGGTTTTTTATATTGGATATACTGTATCGATATTGGCCTAACTGATATAATAGTTTATATATATAAAAAAATAAAAAGCGTACTTACTTTGAGTTGTTGACTTTGTTTGATAAAAATATAAACACAGTGTGGCGCGATGGACATTTGGACGCTCTCCACGCTCAGGCTTAACACGACTTAAAGATTCAGGTATGAGTAAATGCACAAAAAATGGTCGTTTCTAACGGTAAAGATATCCAACTACTTTCGGTCTCAATGGAGCCCATACTGAAACTTCGATTTGGGGAGTTTCGGCCACTATATTTGGCATTTGGGACCAATGTGCAACGGTCAGAAGTTGGATGAGGAAACAGAAGCTTTTATGGACCTATTACAGTTTATAGGAGGCCGATATGCCCTATTTGGCTATTAACGTCTTAACCAGCTGACAGAAAAAGCGATTTGTGAGTGTTGCAGGAGTTTGCTGAACTTTGCAGGTGTCAAAGGGTGTGATCAGATCCTAGAAGAGAAACTATCTTCGTTCCAACGAAAGACGTTTGAGGAGATACAAATTAAGCTTCAGCTCTTACGAAGTCAGCCGAGGCGAACTATTTATAAACCTGTTTTTTTTAAAAAAAACAAAGATGTCTCATGACTAACTGTAAGGTTGTCGATTCTGTAATATCTTATTTCTGTCACTGCACGATCAATTGTGTCACGAATTATTTCGCAAACAGACGCGGTCTGGCCAAGATAGCCAAAGTCAAACTTCATCGATTTTAATTCAACAAATATACCGGGAATGGCTTGAGGTGCCAGCCTCACCGCAATAGTTGAGCAGTGTGATATTAGTTAGTGAATGACGTCCTCGTTATTGCAGTCATCACTTTTCTTGCTTGTTGCCGAAACGCAGGAGATATTGCTGTGCCTCGTTGCTCTTGTTAGGTAATCGCAGAGATTTGAGTGAATGAGATAGACCACGTGGCTGGCAAGTGTCAAGCCTGCGATCCTATCCTCAGGTCTGGCGCCGGATCGATTGCTGCTTTATTCCTGGCGCCTTATTAATAGCAGCGTCGAGCGCGAATCTCTCAACTTATCCACCCACCATTATTTCGTTAGCTGCGAACACGCCATTTAGAGAGAAAAGAATTTCTTCCAACCTGTTTATTTTTTAGTGTCTCCGGTTGGTAGATCACGTCTTACCACTGCCCGAGCATGCTTATTCATTGTTAAAAGACAAACTTTGCTTGTAAATTTATATTTCAATAAAATACTACGGGACAATAAGTCATCGTTTTGCATGTAGCTTTTACTACTCAACAGTGTACAGTGGCTTAACACATTGGTACTGTTGTATGCATTCTCATGTGCACATCAATTAATTTAGGATTTTTTTTTCGTAATTTGAGAACCTATACACAAATTATAAGCAATATTGACTTTCCGTCTAATTTAAGAATACAGGATAAGAAAAACCAGTCCTCCATTAATGGTATTTAGAAAAAGCCTTTGATAATGTTAACTGGAACAAACTAATAAGGATATTGAAGATGACAGGAATAAAATACAGAGAAAGATGAGCTGTACATAACCTCTACAGAAGGCAGTCAGCAGTAATAAGAATTGAAATCCAGAAAGCAGAAATCAAGAAAGAAGTAAGACAATGATGCATTCTGTCGCCATGGTGTTTAACTTACATATAGAACAGGCGATGAAGAAATATGGAAAGGGAATCAAAATGCAACGAGAAGAAATAAAAACCCTAAGGTTTGCTGATGATATTGTGAGATTAGGGGTGTTAGAAGAATATTTTGAAATCATAATAAATGTCATGAACGTGGATCTGGAGGAACAGTTCAACATGAGGATTAATAGACGGAAAACCAAGGTGATGGAGTATAATACGGGAATTATTGGAATAACAGAGTATTAGATTGGGAAGGAATATTTTGAAAGAAGTTGAGGAATTCTGCTACATGGGCAGCGTAATAAGTAGGATAGTACAGGAAAAGAAATCTTTCGCAAAAAAAGAGGAATTTACTTATGGGTAATATAAAAATGAATATTAGGAAATCATTAATAACGATGTTTCTATGGCGTGTGGGGTTATGTGGGTGGTAAACGTGGACGATAGGAGTTGCAGACAGGAAAAGAATAGAAGAAGCTTTGGAAGTTTGGTGCTAGAGGAGAGTGAGATAGGTGGATGGAGTAACTAACCAGCAAGTTCTAATCAAAATATGAGAAGAAGAACAATTTCGAAGACCTTGACCAAGAGAAGGGATAGATTTATAGGCCACGTTTTGAGACATAAGGGCCTTGAAAAATTATCATTAGAGGGAAGTGTGTGGGGTAAGAGCAGAAGAATAATCAAATTAGGGAGGATGTCGAAGCTATGTAGAAACGGAAAGACTAATTTTAGGACTGCTTACCAGAACAACAACAAACCACAATAATTGTTTTAAGCATGTATATTCTGCTTCAATTTCGAAGACTTTAAAGTGCCAGCTTAACTGCACACGTCTGTCCTAAGCCTTTAAGAGCACGAGATCTCTCTCTGATGGCTTGTACAGATGGTGCGGTGGGGTGGAACGGAATAATTTTCACGGTAAATTGTCGTTCCAAAGGTACACCGCTTGGTACTACGGACGAACCGCGTGTCGTGTCAAGACAGTGAAAGTCGGCCTGATTGGCCCACTGTTTTGAATGTTGAAATTGTGATTTATTTGTATTAATCAAAGCTTATTTTCAAGAAACACAATTAAGGGACGGCAATTCAAAGACTTTCATGACACTGAAAAAACTACCGCACAATCCAGCAAGCAATACTGCCATCATGTGTGACTTCTTCCTAATATTACCTGTCTACAAAAACCATGAACGAAGGAAAAATACTTTTGTGTCAGAAATTTGTGCCAACTTCGTTTTAAACTTTTCCGTTTCTAAAAATTAGTTACATGTCACGTAGACTCCCGAGATTAGAAATGTAGCAAATTATGGGTCGCGTCATTTGTCGCCGAGTATTGGCAACACTGTCGCTGTTAAAGAATTATACGTATTTTTCCTGATAAATTAATCATGCTGAGGGTGATGTGGCACATTATTTTAAAAAGTCACGAGCCACCACTGACTTCAGAATTTTAAAATATTGGCAAATAATTGTTCGGTAAAGAACGGTTGTTATTTCTCTATTATAGGCTGAGTGGGCAGGATGCTTGGTGTGTACAATGAGAGCATTCAAACAGTACATTGTATCCGGTCTTCCTGTTCGTAGTTGAACTACACTCATCACATTCAAATCATCGAGGCCATTGCACTCTAATCGCATACAATAACACCATAATTAGATGAATTGTTCATTCATAATTTGGCTTCGGTTTCTTACGTTTTTCCACTATACTTTGTCATTTTCACCTACTTACGTTATTTTTCCTTTGTTTTTTCTAATTTGTATTTTTTCAATGCGAGCCAAATCGGAAATGGAGGAATGTTGTTTAATTGGTGACGGTTCATCAATCTCAAAGATTCTTCAAAGATTTGCAGACTGAATGGTCAAATATGTTAAAAATATAGCAAATGAGTATAATCAGCCTCTTTGTCCGTCATTTATAATTTAAATATGAAATGTTACGTTTCGTCTTTCATTTGAAATTCCTTCAGGTCTAATGTTTTCGACCGAAGGAGTCATGGAGTGAGGTTCCATGTACAACTAAATTCTTACCTGAAGAAGTCTCAAATGAGAGACGAAACGTCGTAATATTTCATATTTAAATTATAAATTACTGACAAATAGGCTGATTATGCTCAATTATATATTTGTCAGAAAAATTATTTAATATAACAAATCACTCCCAAATTTGAAGCAGTTATGACGCTTACTTTGGCGCAAAACAATACAGCTAATTATAACAGCCAACTAACATGATTTGCACTTCATGTGAGATGCTAGTTAAATATATTATCAGACAACTACTTTATACCCTTAATATTCAATAATTTGGCGCAGTTGATTCGTATAACGCAGATTTTTCAATAAAATACTTGAAAAAAAAGTATTACCGATTTAAAAATTCGTAACTAATCAGTTTTAATTTCCTGCCACTTATCTGTAAAATGATATAGAAATTTTTTTCATTTCTAAATAGAACCATTACGGATCGAAAGAATCTACCTGCAAACGTGCCACCTACAGGCCTGACAACCGATTATAGACGATTAACGACATGATTCGGATTAATTCTAATATTAAAATTGAGAAGTGAAAATAAAAAATATAATAGTCATTAATGTCTGTAAGTTTAAGATAAATTTAAATAAGGCCAAAAACAGACAAAAAATAGTGAAGCATAACAAACAATAATTAAAAAACTACATCTTTCGGCCCTCATCTGGTCCCTCTTCAGGTTGAACTGAATAACAATGCACAAAAAGTATAACATTCAAAAGATATTACAGTAGAGCCAAAGAATACAGTAATTAAATAACCAAAAAGACAATTTTTTTAAAGAAGGCAAAGATAATATATTGTTGTATTGTTATTCAGTTCAACCTGAAGATCAGGACCGAAACATGTTTTTTTTAATTATAGTTTATGTTTCAGTAATTATTTGTCTGTTTTTGAAAAATAAAAATATTTAAATATGATAATATTTTAATGACATTCAAATTTAGATTTAAAAGCCACTGCAGAGCTGTGAGAAGAGCTGCAGAACGCCATTTACATATAAATTTTATTACCAATAATACATATTTGGTTTATGCATATTTCTTGTTGTATATTGTATTATACATATTGTATTTTAAACACTGTCACTGGGCGCGGTGCCAAATGCAATACAATCTATCAGTGTATTTAGGTTTTAGCGCGATGACCTTCAGCAATGTTTTGATAAAAATATAAAACTGCCTTAATGATACGCTTCCACGCCGATGGAACGGCCGTACTAGAAAAAATAGTCTTACATCACTGCCGCCCATGATCACTAGACCTCCTTGCTGTGGCGATTTATAAGACTAACTTACTTTATGTACATCCATTTCCAGCAAGAGCGGTAGTAACTCACAATATGACCGCAAGATAGACGAATTTGAAATACATAGACAATGCCGCATAGCTCTTGGGGGGAGGGGGGGGAGGGGTATTAAGAACCTTTTGAGTTGTGGTTACGTATTATACCATATTACAAAATTAACATTTAGGTGTACAATTCTTTTCGTAATATGTTCATGTCAAGTCGGATGATGGCTTTATAAAAGACCGTGTATTTCAAAAAAGCAGAATACGAAACAAATCCCCTATTTCCAGAGGACATTTCAAACGATATCCGCAACATTTACTGAAAACAGGAGTTTGCACTTCAATATATAATTCAGTAACAATATGTTTGTATCATATGCAACCCATTGTCTCGACAAATAAACGAAAAACTGTCAGCGTTTGAAAGTCAGCGAACCATAAGATAAGCTTATAATTTTACTTCTATGGAAACGTATTTCAATAGTTTGCCGACTTGCGTGGCAAATAACCAGAAAAAATTCTTCTAACTGAATTGAACTTCCCAGGTTTAATTTTTTCGGTGGCGATCAAACGAAATGTTGCTCTTTCATTGCGAAAATGGTATGGCTGGTATTATTTAGATTTTGATACGTTACTCACCTTGTTATTCCTGAAAATTCATGCTCCTTTAAAAAATGATACGTAGATCTATTCGAGAACAATTTCCCTCATTATTTGCCACCAATAAACAAATACTTAGTTTGTACTTTCCTTCAGAGTGAACAATAACTAAAAATGGATACTCGTAATTTGTCAAGGACGTGACGTAATTCTACATGATACACAGGACGAATAGTTTCTGTCATTACATCGCCGTTTCTTTGGGCAGTAGTAAAGTGAGGCTATTGCCCTGCAACTTCACGCACGTCCTCAGTTTAACATCTCCTATGCGTTCCATATGATTTATTAGTTGCAAATTGTTAGTAGACGCGCGCAGCGTAATTTTCCGTTTATTAACGCAGGCAAATATCGCACGCTTGCAATTGTTGATTACATATCGGCCTAGGATGGTACGCCACCAATTAACATCATTCGCCTCCACTCTCACGCCAAATATGTACGTGCGTAGCAAAGGATGTTTCACTTAAAGCAGTTCAACTACCCACGCCGACGCTGAAATATTAGCTTCTGCCTTACGCAACTTTAATTTGCATACGGTGCCGTAGGAGTAACTACTGCCTGCGGAACGATTTATGACATACTATAACTCAGAATTTCCTAACCAACAGTGGAAGTGCGTTAAAAGGGGAGCACCCAGCCGCATCGTTGTCAGAAGCTGACAACTGACTAGTAGCCCCGAGTTTGAAGCTTCACTGTGCCCATTCGGATTCACATACGTTATTTTAAAAGGTTCATTTTACACAGAATTTAATGTCATTTTTATAGTACGTACAATTTTTTAAAAATCATTTTATACCTGCGTTTTGGCGAAAAAACTGAAGAAAAGTCAGGGATTTTTGTCTTTCTTTCATATGGCTTGACTTTTAAAACTCGTAGAATTCAAACTATTGCTTTAAATGGTCTGAAACTGTAGCAGAAGACAGTTAAACCCCTTCCAAAACTATCCGCAAAGTTAAAATCATCTGTGTTTCTAACTTTTTTTAAAAAATTAAATAATCAGCGGACCTCTACTAACTCTTGGACACCGCACCGCAGAAGAGTGGGACAAAGCTATCCTTGTAGTGGTTGAAAGTAATAAATATAAAATATAAGCTTTACTGATGTAGCAACGCTACAAAATTTTGTATGATTTTTTAAAAAAGTACAGGGAGAAAGGAAAGGTTTATTGGAACGGGAGGCTAAAGTAGGGTGGCGCCTCTGCCTGCTGGCTGGGCCCCGACCATTCTCCGCCGCTCTTCCTTGTTGTTTTCCTGGAAAGTCCAATCAATATTTAGGAAGGAGAAACTAATGAATTGGGTTGAATTGAAGGCACACGCTTTGTTAGTGACGAAACTGTGTGGGAGATTCCAGATTGTCCTTTGAGAACGAACAATACTGAGGTTTCCTTGGACAGGAAAAATATGCTTAATATAGTCAATCCAGACTGCTTTTATATATGATAATCTATCATGCGCTATCTTTTCAGCTCTGCCTAACTACTGTATACGACATACATGTTGATTTATGTAACATATTCTAGTCCTCTTCTATTTATACCTCACAAACTACCCAAATACTAATTGAATGAGTCTTTCGTGCCTAAAAACGTGGGCTATTAGATCTATCCCTTCATTCTCCTCCATTACCTTCTCTCTCACGTTTGAAGACTTCCTGATTTGTGACCCGATCTGACTTTCAGCATTCTTCTGTAGCACCAAATTTCAATTTAGGCTTCTTTTTCCGACTGTCCAAGTTTCACTCTCATACAACAGAACACTTTTAGATAGATTTCGTTAAAATGGGCAGAGCCCGGTGGCAACATACATTTAATATTCGAATATAACTTAAATTAAATGTAAGCACATTTTTCTTTTTGCGAAAACTTTCCTTGCTTGGATTGTGTGACTTTCTATACCTACTTTGCTTCTACTCATCAGCAGCTATTCGACTGCAAAGATGCTCATGCTGTACTCAGTTTTCAAGGTGGTGTCGCACGCCATTTGACGAATCTTTCAATTATTTTGCTGATTGTGATAAAATTACAATATTGCCAGCAACCCTTAAGTGTCTTAATTTCTCGTCCTTCAAATTACGACGGATTTATACAAAATTCTTTAACTTCCTTCATTGCTTGTTCATTGTATAGATTAAATATCACAAGTAACAGACTTGTAATAAATACATTAAAAGTACACGAGTGTGAGACCCATTTTGTTGTGTGAGCGTGGCAGCGCTTTCACCCTCCCTCGGACAATCAAAAGAGCCTTTCTTTAGATTTATGGAAGGGGCTTTCACGAACAATGGTCATCCGTACCTAATTCGGAAAAGATTTGCCTCCGTCAAGTCGGAAGTTTGGCGTACAAAATTAAGAATGGCTACTGCCCGGAATTAATACAAAACATCTGCGACTGAAAATTTTTCTTAATGTCTGTAATTGTTCAATTGCAAGTCAATGGATAATATTGGAAAATTGAAGCCGATTGTCTGCTGGAATTAAGTAGAAGAATTTTGGAAACATATCAAGGTGATGTGGAGACAGATTTCGAGGCGGAGGTGAAAAGAAAATTGTGAGCATCTGGCGAGACATGATCAAAATTGAGAGCCGCTGTTGAGAGGGCTGGAGTTATCAAGACCTCGGAAATGTAGATTTTGGTAGAAGTCTCCACTGTTTTCGCCCAAGGCGTCATCGATGCAGCCAGTTCATCCAACGAGAATCGACCTAGCCGGCGTCTCCAAAGCAGACCAGAGGAAAAGGCCGCCAAACAATGCAGCTGCTGTCTTCGCGGATATCGTTAATTTTGATTCTAAAGAGTTCACATTGACAGACCTATTTGTCTTCAATTACGTTGCTTCCTTTTGGTTAAACCCACAGGTGACCATTATTTTTATGAGTCTCAATATAAATTTATTATTGCTACCGTCTTTAATTTGTATATCATTTAATTCAATTCTCTTGTTTAAATTTTATTGTCATCAAATTGCGCATTGTAAATCAAATCTTTTCTCTTCTTATTCGGATTCTTCATAAATTGATCAGTTATGTCTAGTAAATTAAACCTTCTTTTTATAACAATTGTCAACCACGTGGGGCATATTATATTAAATAATAAATAAACCTTAAGCCCCCTATTATTAGAGACTGCAACCCTGTGTTACCCCATTCTTCAATGTTGCTCCCTTTTTGTCAATTTTAATTACTGCTGTCTGAATAATGTAAAAAGTTTATACGTAACACTTCACCCTCTGTATTTTATCACAACTTTTTCCAATTTTTTTTTTACAAGTTTACTTCAATGGGTATTATGGAAAAGCTTTGGCCAGACCTACAAATGCCATGAAAGTGTGCACGATTTTCGTTATCCTGTCATCTAGAATTAAAGGTAGGGCGAATATGGCTTCACGTGTCACAACCTTCTTCCTAAAACCAAACTGATTTTCTACCATCTAGTATTCTGCCTGACATTCCATTCTCCTGTAAATAATTCTGGTAGGAATTAGGCAGGCTCAAGTTATTGAACTAATTGTCCTATATCATTCACGTATATGAGCACACACGTTATTTAAAAACATCTGATGGACCTGTTTATTATTATTTGCCTACTTACTCTGTCGTTTGAGGATCGCAGTAATCCTACGTGGATATCATAATAACGACATTTTACTTAAAGAATAGTGTACATGTGCCTAGCGTCTAAATGTTAGAGTCAGAAACATTCAACACAGCGAGACGCTTCTAGAGAAAAGCGGCGTTAGTCATACCAGCGCTAAGGATTTAAAAACTCTCGTACACAAATTTGATCATACACCACAAGAAATAATCTTGCCATGACGTCTGCCCATGTCAGTTTACCAGAGTAAATTTGTAATTAAATGTTTGTTAATTAAATATTTGATGCCTGTACTCAATCCCGCGCAAGCAACTTCAGTATCACATGGTGCTATGCAAACGGGCAGCGAGAATTGGATTCATCTCCCCGCCTACCAAACCGCTCATAGTTATTTCCGCCGATTCGTCTTCCTCCGTCGGCCGTGTCCGCACATTTCCTCACGTCCAGCACTCGCTAAAATTAGATAACCAAACTTTTTTTCCAGCCCACGCGACAAGCACATATACAGTATTCATGAATTGAATGTGGAGCGAGTGAGCGATCGCGAGCTGGAAATGCCACGTCATAAATCCCTTATAAGACCACCCAAGAATATCTTTATTTCTTTTTTGACTGAGGAAAACCCACAATTGAAATCCGTAAAATAAATTTGTTGTTTACTTCGGCAATAATTGTCAAACACAGCCTTCTACATTAATAGTTTATCTTAAAGGTTATTAGTTAAAAGTTTGAGCTTCATACCTTGGGGAAACACAAATTTCATCGCTAACTATCAAACCGTTTATAATTGACGATATGTACCGAAAGAAAATTAATCAAATATTAATAAAAACATATCAGTCATCGAACAGAAGACTGATACAATTCATTCGAAAATAGTGATGTGTGCGTCCCTTAGATAAGTGTAATCGTATCAGCTTTGCCAATAAGCCACACCTATTGATCTTACTTCTCCTGTAAATTCAAGAAATGCAGCTTCATCTCACAATAAAACAGGAAACTACTCGAAAAGAACTGATCAAAAACAACAAACACCGCCAAAAGAAATAAAGGTATTTAAATAATAATAAAATAAAAAGTAAAAAACAGTACTGAATTGCCGGTGCAAAATATACATACTTCTGCAAAAGTTCCTACTGAGTGTCTAACATGTTCAGGGATAAATTTCTATAAACGACCAAATGTTTCTGAACCCACCGAAGGTCGCGACACTCATCCTATTCTTGATTAACCCCCAATTTATTTTTAAGATTTTATTTTAAATAATTAAAAGCATATTAACACATTTACTTTTAATATTTTTATTAAACGAAAATATTGAAGACATAATATTAACTACTGACAAAAATCTATTCTACTTCCATTTTGCAACTATCGCAAGTAGCGGTATAATTCTTTTACAGACAATTTTACACGATATATTGGTGCAAGACGTTACGGCAGTTTCATCCCTAAATTTTATAAAAAAATAGAATTTCTTAAGGAAGTATTATAAATGGTGATTACAGTGCATAAGATGGCGCGGTGTTCAGTGCGAAAGAGGCACACTATCAATTCTCGGGACTTCCGAAGTGATGCCAACATAAAAACTAAAATCTACCGTGGCGCGACCTAGGGTGGGTTAACGTACCTCAATAAACAGTAGAACCAGGGCTTTCACAATTTACTCTCCTGAATAGATACACGCGACTATTTACGACGACGGAAACCACAAATTGGACACTTTGGACCATCGGGAGCTCAGGTAGGACCCCTGTCAGGAAAAGAGCTACGTAAGCTAGTGCTCTGGCGGCGGTTATAACACCTTCCTTACTTACATAGCATGATTATAGTCAACACACTTATTTAACCAGACTGATTTTTACTCGTTTTGGGGGGGGGAGGTTCAATGTAATTTCAGGAATTAGTTGGTTAGTTGATCATAAAACGTATGTAATTGAACCATTTGCTGGAAAATGAAGAAAAATATTAATTAAATTCTATGTAATAAAAAGGATGTGCGTATATGTTTGTTTCTTTATATATTGGTTTTTATATTCATAATACAGATTTCAACAGGCTACATGTTACAGGCAACTTCTCTTTAATATCATAGGAAGGGAAGTGAAAAGGGGGAATGCGGAACGAAACATGGTATACACGTTCTTGAAAACACGGAGAAGCACTGCAGGAGAGTGAGAAATTCCTAACACAAACATGGAACAAATCCACCAAATTTAATTGATCGCAATATGGCTGCTAATTGTTTACGTTGTTACGCTCATATTTGATCAATTATATCCTGCAATACAAACACAGAAACACATAGATGGATGATAAAAAATAAAACGAGACTTTTTATATGCATAGGTTTGTATTTTTCAGTTTTATTTAGAACCTACTTTTACCATTAAATATTTCACGACAACTAGACTTTTTCTCAATTATATCAAAAGGTGATAATTGAAAAATATTTTTATTTAACAGACATGTTATAATTGCAAAGACTATCGAAATAATTTCTAGTGAGAATGTTAGGTTACATATTTTACGATTTTTTGTTTTAATAATAGTGGAATAAAATGAAACGCAGTTTGATCGAAGTACGGTCTTTGATAATCCTTTGGGTTACATCGATCTGATACAACCCAGTCGAGAATACTGTAGATGGCCACAATTGCGAGCTGATAGTGCTTAAGCGGGTCATAAAAAACATTCATTTTGGGCTAAGTAGATTATTTACTCCGATTAAGTACATAAAATTATATCTCATAAAATTACAGTACATACGGCATTGTCCTTAAATACTTTCCAACGTCACAGTCGATCAAACTTCGTTTTAATTTATACATTATAATATATTATCTATATATCAATTCTACACGCGTGTAAAAGAAAAATGATAATTAACGATTACGGAAACAGTCAATATCGGAGTAAAAGCAAATTCAAAATACACGCACTATATTCGTAATATAATTTAATTAAAAATTCATTCTATAATTTACGTCAATCACACATACAACAATAGAAGGTAGGTAAAATATAAAATAGTTTTACAAATAATATATTTAAAAATTTGACATCATCAAACACGGTTGAAATGTTACGCTCAAATTAAGTAAATTATAGATAGTACGTACAACGGATGTATATTCAATATTTTAAAAATAAAATAAATTGAAGATTGGTCAAGTAACCCCGTGGGCGGATTCTCGCGACCTGCTCCTAGGCCTGCCGCTGTTATCTGCTATCTGCCGCAAGTAAGACCGATTGCATTCAAGACAACCGTTTATAGTAATCGGCCAAGTGCTCGGGGTAATGGAGACTGGTTGGTTGCAATGCGTCTCAGAAACGACATCCTTGAGATGTGTCGACATTTCACACTTGCCCGGCCCTCGAGCGAGCCGAGTCACGCTTCAGCAAGACTAGGTTTCCGGTTCGGCGAGAGAGCTCAAAAATACCACTTCATTACAGTTCCACACACAACCAACAACTCTACACTAATACAATAATGAATTGTAATGTAAATTGCAATTGTGATCGATTCTTGGTACTGACATATTCAAAATAAAGGAAAATAATTTAGCCATCTAATTCGACTATGCACTGCCTTAAGCCCGCAAGGAAAATTTCATGAAGCAGCAGAGGAAATCATTTAATTTAAAGCGATTACACTAATTTCAAACTTCTCTACACTGGATATTTTTTAAGTTAAACTTTTTACTAACGGTAATACTGAAGCGTACCTGCAATGTCAATGGTAATTATATCAATCCCCCCCCCCCCCAAAGAAAAATTGACTTTTTCCAAACTTGATGTCTGTTGTGAAAAAATGGTTGGTATTAAAAGAGAACTAACGACTTGCGTGATTTCATAACATAAAATTGATATATTAAGGTATTTTAATCAAATTTATATATAGCGCATCGTTTCTTCGTTGAAGATACAAAGATTGATTAAAAATGTACTGAACGATACCATAATGTCCCCATAATATACCTACATGAGTACCTTTTGGTTTTTAATCCATCAAATTTATAAATCATACAGATATGAAATATCTCACATAGGCAAAGCATTGCCCTTTACTGAGCAATAGAAATTTGTAGTTTCGGATAACAATTGTTCTATTGTTTGGAATTGTGTACGTGATGTTCATTATAATTACGCAACACTAATGATTGTTTAATAAATATTTAATAAAAAAACCATTATCTATTAAACATAAAAAGTTGATTACAATAATTTAGAATTTAATTAATTATTATACTAATCAAATAATTTTTTTAAATTGTTCCCTTCCTGATTTATTAGTTGAATAAATATTAGACACCGAAACATTATTATTTACAGCCAAATTTATCATATCTCTGAATACTTTTCTTTGAATTTATGATCTCTAATTACAAGTCATTGCAATTCTTTTTAAGAGCCTAAACTACGGGAAATCTGCTACTGTGGACGCTGCTGAATTTTCGCAGAACGATTGAATTTTCTTGGGTGTGTAATTCGCAGACATTGAACGTTGAGGTCTGCCCACAATCATAGGAGACTGTTATCATCACCAGAGTATCTTCCGTGACTTAACGCACACGCGGGAGTGTTGAATTTCGGACAACGAAGCCTTCGCCAGTCGAGAATCTGTCGAGTGTGGACGATTTCGAGACCCCGCTAACATCGAACAAACTAAGACGAAACAATCTTGCTCCTTTTTATAAAGTCTTCTAAGCAATACTTTTGTAAAGAATTAACAACAAGAATTTAAAAAATATTAAATACATTTAAGTTATTACAGATTTTTTGAAAACGATGTTAGGGGAAAGCAATATCAATGTATTATTTGACAGAGACAACTGAAAATCATTTACAGGTAAAGAGAAAGACTTTTATTGCAAAGTGTAAATTTTGAAAAACGACAGAATAATTTTATGACGCACGAGGAGGCAAATGAAAAATATATGCAAAGAAATTACATTTGACAGTAGTTTGAGTTACTAGTTTGAGTAATCTAGATAAGTAGTTTATTTCACACTATATTTATATACACAATGATTTTTCACATTTCTCGATTCTGTGGTGAATTATCAGTCAGAAGGGAATCATTTTTTTTAGAATAGTTGTTTATAGCATAAGTAATCTTATAAACTTCTCTGTACTGCACTGTCGATTTTCGTATTCCTCTCCATTAATTAAATCTGAAACTTTTAAAATATTTAAACAAGAATAACAAAAATAATATTTCAATAATATGATTAACTGATTTTAGTCTTTTATTTTAAAAAAGCCCTTCTAAGAATACTATATGTGTACTTGTTATATTTTGACATTGCCTCTGAACTAGACCCTAGGTTTGATGACGTCCGTGGATCCAGGAAGGAGTTATATTCTCGTTGATCAACTGTGACGAATTCAATAACAGTTTGCTCCATAAATTAGCAATTGTTAGATGTTTTTATACTAGTGTGAGTTGGCAGCAGTGTTATTGACTCGCGAGGGATCGGGAGGCTAGGAAGGGATTGCCTCTTATCTTGGGCAAACATTGCTGACGCCAGGGGTTCTGTTCGTGTGGGAATCTTGAGTCGCTGTAGCTGAGAGGGCCACGTCTCAGCACAATTCATATTCTTGGAGGCTTTACTGCCAGAGAAGCAAACTTGGCGCAACTCGGTTCCCATCAACATCAATCCGTGTACAACACGGCTATTCTCATCCCAATATGGGTTCCGGAACCTCTCAAGAAAAACGGTATTGCGATACATATTAAAAATCACAATTATATTCCTTGTAGCTTCAAGTGTTAAATTATTTTCCAGGGAAAGCAGTGCCAAAGTAAGAATTACATGCGAATGGGAACATTGAATGTTAAACCTTCATTGCAGAGAGGCGAGAAACTATTAAGAGGGAACTCTCTGAATGAAATGGATTTAGTATCTTAGAATTATGTGGAAGATGAAGTTAAGAGTGGTGAATTCACTACATTATACTCAGAAAAAAATTGAAAGAAAGGAGGCAGCTAGGAGGGTTGATGGTAAGCTAAAGAAGAAGGATTGCCGAGTTGGTAACTGCGGAAGTGTATATGACAACATCGTCATAGGATTACGAAGCTATTGAAATAATGGTTAAAAATATTGAAAGTATAATTAATGCAGAAGAAAACTGTTCCAACGTAATCATGTGTGATTGGAATGCGATTATTGGAGGTGTTAATTGTGATCCACATAATTTATATTTGTAAATTATAAACAGGAATTAATTTATAGTTGGCAAACAGCTAACTCCATGAGAAATAAACTACTTTCGATCGTCGATATAATTATATTAGTTTCATTTCCCGCGCCAGGTAAATTTATATATTTAGTAATTTTTAAGAGCAAATAAACATTAAGTAGATTATGTATATTCAACTAAACAACCGAAGGAAGTTAGTTTTACGACTTCCATATTCGCACTCTGTTTTTAATACAATTAACATCGAGTCCGAAAGAGGACGGATGAGTATCAGTAATAGAGATGGGCAAAAAACCGAAAATCATTTGAAAGAGTCGACTCTTATAAAAGAAGCGTTTTCTCAGTAAAAAAAGTTACGACTCGCTATTCGATTCGTAGAGTCGTGAGCTAATTTCTTGAGGCGTCCAGCCTTGAGTGAACTGGTGAGCTACTTGAGCCCTCGGATTCAAGTAAGATCGACTAAGGTTCTGAATCGAAAAACTTATGAGCGGCAATCTCAGAGAAATAATAAACAATAACACTCGTAATAAATTTTGAAGTGATAGACTTAGACCCTTTTATAATTATTGCTAAAATAATCATGACACAAACTTAATTTTGATTTGTTATTCATAAGCCTTCTCTACAATAATAGTTAACATTATTCCCAGCGTTTTTTGGTCCTTTTGATGAGTACATAGTTTTGTTCTGCCTCTTGAATAATATTTTTATGTTCTCAAATCACCAACCCGCTGCCATATAAAGAAACGCGGTTCCTCTTGTGAGGTGGGATGAGAGTAATAAAATACTTCCTAATTTTTATCATTTAGTGTTAAAAAGGCTTTGTATTCCCGCAACAGATTCCTTGTGAACGTATATTTTCCAAAGGCAAGCACGCCATGACTGAAAAAAGAATTCGATTTACTTCACAAAAACTTTCCCAATTGCTTTATATAAATAGAAATAATAATTTTGTATTACAGTTATACAAATATATTTATTCATTTTTGTAAAGAAATGACGTTATAACTATTACATATTTCGTTCTATAATTTTTGTGAGTATTCGAATCCCCTTCCCCTTCTTACTTCAGTTATTAGTGCTCAAAATTTATAAAAGAATTGGATGGTATTCGGAGAGCCGAACAGTCGTTTAAAAGAATCGACTCTGAACAAAACAAAAATCGATCTGCGCATCATTAATCAGTAACATCTAGGAAAATTACTGGAAAATATCAATCTTTTAAGAAGAACAAATGTATAAGAATATTTAAGTTGCAATTTAGAAGATACCATTTCTCACCTGTACCTTTTTATTTAATTACATATAAAAATTGTGTGTGACTTCGTAGCAGCAGATTGCCTCTATCTGCAATCTGATCCAACCGTATTCAGAGCTGAAAATACCTGCTCCTCCTACATCGTTTGATGAAGTCAGCACTTGAGATCTGGGCCAGGAGAAATTAGTGGCAAAACGTTAAGAACAAGCTGAGCTTATTACTTAATACAAAAACCTGCGCAAAATGAAAACGCGAAAGCGTGTCACGTAAATGAACATAACGGAAATTGTTGAAAATTTGTCGAATGATTTATAACCAATGAATAAGCAATATTGTCGATCGAATAAAAAACTTGTTTATTAAACTGAAAACGTATTTCATTATGTATTCGCAGGTGATCAGGAAAGATTAGTGGGAAAATTCGGGTTAGGAATAATAAAAGAAAGTTTGGTCGGGAAAAAAGCTTTCTATAAGAAACGCCTGGTTCAAGAACCACGACTACATCAGGTCGCAAAGCTAGTTATCAGGTAGCCATATATTATTAGATGAGAGGTATAAAAAATTCAGTTAAGAAAGCCAGCGGATAACAGGAATAATGATTAAACTGTATGTAAAGTTGAGAAGATTGAACAAGTAAAAAAGGAAATTTTAAATTAGGAGAATAGACAAAGAAATTGAAGGTAAAAAGCTAGCAACGAAAATTAAAGAAACTAAAAATAAGTAATAAAATAGGAGAAAGGGATAAGAATAAAAAAACGCATGATGAGAGAGAGAAGCGGCAGTTGTTATAAGAGGAACAAAGACGGTTTAAGAGTAAATTAAATTTTAATCAAATTCCTAAAAAAACTTAATTGTACCCTAAATTTTATCTATAATTGTATACTAAAATTTTACAATTGAATACATATATGTAAAGTTAAAACTGTATTTAGATAATTGCAATTGCAATTAATAACAAGTCCATTATACAACGATTAAAATTTTTTACCTATTGTCCCATATCACCCTACAAATTTCGTATTGCGGAACATAATCTTGTGCCATGTACCCCTGAGATGTCATGTTAAAACAGAAATATACTAATTTAATATATCTTAAAAAACTTTCGCATTCATATTTCCATGTGTTCGTTTTATGAGGATACAATTGATCAAATATGATAATAGCACTTATGTAAACAACATACGTGGAATAAAATATATTACTTATGGCGGATTTCCCTGCTTCTATGGACGGAGACGTAGCAAGCTGACACATTCGCATTTTTTTTAAAAAAAAATAACTCTAATTTCCTCCGCTTTGTGTTAGAGGATTCCCCCAGTGCTTTTTTCAATATATATAGTTATTCTGGATATGATGAGAAAAATGTGGAAAGATAAGTAGCATATAGCTTCCTGACGATCGTGGTCAGGCAGGGATAATGACAAGAAGATTCTTCAGCAAATTCTCACAAGATTAGAAGAAGAAATTAAGTTTTTTGATTTTAATGTTGGTTTATGCAAGTAAATAAGAATTAGGGTGGATACAATACTGCAGACTGAACAAGAATAAACCAAATAAAGTGAAGATTAGATAGGCTCAACAGTGGTGAAAGGTAGGATAACAACAGCTAAATATCCAATTTTCAAGAAATAAAAATTATTCTTTAAAAGAAGTCTGTATACATCATTGAGAGAAAGATTAGTTAAGTACTATGTTTGTGGGTATGGCGCTGATATATATGGACAATGGAAAAGACAGAAAGATTTAGGATATTGAGAAAATGGACGAAGATGAGATTGACTGATAGAGCGAAGAATAAAGAGATAATGAGAAGAACAGGAGACGAAAGAACGTTGATAAAAGAAAAAAATGCTCGTGGAGGAACTGGAATTCTTAACATAGCTTTAGAAGGATCAGTGGAAGGAGTGAAGAGGAGAAAGGAAAGAAGATTGAAGTTGACGGATAGAATTAAGCTAGAAGATTACAATTGGATGAGGCTGATGATACAATATCGTGCGCGAGTGCCAACCAGCCAAGAGCTGCTTTCTCGCCATGTCACCGGACAGACTAGGAATGCTGAGGAGTTTTCTCCTTAGAAAGCCAGCCGGCAATGCACAGACTGCATCGATTCGTGTCAATGGCTCCGCTAACATGGTCAACCAGGATCCCTCCATTTACAGTTTCGTGCTCAATTTCTAATTTCACTGATTTCGGACGACTCTATTTCCCTATTTGGCAAGGAGGAATAAGACCAACCTAAGTAAAAGATGCTTTCGTTTACGATTACTTGGCCACACGGACTTCAAATTCCGAAAAATGGCCTCGCACCATGCACACATAGCATTAAAATAACGTGAAAACTGACAATATCAAAAAAACAACTAAACCAATATAGACTTCAGAGTATTTCTGTATTATCGGAACCCAAACTAATACTCCATAAAGTAATATTCTGCGCAATTTCTTAGAGTGACAGGCTATTCAACGTGGTGACATCTCTCCTTTAATAGCATAGGAAGGCATTTGATAAAGGGGGGGGGGAGCTTCGTAAGCCAGGGCAATACAGCTAAGGATTAACAGGGGTCCCAGGGATATAGTTTTCATCTAAAAGTGATGCAGGGCAAACCATAGGTTGAGCTCACAGCTCGTCAAAATAGCTAGAGAAGAAACCAGAAATATTGACGACTACCTCAGTGCCAAGTGGTTTCCAAGTATACACACGTTCACCCTATATACGACGAAAGAAATTTCCCTTTTGCGGCTTTCAACGCGATAGGTGGCGGCGCATCTGTTATTCATAGAGTCTCGGGTTTATGACCGAGGAGAGTCGTCTTTACTAATGCAGAAACATTACGTTTGAGGACAGCCAGCTGTTTCCTACGTAACCTACATTCCCGAAGTGACACGTGACAGTAGCTTCAAGCAAGGAGAAACACAGAGAAACGGAGTAAAATTTTCTCACGACAATATTCAAACTACCGTAACGAGGGTAGACTCGGACGTTCGTGTCTAATATTAACGTTGTAAGAAAAACCGAGGACAAGTTGTCCAACAAACAAGTGACGTGTTATAGCGATCGAAAAACGAATCATGCTATTACTAGCGCAATTAGCATTGCTGAGAGACGTTCCGTAACTGTTGCTCTATCATTCATAACATTTGGCTTAAGACTAGTGTAATTCCTTCCACTTGTAAAAACATTTCTTCAAAGATACGATTTATCTCAGTAAAGCACGAGAGTACACCAACTAATGTGCTACAAGACCAAGCCTACAAACAATCTACGTAAACAAAATCTCAAACAGTAAATGGCCTGAATTACTGTTCGTGAGATTGTACATGGCATGCTTATATGCGCAGTACGGATAGGAGGACGGGAAGGGAAGTATTGCCGTTTGAGGAGGAACTTCCCCTTCAACGGCCTGCCGGAATGTTACTAGCATTGTTAAAAACATTCGATGTATTTTTACAAAATATGGAGACTGCGGCGTCTTTTTAACACACCCTATACTCTTTATCTATTAAATTCTCCCGAACAATACTTCTCTACCCCTAAAAATCTTTACTTTTTATTCTGTACTTTGCTATGACTTCAGTTCTTAGAGCGTTTCAACACAAAGTCTTTACAATTTCCTGTCACCACACAACATCTAACGTATTTAAACTTGTATGGTCGCTATCCGTTGTGTTTTAACAGTACACTAACGATTTTCCTGGCCCTAAGTAATTAAAAGGTCCTGGGAAGTAAGTATTGTAGATAGAGACTTCTCTTTTCAATAGCATACAGTGAAAATCTTACAAATCTGACAGGATATTCTTATCAGCTAGTAGCATTATAATTTTTTGTAGTCTGTGCACACTTCACTCATGTGTGTACTCTCCTTTTACATTGCACAAGATCAGCTGGTTGAATCTTCTGGTACGGTGTTTATTTTCCAGACGTTGTCAGCCACTGGGTTCACACTTTCCAGCATGTCTTTTATTCTCTATGGTGGTAAGATATATAAGGGAACATTCGTAATACATCATTCTGAAATATTTGTATTCGTATACTGTTTTCGCAAAGCTGCATACCGTAGAGCCGCAGGGTTTTAATGCAAATCAGTAGATTGTTGGACGTTGAGGACTTGGAGTTTCTTCCAATTAACCAATAGTGGTGTCAATATTTGATAATTCGCATTTTTTTCGGCATATGTTCTTTCCACTTAAGTTTTGGTGTCTAGTCATGCGTAGGTCCTTGGTGGTGTTCTCATAAGTCCCAAGGAAGCCATTTATACTACAGACGGTGGGCGTTTTTAAGGGTTATTTGTAAAGGCGACATGGACAGATTTCTGTTCGTTTAGCTTTTATCCTCATTTTTTTAACCCAGACAATTATTTCATTTATGGCTATATTATTTCTGTACTGCAAGTATCAATGTGTTATCTACAAATTACTTTAGGAACATTTTGTTTAGTTTATGTATCAAGCGCGCATGTCATACTTTGTCCGAAGTTTGTGAAGTAAGTTAGAAAACTGCTGAGCAGATTTGTTTTTCTTCCAGAGCTCGTTTAATATCAGTTGCAATACACACTAGTCCACTCAAAATATGCTAATTTTTTAACGTAAATTCTCCGGGTGTAGATTTCTTATAAATTCCTCACGGTTAACCAACCAGGTCTAAGGCGAATGTTCGCGGAAACGTTGAATTTATTTATAAGTCTGTTCCGGATGGACAAAGGTGACTCAAGTTGGGTCGTCCAGTATACATTATCGATTGCCAGTATCGAAAATGACATGAAGACCGGGATTAAGGCCTCTGGAAAATCGAAACGCTGACCAAGTATTGCTCTAAACTCGGACATGTAAGATGACAGTCCGCAAGACCCTGAATGGGCTGTAGAGTCAAAGAAGAGAGTCTCGGAAATGTCATCTTTAATTGTTGGACTACGGGGACTCGTCGAGAACAGAATAGAAAAGGCATTGATTTGGTCAAGAGTTTACGGAAAGAGTTGGGCTGTAATTGGCAAGCAGTACGCATCTACTCGGAGGATAGAGAACAAAGCTCCGGAACGTGCAAAGAAACTTTATCCTGAACGCTGTGTTTTGCAAAGATTCATCACTCGAAATTCCTTTCTAAATTTTCACTTCAAGCGCCAGCGAGTTTGACTAAACTCGTTGCTTCTCAAGTCAAAATCAAGTTTGCCATTGCGAGGATCTTCGATCGCAGCATCACAGATTTATCGCCCGTGTGTAAACAGACCGACAAAAACAATTGAACTTCCACAGTTATCAGGAAACAGTCTAAGGCAAGCATTCGAGCCAGTCAACTAAGTTTAAGATTTGAAACCCTTTAACACATGCATATCTGTAAAGTAACTACATCTCATAAGCACATATGCAGTGCGTTTCCCTTCAATTATAATCGTGGTTGTCTGTTGCAATAATCTTACGCAAGACCCTTGAGAAAAACTTCATGACTTGCAATACACATAGAAACTTCTAATATACAATATCATTTATTTGGTGGATAATCAATCTTTATACCATACTTGCCTGTATATATGTACTGTGGGATGCAAATGAGTAACATTCCATTTTGGGATTACTTGAAATAAATTCTTTATTCAGTTTGGATTCACTGATTTACATAAAAGTTTCTTCTCGTCACGATTTTTCATGATCACTGTCCCTATGATATTTGTGCATGACTTTTAATGCCTCTACTTTAATAAAAATAAAAATGAAAATGTTTCATTACAATTTTTGGCGCCTCAAGAGTCAGTGAATTTTGAAAATAGTTTTATTACACAGTTATTCTATGCTCTTGGTGTATTTCTAAGTACTTTGGCTAAATTATAATTGAAAATTAGTATTAAGTTATTTTCTATTGTGGCCGCATTCTCTTGAGCAATAGTTTCAAACTGTTTTGCTTATACTAGAGAAATTTGTCTGTAGAATTTAGCATCACTATGTTTTTCTATTTCACCAGTGTGGTTATTTCTGCCATTCCCACATCGCAGGAACAGAATTAATTGATGTTTTTGTTAGACGTGCAGCTAAATCTCGTGGGATACCTGGGGTGATATTTTATAACCCTACGTTGTAAATGTTAATCACAGTGTGATTAGTCTTCCCATGATTAGCTGTGAATATATCAACCAGGTTTTCAACAAATAAGTCTAGTTTTTGCTTCCAATAGGAGGTATAAGGATATGGGTCTTGCAGAGCGAGTAACCGATTTAATTAGTAGATAATCCTAGTCAATTGTAGTTGACAGATTCTTCTTATAGTTTCTATATTTCTATTCTGAGCTTGAGTTTTGTAGCTGGATGCATGAACATTTCCATTCGTTTGTGAACATTGAAATTGAGACCATCAGTTATCCCACACGTTCTTGTATTTAATAGATATTAATTTTTTTCGTTTATGTGTAATATGAACTCTTCTTCTAGGCAGGCTTGCACAAGTGAAGCGGGAAAAATTCTTAGTCTGTCATTTATAACCTTAGAATCATATTTAAATGGCATAAATTTATTACACTGTGTTTTAGAACGATTTTTCATTGTAGCATTTCATAGTTTAGATAACACTTTTAGTAGTTAAACAAATGCGTGCTTACGTAGAACGTTTTTCAGAACAATCAAATAGCTTATCGCAGATACGAACACACATGGGATCAATGTCGTTAAAGTCTGATAGCAACGTCGGCTATTTAAAATCTTTCGTAGTGAGGCACGTGTTTAAATATTTGATAAGACAGTCGTAAAATATTATTTGTACGCGTTTGTCCCGATTATATGTAGACTGAAAACAAGTTTATGTAAAAACCAGTGTTACATGAACAATTCCGGTGTATTAATAATCCAAAGCGAAGAAGGTTAATTTAGTTTCAAATGCATATACTAATTATTGTTAAATATTTGTTACTATAATTTACTCAGCTATTTACCAGATATCTTCGGGTCTGAGCAGGAAGACACAGGTGAAACGTTCCGATCATGATTTCTGTAGAAGTTTCTATTAAAAGCATAGTTGCCAAGAGGTTATAAGAGGGTGATATATTAATAGTCGATTGCATTTCGGCCCTTCACTTCCGCATGTTTACCTCTCGAGACGCACACAACGACTTCAATTTGCAATAAAGCGTTGCAGTGCGATCTTGAGGAAGAATAACCCACTACGAAAAATCAATACAACACACATACTGTTCGCAGCTGATTTTTAAAAAAAATTAGTCAACTCTCAAATCACCAGACGTTGTCAAAAGAATGCAGGTCTCGCCAAGTCGAGAACTAGGCAAGTGGTGCAATATAGAGATTTGTGTTGTACTAGATAAACTTCTCTTTTTCATGTGGAAAATATAGTCGCCTGCTGGATTATCAGTATTTATTAATTTGTATATTTTGTAGCACTATTTATTTTTGTGTGCGGGGGACTCCGTAGTTAGTAGCGAAGGGTCGAGGACAGACTCCAACCATTCGCAAACTGGACGGCAGAGGTTGTTGCAGTGATGCTACGAAAGCAAGAGACTGTTCATTGATATTCAAGGGGCAGAAAAACGGTCCGAGCTTCATGGAGCTGCAGACATTGTCGAAGATGATACTGTGTCACATCTTACGAATGGCGCTGACTAACGTAAGAAGAAAATCCGTAACAGTCATTTCATTGCATTTTTACGAATTTCTTTGTTTAGTTGTCCTATAAAAACAACGATTTTCTTATAACAAAGAATACCGAGATAAAATATTCACATTTGCATAAAATGTAGAAATAATTAATTTAATGTAAAAAAATTAACGTTTGTGGTACATGATAACAAGAGAATCGACCTTATTTAACAGCCATCCCTTGAAAACAGAGACAACTAATTTTTAAAAATTAGATAGGCTGTCGTTTCGTTGCGAGCAGAACATCTTTCTCAAGTGGCTCTTAAACGGAAAATGAAAATACTTGAAATAGGAGAACTCCAAAGATATAATATCACAGATAAACCAGTAAATGACCAAAGAACGAAAATAATACATAGTATCATGCATAATAGTAACAGATTCTGGATGATTTATTTATATTTCCGTAAAATTGTTTATATATATTATATATAATTTAGTTATTTGCCTGTTTTTAAGGGTTGTCTACTAAACAGGATCGAGTCTCTTGTTGATAATTAATTTTTCAAAAATGTATAATTTCTATGTTATTATTTGAGTCAATAAATTTATACATATTTTAATATTATTCAAAACAATCCCACCACAAGAATGTTAAATTTCTTATCACAGACCATGTTTTACAAATCTCGTAAATTATCGATTTTGACAGGTATCTGAAATCATTCATATTACAATTTGAGTACTCTAAAATAGTTGTTTTGAATGTTATCTGAGAAATTTGCTTATGAGTCTGCTTCATCCAGACACTGCAGATGCAAGTGGCCCAAGATTAATTGTAGTAATTGCGCGCCACGAGACATTTTCAATTGAGTCTGTCAACAACATCCTGCAAATGGCTAAAATATTTAACCAAACACGAAAGCCATCTACATTTCAAATAACCAGAACAAATATATCGGAATTTAGGTGATTTTATGAAATATACTACAAAGCAAACAACAGGAATATACTATTAACATACAATTACGAAATATTTCTTTCTATCGTCTGTTTTATTAATGCAGAAGGTAGTTAGTTGCCGAGAAGGGTGTGCCCTTGAATGAAAGAATCACTACGCTTGAAATAATGGACGGGCCAAGCAGCGTTGCCAAAAACGTGTTCCGTGAGAGATGTGAGCTTGGGAGAACAGTCTCACGTTGATTTGCACCCTCTATGCCACAAAACTTAAAAATTTAAAATGGAATACATATATCTACAGCCCTGAAGGTACTGCACAATTCAAAAATCGATGTAAAATGATAAATATAATCGAAAGATAAGATCTTTCAAGATAATACACTGACAGAAGAATGAATTCATCCTGATTCTTCTGCTTAAGTTTCTTGGTTTAATAAGCGTACATTCTCTGCCATTCCTCACAGCCTTGTCCTTGTATTTTGAGCAACGCATTTCCTTATAAAGCCATCTGAATAAATAAACTATATCACATTAATCCGAAATTTTCTCAGAATTATTTCGGTGTGATTTAACGTGACGAAGTGACAACTTTTATGCGTGGCACAAATGTGCAAACTCGTAATGGAAGCGACGGTGGCAAAATGCCCATCGAAAACTCAACCAATGGGCTGCTTCCTCTTTGAGTTA
This sequence comes from Eucriotettix oculatus, assembly GCA_034510155.1. Taxonomy (NCBI): domain Eukaryota; kingdom Metazoa; phylum Arthropoda; class Insecta; order Orthoptera; family Tetrigidae; genus Eucriotettix; species Eucriotettix oculatus. The sequence continues at coordinate 9,240,746 of CM067378.1, forward strand.
CAATACTAGCAGCTCGGTATTTCACCCATACCAGTTGACCACTGCAAGACAAGTTCTTGAAGCGTGAAACAATTTAAAATAATCGTCTTACATAATCACGTCTGTCATTCCAATTAATTTGTAGTTTATCATCAGAAGAAAGGGGATCAATAGTGACATTTCTTTCAGTAAATTTGCTACACCTCTAGTAGATAGCTTTCGAAAATGAAAAACATACATCAATTTGGCATGTACCGCATTCCTTTACCGGACAAGAAAAAACTTAAAAGGAAACTGTTTTAAAAATTAGATCAAGTATTCAACAGACAAAATCAACTATTAAAATAAATACCACAGAATGTATTTGCAAACCTTCTAGCTTTCGTAAAGTGGTTCAAAACCAAAACGGCTGCAATAACAAAATACCACGAACAAGTGACGAACTCAAAAGTAAAGTTGAAAACGAGCTCTTGCTCAAGATCATATACAGGCAAAAAGGGATAATAACATTAGTCTGTACCTTAATTCTATTGATGTTAGATTTAATATAAAGCATTTCAGACATAATTCTGCAATGATAGTGTTAAATTTAAAAACTTGGGATGAATGGTATGTTTGGATTGTCATTCTGAAGTTTGATATTTGTAGTAAACCACGTATCATGTGTTAGGTATGCAGTAGATATTAATGTATAGTAAGTGTATATATTCATTTTACAAACTGGCTGGTCGGGTGGAAAGATACGTCTTTAGTTCCATTGCCGCCAGGAGGGCAAGAAAACGTCATTTCGTTGGGATTTATTTTGATCCAAGTCCAGATTTGGAACAAGGATGTTATTAGAGTCGGACATGCGAGATCAGCGAGTAAAAAGAGTTGCAAACGTACTCTCGCATACACTGTTTCTCTGCGCCAAGAGACAAAATAGTGAAAATTTATTCAATTCGCGGAAAATTGGGGGCGTTTTCTTCCAAATTATAGAATGTTATTGGCGCTCCAGAAACGGTATAGTGAGGAGATGGAGTTCTCTCTCGAGAGTGAAGGAAAGGAGGACAATGCGTTGAGACTCAGAAGAGAGAGAGAGGAGTTCTCTCTGAAGAGTTGAGTCTGCTCCCAGGTCTCCAAATACTCGCCTGTTCGGAGATTCACCGTGGAATCTCTACTATCTTTCGTGGAGTTTTCCTATGGGCAATGAGAGAGCTGGGAGGACACCAACGTCAGAGACAACAGCTTCATCGTCTTACCGAGTATCCGAGACGGAGCAGTAAGAGGTCAACCATCCAATATGCCCAATGTACTCAACATTGACGCGGTATTTTCGGGCTTATGAAATACTTGTCAATTATAGTGACTTTTTATATATTTTAATGGGGTTTTAAATTTATTATTTATTATTTAATTTTCTGTATGTTTTTTGATGTAATTTTCCGAACCAGGGCGTAAACTTGAGTCAGTCCGTGCTGCTACCATGTAAATATATTAAATTGTTAGAAATAGTTTTATTATATTTTTTGATAATATATTAATTAAAAGACCAGCTGTAAATAGATTGTTTATTTTTTGGATAATTTACTTATCAAAATAATATTTAATGCTTTCATTAAGTTGACCCCTTGGCCAAAATAATGTGGTGAATTCATTTAATATTATCAAAAAGATCTAACTGTAAAGTATGAAGAACAGGGACATTACATATTGGAGATATATTCGCTAATACAGGCACTTACGGAACTTTTACTTTGCCCAATGTAGCATGAATTACAATCAGAACAAAAGATTTTGTAAATTACACAATATTGTCGTCAGGTGTCAAGTTGGTCCATGTGTTTCTTTAACGAAGGAAAAAGTATTAGTACATCTGCCAATGATGAATACTATATGTTCTTTAAAAATTTCGAAGGGTTTTATGTTGTGTTGATGAAACTTGGAGTTAGAAAATAATATAGCTCTGTCTACAGAATTGTAGAACATAGGCCTCTTTTGGTAATAAGAAAATTGAGTACACGTTCCAAATATGTAAGTTTTCAGAATTAATATGGGGAAAAGGAAATATTGTGGATAGATAGTTCCATTAAGGAAAGTAAGAAAACGGTTTAACTATAGAATATTAGTAAATTGTGATGGTTATTATAGTGTTTATGATAAGGTTAATTGGTGTGAACTGCACAATGTAAATATGTATCTAATATATCATAGTTGTTGGACTAGAAACAGAAAGACAGGAATTTTCTAAACCTCTCATGAAAATGCCAGCAAATAGAGGGCTGATGATGATGCACATGATTACACTTAATATAAGGATTACATTTAAAATTCGAAAATTTTCATTAAATAATATGTTTAAGTAAATTGTCTGAAAATAGGGAATTTGGTTTTGGAAACTGTTAATGATAAGTTATTGGTAAGTTGAATAAAAAGCACCAAAAGGAGTCCGCCAACGCAAAAAAACTAAATCTCAATTTTTCATTCATTCATTCATTTCAAAATGGAGGGAGTTTGCTGAATTTTACGTTTTTTACTTCTTTAACAACAAGACAACTCTTTAGAAAATTCCATAATGAAGCATGACACTTCATTCCAAGAAATGAATTTTTAAACATATTGCAAAACTAATATTCTAGAGTAATTGCCAATCTAAACTTAAAACGCGGAGATGAAGCAAGTATGCTAAAAATTAAACAGCTAAAGCTAATGACTGCAAGCATAAATGAATAACTGTCGTCCGCTCATACCATTAAAAAAGCTTCTATATTGCGCGGTCGTAGTGGGAAAAGTCTTTTAACACACTTTTCATTTGCAAGACGCTACAGAAAATTCTTTAGTGGTTAGAAGTGAAAGCGCATGAAAGTTAAAACGTAATATGGAAAAGGAATCATTCTGTGAGGAGAACAAATAAAAACTATGCGCTTTGCCGACGATGTTGTACTATTAGGAGTCAGAAGAAGACTTGGAAACCATAAGTTAAGAACCATAATAAATGGCATGAATGGCCTCCTGGAGAAAGAGTTCAATATGAGGATTAATAGAGGGAAAACCAAGATAATGGAGTGTAGTTTGGGAAAACAGTGGAATAACAAAATGTGTTAGATTGGGAAGGAATATTTTGACGGAAGTTAAGGGATTCTGCTACTTCGGAAACGAAATATCTAGGGATGGTAGAAGTAAAGTAGCCATAAAGAGTAGGATAGCACAGGCAAGGAAGGTTTTCGCGAAATAGAGGAATTTACTTACGGGTAATATAAGATTGAATATTATGAAATCGTTGCTAAAACTGTTCGCATGAAACTTGAAGTTATATGGGTGGAAAAAGCGTGGACGATAGGAGTTGCGGAAAGGAAAAGAATAGAAGCCTTTGAAATGTGGTGCTATAGGAGAATGCTGAAAATCAGATGGGTGAATAAAGTAACTAACGAGGAAGTTCTAAACAGAATAGGTGAAGAGCGAACAATATGAAAGTCGTTGACCAAGAGAATGGATAGATTATAGGCCACGTTTTGAGACATGAGGGTCTTTTAAAATTAGCATTAGAGGAAAATGCGTGGGGTGAGAACAGAAGAGGTAGGCCAAGAATGGAATACGCTATTACTAGGGAATTAGGGAGGGTGTGTTCTGTGGTAGTTATGCGGACATGAAAAAGCTTTTGCAAGATAGACTAACATGGAGGGTTGCATCAGACCAGACTTAGAACTGAATACCACAACAACAGAGGTGAAATCGGGAAAATGATGCACTATTAATCGTCGGTTGCTTCTCGATTCACAGAATACAGATATGTCGCTTGTGAGAACAGAGAAGTGTAGTGCAAGAACAGGTCAGCCGAGGTTTTGGAAGCAGCACGTGACCACATCACGTTGCAAGGTTCTAACGAGCTTACAAAAGGCTTCAGCCGCGGGAGGCACTAGCAGTGCTATTATCAATGGCTCCAGAACATCTTAAACGTCCTAATTAAGATTACTCTTCCAAACTAGCCGATCGAGACAGCTTAAAACGAGGAGCTTGTTATAGCTAAATCTCGAGAACTGCCGCACAGAATTGTGGGAGAGAGACTGCCGACACTTCCAGGGTGAAGCCGTAACGACAGAATTGTATACCTTGGATCAATCCTTCATTTTACGGTGATGCATACAAATAAATACATTAAATCTGAACAGTTTTATCGCGTGTTTTATTATCACGTTAATGTGAATGAACATAAATTTAAGTACACGAATTTACAAATAGATCATTGTATGTTTTTATGGCGAGATAAAATGTAATTATATATCGAATAATTTTACAGGAAACAATGAAAGTCAGTAAATAATTTGTAAGCATTACTCAGCGGAGTTTTTTGGATTTGCCTTCTCAAAGCTGTCCATCTTAGTTTCCCCAAAGACACCGAGTTTTTGGATGGTTGCAGAGCCGTTTGGACGGATGACTTAACATCTTTAGAAACCCAATTTTGTGTCTTGCATTAAAAAGATAAATGTCCCAATGGGAACGATTCGAAGGCACAACAGTAACTGTAGGGACGTTAGACAGCTTCAGCTGTAACCAACCTGGGTTTTACATATATTTCTCAATATATCTGACGGAAGTTAGGGAATTCTGCTATTCGGGAAGCGTAATAACTAGGGATGGCAATGAAGGCTTTCGCAAAAAAATAGGAATATACTTACGGTTAATATTAATATTACGAAATCATTACTGAAAATGTTCGTATGGAGTGTGGACGATAGAGGTTGCAGACAGGAAAATAATAGAAGTTTTCGAAATGTGTTGCTACAGGAGAATGCTGAAAATCAGATGGATAGATAGGGTAACTAACTAGGAAGTTCCAAGGAGAATAAGGGAAGAGAGAAAATTTTGGATAACCTTGACCAAGAGAAGGATAGATTAATAGACCACGTTTTGTGGCATGAGGGTCATATAAAATTAGCATTAAAGGGAAGTGTGTGGGGTAAGGAGAGAAGAGGGATACCAAGGATGAAATATGTGGTATCTATATTGTATTAGTTAGCATGGATTGTTGCATCAGACCAGTCTTAGCACTGAATATCATAACAATATGTAATGAGCACCGAACTGTAGCATTTAATAAATGATTTTCTACCCCAGTAATGAATTTACAGATGCAGTTACAACTGAATTTGTGTTTGGTAAGAACGTTTATGAATAACGTGAAAAGTAGCTGGCCACGATTGGATCCTTTCCGCGATTTTACGTAGTATAATAACCGTGGGTGTCATTGGTCCACCACATCACACCTGAGACTAAGGAACAATAAAAAATGGACTCTAAATAAGGCGAAGTATCATTTTCTTGCAATGACGTGTCGTCTGGTTTCCGGGAAGCGCCTGGAATTATTTTCATTGATTATCTTGAAAGCATAAAGGGCGAGTATTATGCTCTTTGTAGTGTTTGAGTAGTGAAAGTCAAGAAAAGACGGCTGCATTGACTAAAAGGAAACGGTTCCTTAATGACAATGTACCAGTCGAGCAATCAACTGCCCGATGGTCAAAACTAATCGAAGTTGGACTTGGTTCATCACGCACTCTATTCGCCAGATTTAACTCCCTCAGATTAATCTTCTTTACCCAAACTTGAAAAAATAGCTATGTGGTTAATTAAGTATATGTTAAAAGTGAAGAAAATGAGTCAGATGTTGATGGCTATTTCTTGGAGCTCGATAAACATGGAACATGGTTGGGGTAAAGTGTACCGAGCTAAAAGGAGATTCTCTTGAAACAATAATCAAATTCAGTGGCTTTGTTAGGTCTGGAACCCCCGTGCTGCTTGTCACTTCTGTTGCTCCGATAAGGCTGTCCTTGTCGGATAGAGAAATTATAATTATACAAAAAATATTTCCTAAATTATGATTTTTAACGTCGAGTATGAATTCTTACCAAACACATAACAGAAATATTTTCCAGAGACTGTTTATTTTCATTTTATCGGCATTTGTTGTTTCTGCTATGGATTTTTTTCTTTGTTCCTTATTCCTAATTACAGCCAAGAAATTTACAGGCCGTGCTGTAATATTCTTTCAGGAATTATATTAAGACGTGCTGTATTAACTGGCGGAATTCATGGACGTTAGTATTTTTTTCAATAGTTTTCTAGAATTGGTTTAGGTATGACTTTAGGAATTATACCTCTTAAAGCCAAATGAGGTACGACCGCTTTTTCGATATTGCCAACAATACAAAACAATTAAAGATATTATAGAAATGTCGGAAAAATGGTCTACAGCAATATCCGGGACGTTAATTTTAATCTAGTCTTTTCATGCTACCTGGCAGTTCCTCCAGACGAAATGTATGAGATATTTACCTTAAAAGTATATAGTTGTTAGGACTGAAATAGCTCAAATGGAATTTAAACCAAGGAATTTTGATGAATTAATTTTTCAGAAGTTTGAATAGTTTCCTAAATTAATATAAAATTACCAAACAATAGTGCACTTATCCTACGATGAATGCAATATTTCGACCTAAGGAAGACGTTCAATTCAAAGAGTCATAATTAAGTGCAGCGTAATTTGGTAGCGTAGATTAGAGAGCCCCCTATCTCACTTAGATAAAGGCTAATGAGGACAATACGGTGGCCTCCTGCTGACTAGGTCACCGTCTTCATTAGCAAACCTTCACAGTGGATCCAACTTAGATGAATGTAAACCGTAAAACTTGGTAAATAGTTATTCAAGCTAAATGAGCGAACGCTACGTGAGAGAATAACATGAACATAACACGAACAATTCCCAGGGTTACAGCCTACGGTATTCGTGATATTAACGCAGAACGTTTGAGGACGCCGTGTTTACAGCATACGTGCCATGAGCATGTAAGGGTGGCTGACCAAGTATACTTCCCGACAAAGTAATTTGAGAAATTAAGTCACGTTGGAGACAGCCGACGTTGAAATAAACTGTAATTAAATAGCAAGTCTGTTAAATTTTTATTTTTCATGAAAAATCTAAAAAATGTAGATATTGAAATAAAAATAAAATGAAATAACCCCCAATTATTAGGCCATTGCACAGCTACAAAACATGTCCTTATCAGGTTTATTATGCAAATGGCTATTTTTTTAAACATTTTCTTCTTTCATCGAACTTTAAAATAAATTTTCTTCACATCAAAGTAAAGTCAAATAGTTATTTTGTAAATTTTACAGCAATAAATTAATACTCACACAAAATTAATGTTTACTATACTATTTTCGTTAGACTGAGTTACTGCATTAAATACAATTACTTTTGGAAGTAATTATAGTTTTATTTAATGAAATGTGTTAGTACATAGCGTATAAAGGAAACTGAACGGGTGAAGACCGTGTACCTTCCCTTCCCCGTCCATCAACAATTATTAAGTTGTTGAGAGCCAAGAGGTCAGGCGCAGGGACACGAGTAAATTAGGACCTGGCACACTGACAACCACATCGCTAAGCAGTTAAAATACCTCCAGGGGGAACCAACCTGAAACAAAAATATATATGTTTAAGTACGAGTACAAAGTAAACAACGATATTGAAACATGAAACTATATGTAGAGCAGGAGTGTTGAGTACGAAGTACGAAGGAACGACCATGAAATATGCGATCGACAAATTAAAATTAAAGGTAAGAGAGCTGGAAAAGGGAGTGAAATTTTCCCCATTAAGTCACATGTACAGCGTTTTCTTGGTAACTCGTCAATCCAAATCTGAATTCTACTACTAAAGAAAAGCACGATCTAAATATATTTATATAGTACATTCATTTCATGCTACTCATTATATATATATTAAAGTAATAGTCCATTGACACTTCTAAAGAACAAACCAGTTTATAAGTATTATACGCAAATTTCACATTAATCTTTGGATGCCGACGCATTATTTATTACAGGTTTAAATAAATCGCTGTATTTTTAGATATCCGTCATTTATGACTAATTCAGTGTCGCAGGCGTAAAGTGACCGACGGAAGGCGGTTATTTTTCAATTTTTCGGATAAATATTTCCGTGATCGCCTTTTAAAGCTGAAGTGATGAACCGGGTCATCGCGGTGGACTGTTTGAGCATCCTTGCTGCAGAGTAGTGCTACAATGAACAGTGTCCTGGAGCCAACATTTCCAATGTTCAAATGTGAAGAATTAATTCACACATAATTTTCTGACTATAAGTTTAAAACAAATAAAATGACGGACAATAATTCAGCAAATAATTTTATTACTATTTAATTAATACAATTCGTTTCACCCAACTTTGTGGACTTCTTCATGTATATTATTAAATGGATTAACTATTTACATTAAAGGAATTTGGTGTCGTGGACAATCTCATGCGACTGTTACGGTCAAAGTTATATTAATTAAATAGTAATAATATTATTTGCTGACTTATTGGCCGTCTTTTTATTGATTGTTAAGTGTTAATGTTTAAAAGGATATGGAACAGAAACTGGCGAGAGTCCACCTGTAACATGCATACAAACAAAAATTGTATCATTTCTTTCTAATCATAATTGTGTATTCATTTCTGAATATAATTATACTTAAATGAACGTTGAAAACTTGATCAAATTAAACAAAGTTAAATATTTCGTGTACGTCGTGTTTAATAATATTAACTTCAATGTTAAAAGCTCCTTTTTCTCACTTACAATCATACTGAAACGATAAGATGATTTCAATTCGCATCACAATGTATGTTGTTCAACTTTAAAGATTTTGAAAAAGAATAACAATATATGCTTAGACTTTGCGTTTGATGAACACAATTTTACATTAGATCCTTCCTAACCTTATACTTCATTTATATTGCCGATTTGAAATTTATAAATCTGTTGCATTTTATTCCAAATGAAATTGAAGAAATTATTATCGTTCCATGCTTCTTGTGCTTGGTGGAGCCCGGCCTCTTCTTTGTCAAATATTCTATTATGAGGAAGTTATTGAGATTCTCAAATTGTAAGACTAGCCAAAGTCGGAAAGAAGAAAAAAGTTATAATATAAATTATTGTATTTACCTACCGACATGTTATTGGAATACCATTCAATTCCCTATTAAACATGAAATGAAAGTGAGACTTGATATTAGAATTATTATGTAACCATATGCTTTCCGATTAGTGGATGATTAGTAATTAGATTAGTGAACTATCTTAGTTACACTATTCCGGAATCTACATTAAACAGGATGTATGTTCTATATTATTTACACATAATTAAATTCATGGCTATATTACAACAAAACTTGGTACACATACTCTTAAAAAGCAGAGGAATAACATTGAGTAAAGTGGGGGGGGGGGGGGTGCGCGAATGTGTCAGTACGAGAAAAACTATGACGTTACTTAGAATTCAGCCACACAAGAAAATGAAATATGAAATACAGTGTTTAATTCCGCCGACCATGGCGTATATTTACATCGTATTTAAAACATCAAAAATTCTTTATTTCTGTTTATTAATGACCGCCTTTTAACGTGACGTCTTTTTGTGGAAGTGCGACAGTTTTCAAACTCGACTTTTGCCCTGTTATATCTCGCAATACAAAAGTATAAAAACCATTGGCAAGGCCTTTTAATCATTACAATTTAACAGATTTGTTGTCAATTGCAAATGCTGACGAAATAATTTGATTGAAAATTGTCTAGAACCTTAGCTTATGTACTTTGAATTTTGTGTAGCTTATTAACAATTGCAAAGTATAGCAAAATATTTTCAATATTTCCACTTCTACCCCTATTAGTAATCTCCTGACGTGCTAGACGGGGTTGAAACTATACACAAATACTGGCGGGGTAACACTAAAAATGTAATTAACTCAAATAAATATTTTTGACTCAAATATGAGCCTTTAAAAAATTTCCGCCAGTTTCAGCATTTCCTCCTGGGGATGTCAGCCGTGTATTACCCCAACTGCGTTTAGTTCGGTTCACCAAGGACACATGTTCAAAATTTGATCGAAATTGTTCCATCCGTTGACGATAGTATGTGGAAGTTTATTTTTCATTTTCTTTTCCATCTCCTTTTAGGGGATGAAATATGACTTAAATGGCATTTTTAATATCAGAATTAAACTCATCGGCTCACATTACACCGGTTTACAGCCTAATATTTATTGTTTTCTTATTATTTTTATATGATGCCCCTCCACCCCCACCCCATTAGAATACTCTCCTTCGATTATGGATAGCGTTGAAATTGTACGCTAACAGTATAGGAGGACACAGTATCAAATTAATTGACCTATAAATGTATTATATTATGGAAATGTTGGCCGCTTTGCCTATTTAAAAATTTACACCCCCTCCACCTCCGCTTCTCAAGGTGGTAGCCGTCAGCGCTGATTTCTAAGTCACAAAGAACACGTGTACCAAATTTGGTCTAATTGGTCCAGTCTTTTAGATTTGTATGCGGAACATACACACACAGGCAATTTTACTATGGAGATTATTTGAAAACTGTTGATAATCAAGTTGCGCAATAACGAGGCGTCACCGACAAAATGACAAAGAGGAAAATCTTTGTGTTGACTCCCTTGAAGTTTGTACACTTATTTCTGTTAAACCCTATGTAATCCCAAACCTTACTGTCATATACTTAAGGAAAGAGTTACTTATTATACATTCTGAACACTTCCTTAGATGCCATAATATCTTAGCTCGTATCTTGTATCGGTATTATACATTTCCTTAAGATGTATTTTGTACTAACATTTAATATACAGGGATTTTCCAACTATCTTAAGGTAAAAATCTCTCTGAATGCACCCAGATATTTTTCAATCTGTTAAAGCACCGGGACTTCTTTGACTTTCTTATGGTATAGTGCTTAATTAATGTTCTAGGATAATTCTTGACTAGGTTAAGGTGCCGTCAGACATCATCCCAGTTGATTTTAATCTAAGCCGTTATTATTTCTGGTTTTCTTAAATGACATGTACGTGAATATAGTCAAATCGCTATAGCTCCCAAATACTTAACAAGTCCTATTCAGAAAAAAAATAACTCATAGGGGAGAAGTTAAACTAGCTACCTTCACTGCAGACCTTCACGAGCATTACTATACTCGTAAATGTCGAGGAAGAAACAGCGACAGGACGTGGTTGGGAAACATCCGCATGAGACGTCTTCAATGACTAAACTAATAAATTTAGCTCCAACTCCTACAATAAACTTTATAAAAAAGCAGATCCACTCATAATGGTTTATTTAACACAAATTACAAATACAGCATAAATATTTTCGCACGTTTGCATATTCAACTAAATAACTTATTACGAATTTAATTATTTTTTTGTTTTCGTTTATTTTAAGTCTTCAAGGCAGAAGCGCACGAGTGTCACGCGCGTGACGATTTTACGTGACAGTCACGCAGCACGCAACATTTGTTTAAAAACTTTATAACTCTGGCATGTCTTAACGTTTGTTTGTAGAACTTTGCGCTATATTCACAAGACTCCGTTCTTCCCCTCCTTGCATTTATAACTACGTGGGTTAATATATCACGCTGATTGTTTTATTTTCTGTACGGTAAAATAGCTACTTGTAAATAGCCTGTAGGATAGGGCTACGAGAGTTTAAATACCACCTTGAAGGGTTAATTGAACTCTTACATTCAATCCGGAATGAGCGTAGTCTGGTGTTTTTGAAACAGGCTGCCTCAACATTTACAAACAATGCACAATACATTTACAGGGTTGGAGAAAATAAAATGATCATGCAGTATAATACACCTTCCTACGCTCCATTGCAAACTCTCCCTGGTACCTTCGAAATTCCGTCAGCCACCATAACATCAAACTTCCCAAAGTAAACACCGTAATCTCCAAATCCATAACCTCCCTAAATAAAAGCGCCCTCCACCACACAAACTCCACGATCCAGTAATTCCATGGCAATCCTCCCCCATTTCTACACTTCCGTTGGTTCGAAAGAAAACTCCCAATTGACCTCATCCTTCCCCCTGAACATTCAGGAACATCCTAGCCCTCAGACCACATCCTCATATATCCTCCAATAATCAGTTCACCGCCTGTCAAACCTCAGCCACCCACGTCGTAAAACTATCAGATACATATACACACACAATAACCTAACCCATCTGCTAAAGTAGGCCAACCAAAGGATTAACCTATCTTCACGTTTACAGGTGAATTATATACACTATTTTAAACTTAATTCATTATTTTAATACCGTATGTATTAGAACAAGTTTTGTACTAACTAATAATCGTAAAGATAAAAGTTTTTATATGATGATAAAAAATACATCTTGTTGGCAACACTGCATCCGTGTAAATAATGCGACTCGTATATATTGCACAGACTACGTGCAATGACTTGTATTGTACTTACTCTTCGTGTTGTGACGTTCGAATGTGTGATCTCGCAGGCTTCCAAGACGGTAAATTATTGGTGCTCGGTTAGCGGGAGTGTCTGTGACGAAAACAGCTCAACAGTTTAACTCACGAGATGGCCAAACCAAGGCGCATGCGCCAAACGTGGCGGTTTGAACGATTAAAAGTGGCGCATTGCACTCTTCAGCCTGTTTTTATTTCCATTGTTAGGAACATATGACGCTATAAAATGTACTTGAGTCATATGGTACCGAACTAGTCTGCCAAATAATTTGCGTTTGTTTTGCAAAAGGTGGGCCACCCCTGGTTTAACGTTTCACTAGTGGCCGCATACACCAAACACGGTAAATCATCATTGCCGAAGAAGAATAGTGGACGAAACCCAAAGTTAACCGACAGAGACCGACGAACATGTAAAAGGATTGTGGCCATAGAGCATAAAACTACCGCGACTAAAGTGACAGCAGCTCTCATTCGACTAATCTGACAATACACGTGTGCAATTTGGTATAAAGCGTCCAACTCTCAAATCAAAAGAATCCAAAAATAATCCTTCGTTTCATAACAGACGGTCCTTGGTACGTCAGAAACATTACCTTGCACCAAGGCCTGGGAATACATGAAGTTACTCAAGTTCTACAAACTACGTATATCCGTCACCAATAACGTCCGAGTGATCAGTCCAACAAGCTCTTGCAAGAAATTAACCAAAATCCTCCGCCGCGAAAAGTCGCAAGAAGACTAAAAATAAAAAGACATTCAAATCTAATAAACAATTGACTTTTCCCCCGAAATTCTAATCTCATTCAGCACAAGATATGTAGTAACAACTCATCTTTTTTAATAATATTGTTCATCCATAAATGTACTTTTTTGCGGCCTACGGATGGGTGACTACCACTACACGTTTCAAGTTTCTTTTTACTGTATGCTTCATATTATTTCGCACAATATGTGCTCAATATGTAAAATAAAGTTAACTATTTTTTTTAAAAAAAAAGAACTCAACTGACTTAACCAACAAAGCCAACATTGATGAAAGGGCTGAAATTGCGAAAACCGTTCACAAATGAAGCCAACGCTAAGCTAAGAAAGGAGAGGAGCGACGATCATGAAACCTGGACACTTGGTTACAAGAGTGTGGTATGGTCAGATGAATCATCGTTCACATTGTTTCCTACAAATGGCCGGGTTTATGTATGGACAACCCCAAAACAAGGACTGCATGCAAGCATTGACTAACAATAACTACTGCTTCCTACAGTCCGCAAGCATGGGCTTATCGGTGTGAGTTATAAATTAGTGTCAATTTAATCCTTCACTACCCTTTCCTTATTTTTAATAATAGTATTTATCACCAGATTTTCCGATCTTCCTATGGGTTCTTGGTCACGAAGGGCTTAGAAAATTTCTGTTTTGGAAAATTTAATTTCAAACCAATAGGGTATTATGGGTATGTAGACAACATTTTTTGATTTATCCCTTCTCATAAATTAGATGATTTCATGAATGTTTTTAATAATTACCGTTACCATATTAAATGTAATTCTGAATTGGAAAATCATTGTCTTAAATTTATTGGTGTCAATTTTCGCCAAAAACATAATTTATCTTTGACGTTTTAGAGTCTTAATTTTTTTATCTAATCATCCAATCAATCAGATGAAAGCTATGAGTTTTAATTATGTTGAAACAGCTTTGTTATTGTCCGATAGTTCTCATCATTCTGATAATCGTAATGATGTTTTCATTATACTGTGTGCCAATTGTTATTGTAAAATTCAGTAATCTTACATAAAAAATTCCTGTTCATAAAAACTCCAATTCTAAAATTACATATCTTTGCCTTATTGTGATCATCTATCTAATAAATTAAAAATTTAATTCAAACACAATTTTTTAATACTTTGGATTGTAATATGTTTAAAAAATTTCTTGTAATAATTTTTCATATTGCTATAACGGTCAGACCAAAATCTCTCATTAACTAAAATTAAGGAACATAAAGCGATTTAAAATTTTCGACTTATAAAAATTTCCTATCCTGAAACTCTCACTATTAATTTTGATAATACTGATTTTTAGACAAGGAAGTAAATTTTAAGAACAGATTAATTTCTGAAATGTTTTATATTAAGTCAAATAAATTATTTTGAAAATGTAAAACACTTCTAAATTAAATTTAGTGTATGTTATAGTCACATCTTTGTTTTGAACTATCTTTGTTCATATTATTTCAGAATGTCTTAAATGTTGACTAGTACCACAAGTGTTGGTCGAAACGCTAACCAATTTCTAAATTCTTGTTCAAAATTTCATTGTATTGTCTGTTATACGGTTCGTTAATTCTTATGTTTTATACAGACATTAATTGTTCTTATATCTTATGCAGCTATTGGTTGATGTTTTGGTACAGGAATGGGACACAATTCCGTTGGAAACTATTGAGAAACGCTACAAATATATATCATCTGTTCTAAAAGCAAATGGTGGTCCAACTCGTAGTAAATAAATAAATATTGTGTATAAGTGAGGTGTTGATATTATTTTGTCCACCACCCGTACCTCTCATTGTCGATTGTATTAATTCGTAGAATCTTTTATCTCAGTAGTAGTAGTAGTAATGATCCTGCAGGATTGCTCGCAGCAACAGACTGTTTTTGGAGACGTCTTACCATTACCAGGTTAACAAAACCGACGACGAGACGAGGAGGAAGTTTGTTCAGCCCGAGAGGAAGGAGTTTGTAAGGTCCTTTCATGACACATCCACTGAACACTGAAATATCCTATTCCAAGGTGAAGATTCAATAACACAAGGTTCCTCTTTAGGCGCGTTTTAAAATAATTTCACTTTCATAAAATACGTTCAGCCAGCACACATTTACATAGTATACTTTTTAAATGTTTCCATTTGAGCTAACAATTAAGCCGCGTTCTCACGAGTCAAGTTTAGATGACCGATTTCAGTTTCTAGAAAAGTTGAATGAAAAACCTAGTGAGAACCTTTTTATTTGATCAACAAAAGTTTGATCGAGTTCACGTGTTGCGTCATCTTCGAATCAAATGTGTATTGATGCATGGGAACCTTCCGGATCGCCTGGCCTGTTCAGTCTGCTGTTTTTGGTTTTGGTGCCGTGTTTTAGAAAATATAACAAAAATAGTATCAAGAGTTCAGAAATAGCTTGTCGCATCACTGTGTGACGTTTCTTTATGCGGGACTGAACTTTAAATAGCAATTACTCATAAAAAATACCAGAAAATTTAAATAACATAATTATACCCATACGGAAAAAAATGAGTCTGATAGATGCGTACAGCGAAAGACAATTATTTTAATATCCCATGGGTGCAAATTACTAACGAAAATAGTATAAAAGAGGATAGAACGCCAAATAAAATGCGAGTTAAGAGTAAGACAAGGATGCAGTCTGTCGCCCATGCTGTTTAATTTTACATAGATGAAGATAAATAAAACGGAATGTGGAAAATGAATCATACTACAAAGAAAAGAAATAAAAACCCTATGCTTTGCCGATGATATTGTAGCATTAGGGGAGTCAGAAGACGACTTGGAAACCATAATAAATGGCAAGAACGTGGTCCTTGAGAAAGAGTTTAATATTAGGATTAATAGAGGGAAACCAAGGTGATGGAGTGTAGTATGGGAAATAGTGGAATAACAGAGGGTGATATAAATGGAAGCGATATTTTGAAGGACGTTAAGGAATTCTGCTTCTTGGGCAGCGTAATAACTAGGGATGGTAGAAGTATAGTTGACATAAAGAGTAGGATTGCACAGTTAAGGAAGGCTTCCACAAAAAGAGGAATTTTCTAGATTACTAAATCATACTAAAATTGTTTTTATGGAGTTTGGCGTTATATTGGCGTGAAACTTGGACGGTAGAAGTTTCATAAAGGAAAAGATTAGAAGCTTTTGAAATCTGGTCCTATAAAAATGCTGAAAATCTCATTAGTGGATACGGCAACTAACCAGCAATTTATAAACAGAATAGGAGAAGAGAGAACAATATGGAGGATTTTGACCAAGAGAAGGAATAAATTAATAGGCCACGTTTTGAGACATGAGGATCTTGTAAAATTAGCTTTAGTGGGAAGTGTGTGTTGGGTAAATGACTTGGGGACGATGTCAAATTCTAAAAAGTCATCTTTTTGTTTTACAGCAACCATCTTCTTGAAATTTCTATATAATCTATTAGCAGAGAGAAGAATATAAGATTGATATATCCAAAATAATTTACGATGACCTAACTGAATATTTCACCGGAGCTATAGTAATTGGAAATACTCTGACGAATATGTAAATGAAATAAATACACAATAAGTTTAAGAAACATATACTAATAAATAATATTGTATATTATATAACCAATAATATATAACAGACAGGTGCATTATGAATGCATTAATACAAAAAGAGCTGTCATAAATTAATTGTTCAGTGAGAGACGGAAAAAAAGGCAACTTTAGGCAAACAGAAATAGAATACACGCAACAACCAAAAAATGTACTAATTTAACCACTCCAATTGCGTTTTAAGAAACAATAATCCAAATTAACAAATGCTAAAAATTACGTCCTGCAGAAGGCGTCCTTCTATTCTCTAGTTCAGTTTCCCCATTGATCCCTGCATCTCATCTGTTCTGTTTCGTTTCAGTTCAAGATTCGGAGAATTCCTTGTAGACTGGTACCCGGAGATTCCCAAACTATGCGTAGCGACTGTGGTACATACAGGGGCACCACGAAAATATCACATAAGACTACATTGTTTCAGACCACAATTCTAATTCATTTGAATTATGTTCGCGATCTTTTGTAATACAAAATATTTATACCTTCTGTATATTATACAAATACACCTCTTTAAATTAAAACGCAGTTATTATTTAATTTTGTATTTTCAATCCGCAGACTTCAAAAGCGTTCAATAGACCCATTTATTGACTTGGGGCGTCGCGAAAAATTTACGATTTATTAAAGGCGCCGGGAATCAAAAACGGTTAGGTGCACGTTTTTTGAAAACAACCAATCTGTCGATGAGAGGCAAAGAGCTTTTCTCCGATTCTTTAACAGTCTAGGTAACAATACTAACATGACAGTACAAAGTAACAAAAATAATAAACAGATACATTTAATATCTTAGGAGAAGCAATGATGCTCCAGATACCAAAGGGCAAGGGTACGTACTCCCGGTACGTCGAGAGTTTGAAGTTCTCTCGGTGCATCTGAAAGAGGCAGTTTAAATTTCCATGATGATGAGGAAAGTGAAAGCACCATGTCAGATCGAGGTCGATTATTACATCGCCATTCCAGTTTTATCGCTAATGTAACGCAAGCTGAGAAAAACCTTACAGCGAAATATGAACTATCGGTTCATAAATAAGATAATTTAATTCGTCTCGCATCTGCTTTCGAAGTACGAACTTTCTACTGCCGCAATTCAACGGTACTACAGGTTGACCCACTCAACACTTTTATAGTGTTGTGTCTTTTGCTCCCGAAACCTGCAGAGTAGTGGGAATTGAAAGGTTCCCTTTTACACAGAACCACACCCGACTAAAATTCAGAATTGTTACAAAATAAATTATTGACGTATTTACAATCGCGATTGCAGCGAAAAATTAATGTTTCAAAACAAGATCATTTCACGACTGACTTGCATCAATACATTTAATTTAAACGCCTTAAAAGAATTTTATGAAATGTGGGATGTTCCGGACTACACGAACCTGAGTTACACAAAAGGAAAAGACTATTTTCATTTTCAGAAACATTACACAATTATAATTTCAATTGTTGATATCATAACTGACTTCTTTAAAAATCACAATTTACAGCTAAGTGCATAAGACAGCTACGACAGAGAAATGACACCGTAAGTAATTTTAGGATTAATATTTTTTAAGTAAAAATGAAAGTTGTGTTTACTTAATTCACATTAAAATACAAAATGTGTGTCGCATTGACGCAATTCTTCATAAATGCCAAGGTTTATATACCTGGAAACGGATTTCATGGCACTAGTTACAGCAATGTTGATATACAGAAGTGGATAAGTAGAAGAAAGATCAGGTCACGACTTCGAGCACAACTCACAAGGAGTCCAATTCGCAGTTTAATGATTTCCAACTTTACGCGAAACAACTAACTTCGGAAGAAGTAAAAAATTCAATAATACGGACGTAACACTGATATATTGGATTGGTGCCCAAGTCCGTGTTGTTCTTTATTTGACTGGTAGTACTGCTTTGTGTTTATTCAATTGGTTTACTTCTCTTTGGAGTTTGATCGATGCAATTGATGGTTTTATCGAAACAGCTCGTTATGGCTATTTTCAAGGCTTATCAGTAAGGAATGTCATGAAGAGAAAAAATTGTAAAACAGTACCGACCAAATATTTATCTCAAAAGTGAAATCGAGGACATAAGTAGACTTTCAGATTTGAAAATCAAGTGGTATTGAAGAGATTTCATAAAATATTATAATGAAGAGTCAGAAATGGTATCCAAATTTCTCAAAGACATACTAATTTTGTTCGTTGTTTGCGTTTTGTTTACAGATTGCTGTATATGTCACAATATAATTTGGGAAACGCTTGTGGTGTGTAAAATATTACCTCCAAACTTGTGGTACAGGACGGGCGTGTGGTCCATTTTTTGCAGTGTATGTGTTATTTTTAATTAACATTTCCATTTAACATTTATAGGCACCACCAAAGGCTCAGAACATCAGGTTCAGTGCATAATCCTAACATAGGACGACCAGGAAGAGCAAGAACGAACACTTGTCGAGTGTTTGACGAGGTCTCAAATCAGTAAAGAAAAGCGTATGGGGTATGTCCAAGGAATGAAAATTCGTATGGGACTCGCTCCTTTTCCATAGTCTTCCAGAGTCAAGGTTTTCATGCTTGCATACACTATTGTTGGTGTGTGCTAAGGAATCTTTTTGACGAGAACTTGACAATTTAGGGGTGGTGGTCTGATGAACGTAATGTTCTACTGAGTGCATATGTAAACAAACAAAACATATATCTTATTGGCTGTAAAAAGCAAGAGGCTGCGTGCATAAACAGCTTCATTCATAGGTGACTGTGGGCCACGATAGCAAGCCCACGAATTATCACCACTCATTTTATATAGGCTAACGATGGTAATAAAAACCCCATAACCCCGAGGTGTAGTAACAGCAACTCAAAGAAGGATTCAAGACACCTCAAGACATTTTGTGGATGCAATAACAGATTTTACCGAGCAATTGGATCAGAAGGACCGTATGGATCAAATGCAAACATTATGACTAATACACGCCGCAAGACTGAAAGCCACCTGGTGACGTTGCGGAAACGTGACGCGGTAAGGAAAATATACAAGCGGGGCATACAGGAATGAGGAGTTTCACTGGATCCGGTCCTAACATGGAAACTCCATACCACGAACACTCTCAGAAAACCAAACATCAGACTATAAAACAGCTTTACCCTATGCTTAACATAACAAGCACAATTAAACACTTCCACTGCTCGTGACCTACACTTAACACTCATACGACAAATTCTGACATATGCAGGCTTTGTAGCCAAGACCCACCTACGTAACATCCAGTTTGTGCAAAATAAGGTAATTAAAATCATCGCCAAGGCACCTTGGAGGGCACGCACTAAAGACGTCCATCGGGAATTGAATATTCTGCCACTAATGGACGTTATCAAGAACATGCTGTACGATTGTACAGCAAGACACAAAGCTCACATAACACTATCATATCTGGGCAAGTATAACACCCAACGATTGTCTAAACGAATTTTACTTTCCACGCTGCTTGTTAAGGGATTTTTACAGGACAGGCTCGGCGATCTGGACGTGGCGGAGAAAAGGATAGACGTGCATGACTCCCCAGCCCAACTACTATCTAATTGCAGGTTTCTGTTGCACAAGAGAAGTATCCTAGCTTATTGTGCCCTTTAAAGCCTCCTAACTATCGCCGAAGTTTTTTCACGGTAAGTAGACCCTGCAGGTCGAATTGTCGGCACTTTTTTCTCTCAGCCCTACGCTCTTTATTGTCTTTCTAACAATTTATCTCCGTGAACGACCGTATTAAAGGCTATTATGCCCCCAGGTACGGATCAAACACAAGTTCCTATTCCTCGTGTTCCAGTTAGTTTACAAACAGCACGTGCAGAGAGGGGTGTAGAAAGTGGCAAACTTCCCTATGGCCCCATTAAAAAAAAGAATCAGGAATTATAGTCTAAATAACTTCCTCCTTTGGAATTTTCCAGATCTTGGTCCCAGTCGACCGGTTACCTTTCGGTTCAGACAGTGACTCATATTTGTTGCGTTCCTGCATCACTTTTAGGCGATCCTTATACAACCCGGGGGTCTCAATCACTTATCGGCTACCTTGTTCTACCGGGCGCATTCACTCATTTCAATCCCTTCCTATGCAATTAAAGGGGAGATGACAAAATGTGGATTACCTTCATGCCACTCTAAGAAAAATGAGGAATAATTCTAAACCCGATACATATTAAAAATTAGGGAAGATTATTATGTGGCCCGGCGGCTGGCACCTAGCATCTCTGTATCGGCAAAGCTGGTAGGCTGATCGACTGCTCCTGTCGTGAGCATCAATGGAAAGGGGTTCATTACAGTGGAACCACGAGTATGGGCAATATATGACGTCCACACCTCAACAAAGAAGATATAGAGGTCATCTTCCAGCGCAATCATTGCATGTGCCCCAAGGTCTACGGTAGTTTCATGAGCATGAAAGTGAACCACGAAATTCGCCTGATCTTGAACCGATTGAACACAAATTTAAGGGAATCGCGTGAGGTGTGAATAGACCTCCGCCTCCCGCCACCTTCGGAACCAACAAGGACTTGTCAAATTCATACCACACGGAAACTCTAATCTAGTGCGATATCAATTTTAATAGAGAACACATGAAAATATAGAAATGAATAAAAAATAATAAACTAAGAAAATCCACTTCAGTGAAAGTGAAGAAATATCACTGAAGGATTTTCACGTCATCAGTGTGAGCACTGCCATTTAAAATCCCACAAGAATACTATTAACACTGCCGTTCTGGCAGTGACGCTGGCAAGTCAATGATGCGTGTGAATAGACAACAATCATAAGAATATCAGAATCCACTTGTGATGTTTTGCGGTTTCGTAACACTTAAATAGCAGACCGGAATAAAAGCGAAAGTGTCTCTTGAGCACTTCTTACCTGCATAACGCTTGGTTGCGCGTCCAGGAAGAGAGCTTTTACTCTCCGCCAACTAAAAATAATTGGTGACCGAGACAAATTCATTCGGAAGCAACAGCGGCACAGTTCAGTAAATGCGTCTGTTAGCAATTTATAGTCTCCGCGGATTTATAATGTTTTAAGTATATATGTATGAGCCAAACAAAACTTACAAAAATTTGGTGGCGCAGGACAAAAACGGGCATAGACATTCTAAATAAAGGAACGTGGCTTGAAGCGGAAATTTCTGCGACGTGTCATTCAGTATTCATCTTATTTAATTCCATCCGTCTAGGAGGAAAACTGCTGCTTATACTACAGTAATGTGGTAACACGTTAGCGATATGACAGCAACGGGACGGCAAACATGGACCGTAATTCCCTGACGATCAACACAAGTACCATCACATCAGCAAACGACCGTGGAATATTTTGGCCAATCTGAATAGTTCGGTTTATCACGACGTAACGTCATTGATCACCTTACAACTCATTACTGAACCAATATTAACGAGAGTCCTAATCTTCATAACATTTTTGATGGCCGTTGGGCTATTGGTTTCAATTTGTGGGCTGTGGCTGTCCAATACTCTTGAGCAGCAGCCGCAGCCGCAGCCCCAGCAGCAACAGCAGCAGCAGGTTGTTTGACCCGGACCGGTTTGCTTAGTTACTGGCTCGCTCGAGGTCACACGCAGGGTCAACACTCGCAGTATGCTCATCATCGGCCCACGTGCACACCAACAAAAATTAACACCTTTCTCCGCATTAAGCTCGAGTCCAACTAAAATCTCATTTTCTTCATAAGAACGCAATCAAAGGGCATGTTATAAAAATATCATTGAAGAAATTAATCTATAGTCTCAAAATTTTGACACGCTGATGTAGCCAATTTAACATTGACTTCATTAATCGCTATATTTCCTATGGCAACCTCATTACTACAATAAATAAATATACATACATATCCTACCCCAGGGTCGGCCGAACCTTGAACGTTTTTTCCGGCCCGCGAAATTCATCACAAGTTTACCAATTATATTTATATTGTAGAACAGTTTTGTTATGCAGTTGAAAAATAATAATGTTTAACTCTTTACTTTGATGAAAGAATTTAAAAAATAGTTTTGTGTGTTGTGACTGTTATACATGTAAAGTACGCGAGTTAAGTCTTAACGGAGTAGGGTTGTTAAGGATAATAGGTGTCATCCCAAGAAAGGGTTCCTTCCGTCAAGCGATGGCCCTCGATTACATCCTGCAAATAAATATTTTCTTATTGGTTGCAATTATTCAAATACAAGCCAATGGGTGCTATTTCAAATTGCAGCCGATTGGCTACTCGAATATAGAGGAAGAATATTGCTGGGTCAAGCGAGGTTATGTGGAGAGAGATTTTCAGGATGCTTCTAGACGCTAGAGAGAGAGCATTTAATTGAGAGCCGCCCCTGAGAGTTGGGTGGAGCTCTCGAGGCCTCAGCAGATGTAGAATTTCAGTAGGATTTTCTACTATTTTTGGTCCAAGGCGTCTACCATACAGCGAGATCGTAACGACAGGTGCCTCCAGATCGTCAACCCAAATCAGATAATGTAACTGCAGTTCTGGACGGTATCATTTACTGTGATTTTAGAAAGTTCACATTGTCATGCCTATTTGCCATAAATTACGTTGGTTCTTTTGATTTTAACTTATTTATTTCTCTACCTTCCATAAGTAAATAAATTTATAACTGTTGTACCTTTTATGTAAATTCACTTTGTTTTATTTTAGATTTCGAACTTAATTTATGAAAATAAATGTTCAGTTTGTTTTAAATTCATTTGCCTTCATTATTATTATATTTTCCTTCGAATTAGAATTTCACAATATTAAATAATAGCTTAATTAAATAATAGATTAATAAATAAACCAGAAACCTCGGATATTTATATAATATTAACTAATTTATTTGGCAAAGAAATGCTACTCATTGCAACAATAATTATTTTTTATAGTTTACATTTCATAAACTTAGTCGTTTAAATAAACTATTCTTTAAATGTATTAATTTCTATTGGTAACTGGTTTAAGTTCTTTAATGGCTTTAATAAATACACTGTTTTGCTATAAATCTAACCTAGTCCTAGTTTTATCTAACTATATTCATTTTACTTCTGACAAATGTGTTCAGATCACACTTCTGAGTTAATTTTTTATTATAATAGGACTAACAAATTATTGATACAATTCAAAGAGAGAAGAATTGTTTCAATTGAAGCTCAGCTAAAGGCCTGATATAAAATATCTAAGAAAAAAATGTCAACCAGACTGGGGAATCAAACATGCGACCTCCCGTTTAACTGGGTGGGTTTTCTAGCTCTGAGCTAGATCAGGTCGCCGCCAGATCTGATGCTACATTCCTCCACAATCGTAAACCTAAACGTCGGGCCTTTTACTGAGCTCCAATTGTTGTTCTCTCTTTGAATGGAAAGTCATGCACCTTTGTCAATTAAATTGTAGGGGAGCCTGAAGTCCAGTCAGCAAACAAATGGTGATGTCTATAGTCATCTACTTTGAGCTCCTAGGCCAGTTGGATCTTGTACGAGTGTAGGCCTAAGTCTAAGCGCAAAGTTCGCCAAGTTGAAGTCTGTGAAAGGAAGAGTGCTTGTGCACGGGGAGGAATTAACTGCCTCTGGTTCTTCTGCACACTTTCACGGACCTCGACGACGTTCCTTTGGCGTACATGTGGTGGCTGGTAGTCTCGAATTTGGCCACCAAATGTTGGAGAGTCGTCTGTTAAGGGCCACCGCGGTCTGTCGTAAAATGGAGGCTGCCACCATCGACCCGTCCAAATTGAAAACTCCTATATTTTGCTAATATGGCAATTGGATAAGCTTAATGAATGAAAGGCGGTAAGATAAAAGAAATTAACATATTAGCCTAACGTTTTATACATTCGTAGTATTATAGCTTCTGCGAACTGTTACAGGGGTTAAACAATTGATGCTATAAGTGATGGTTCTATTTTCAACAATTTTTAGACTATCAGATCTAACGAAAAATTCTTAGGAAAAATGTTGCGAACAGGAAAAACTGGTTCTGTTTGTCTACATGTGTGATTAATTCGGGAAGGTTGTAACCTCAATCCTCCGTTGATAATAAACTTGTAACAAACAAAATCTGGATTTCGATCAAATCAGACGGCGGCGCGATAATTTAGTGGGATTGAGAGGAGGTTGGAAAGCAGAGGCAATCAACGCTCGTGGTGTCCAGGGATTGGCTCACTACTACGTGCCGCAGTAATTGCGACAATCAACAGGTACAGAGGACTTAATGGAACCACTGCGGGGAGCTTGAATCGATCCAGCTGTCCTAAATTACAGTCAAGAACTAAGCTCTTGTCAGACGGTCTTATCATTCTACGACAGTTTATGGGTTCGATCCCTCGCTATGCACGCTAAAAGATTATTTAATATCTTCGTTTTTCTTTCTGTTTAATGCCTATTGTTCATATATACGTGTGGATCATTTTCTCAAATTTAAAAAGTTCACTTAAAATTAAAGTTCACACACATTGATATATTTCAGGTAGTAAATAATATGGTGAAGCAATAAAAAGAAAAATGATTCTGTAACTAAATAAAATTTATAAATCGTATTGACAAGAATGAAAAGGAATAAAGAACTGAAACTGGCAAAAAAACGTTGCTCAAAAATGTGTTCTTTATGATATTCTACTGACGTCTTTTAACTTATTCTTTCGGGTTACTCAGTTTTCGTTACAATGCTTTTCCATTTCCCCGCATAACAACCTAATAAACTAGTGCAGTTACGACACATTCAACTGTCTTGTTTTCCAGAACCTGAAACACTTAGCATTCTTCCTCTCGGTTTACAATCACATTTACACAAATTCTGCCGTACGCTTTCTTGATTTTTTAAGGAGACTGGTCAATGACATCTGCCATTTATCGAAAAATAAGCCATCACTTTTATAAAAGTAACCATTCTAACTTTCATGAAAAGCGATTAACACTGATCATATACTTCTATTCGTGTTTATAGTTTTTCAATCAAAATTGTAAATTAATATTTAAATAACACTAGCGCAGTGCCCAGCGTCGCCAGAGTATCGGAAAGAAATTAATTCAACATTAATCATTTGGTAAACGCGTGATTCAATTGCCATTAATCGTTGATGGGCACACACCATCCTATACTCCGTCACCTTCGGAGAGTCTAAAATATCGCGGTACTTGAGTTAAAATTCTATCTATATCCTATAGGGAGACCAAAAATAAGTAACAAATGTCTATTTACTTTAAGAGATAAACGGTGAATAAAATCACTGCTTTTTTATGTTAAATTTTGGATAAAAAGTGTACCCTTTTCATTAAGTATGTATTAACTTCTTACGGCTTATACACAAGAATCATGTACCAACTTAAACAAAGGGCATTTTAAAAATCTACATTTTCTTAAAATTGTATAAAATACTTTCTCTTGAATTTGATATCATTTTAGGACATAACTTTTAAAGAACTGAAATAAACTCAAATAACTACATAAAATAAATAGTAAAAACTTGACGGTTGAGAACGTAGATTTTCCCGACGAAGGTGAAGACGATGGCGGTGTCAGGCATGGAAACGTTGTGGAATACAAATTACATCAGCCGACAGGAATCCCGAGAATTCTTCATTCAACTTCATTCGACCGCTCGTCATTTTGGTGGCGTAACTGATTTGACAACGAAAGCAATGCAGGGTAATCGGACATATACAATTGCCGTCAATTCGGCATTTACTTGTTTACAGCGTTACTCACATTTGATCAATTATATCCCTCAAAATACGAACACACTGAAGGACGATGGTAACCAATTGGAAATATATTTTTTTAATAACTTAAGGCTGTATATATCCTTTTTATTTAGATCCACCTATTAACATGACTTTTCACGAAACCACGCAGATTGCAAGTTAGAATTTCGCCCAATTTTATTATTAAATACGTACTTTAGCAAATATCAAAAGGTGATAAACAATTGGTACGATTTTTAATCATTATAATTTAGCATATATGTATAATTTAACATATCTGTTAAGAAAAGCTTGTGTTATAGAAGTAATTTGAATTTTTGTATTGTAATGGTAAAATACAACTACATGCCGAATTTGGCGCTACGGAATCCAAGACAAGCGGCGCGTGGGACGTTGAAGGTTACAGGCAAGGGGTGATAAAACCCCTGAAGTTGGAATTTTCTCAAGTCTTGGAAATTCGGCGGCATCGGGTTGTTAGGGGAAATGGTGTTTTCCCCAAAACAACCGTGGAGTGGGGTAAACAGATCCTCCCAAAACGATAGGGAAATAATTGTTATTAACAGGATAAGGCTGTAACAGTTGACATTAACATTGAACTTTACCAGATATTAATATTTAACTATTAGAGGGAGCTGTAAGAGTGAACATTTACCGTGGACAGTAAGAAATTGGAGATTGTTCTGGCCGTGGACAACTGAATAACGGCAGGAAGGCGTGATCGAGTCTGGGGCACCAAGAAGCTCATGATAGCAACGAGAAAAAGTGGCAGGACCGACTTCAGCGGGAAGTTCCAGGCTAAGGTGAAAAGAAAGGGAAATTACACCGTTTGTAACCTGGTTCTGTCAAATTACACGTAAGATTTGTGTTTGATTCTGCTCCACGAGAAGGCCCGTTTAGACAACCCTTACTTAATTTATTAGTAATATTAATTAATTAATAATTAATCTAATAAGATATTCAATTAGTGTAAATTTTGTAAATATATAGTGTTAATCATTAAAAATAAGACCGAGTATTTAAATTAAAACCCATTCAAATTGTATATATTGCCATTAATAAATGTTAAATTTAATATTTCACATTTTTATAATAATTTTTCACTTTAAAATTGTTTATCCCTCCCCCCTCATAATCATTTCAGTGTTTATAATTTCAAACTAACGAAGTAATGTAAAGTGAGAATTTCAAACGATTGACGTTACGCATAATTATATTTTTCGAAACAAGAGTTAGCGTATTTCGTTAAATTTTTAGATCTGTCATAATTCATACTTTGCGCAACACATCCGTAATGTTCAGCACGGATTTTAAGATACGTGCTTTAAACTGACGCAACGCTAAATTTAGTGTTCATTAATGCCATCCAAACTGGTAGTAAATTTTACGGAATTAATAACCTAAAAACTCAGTCGGTTGACTAGAGTAATAGATACCATTGACGTGCCGGGAGAATTTTGTACTAGAATAAGTACATGGGGAATTTTTAATGCCTGTATTCTTGACTTCGTAAGCGTTCCGAGAGTATTTTTAACTCAAAGTACCGAGGATATTGACTATTTTGCAGAACATGGAAGTTTGAGACTCTTATAAAGAAACGTGCGTATTAAATGTATCAGGAGATTTCTCGATTTCATTAAAGTACTGAACGTCATAATGACTTATGATGAAGCAAATAGTCCGTCGGGATAGGTAGGTATAAAAAGACAATTGTTAAAAAAAAGTGCTCGATGCCATTTAAATCACGTTGAGCATGAGATTACTGTTGGATTAAATAGTGTATCGGGCAACTGCGGTCAATCAGCTAGAATATATAGAACGCAATGTTAAGATTTAACGAGAACTCGCATTGAATATATTCTGTTGGCAAGTAGAGGAGTGCGTTGCGTGAGACGACGTTTGAATGCGTGACGTTACACACTTGCGTGGGTAGTCAAGCTATTTTCCGAAACAGACGTGCTGAAGGCTGAACGGCGCGGCGTTACGCAAAGCCGCAATACACTTCCAACATTCAGATCAAGCCGGATTCTTTACAGTCCTGACGTGACGCAGCTTTCACATACTCCGTATTCCAGAACGAATATGCTCTAGAAAGTTTTGTGACATCCTTTGAATGCAATCTCTTTAGAAAAAATCGGTCCTGGACGTTGCAGCTGCAACATGAAATTTGTGTTCTATTTTAATTAAAAAACTGAGGACATCCCGAAATTTGGGGGACGAAACGTTCTCAATTCAAATAAATTATTCCATTTCTGACTTTTGGCCATTCTTTGATTTCTTTAAATTACAAACACGACCCATAGTTAATATTTGCCGGAGAATAGTTTATATAAATAGAAACGACTGTAACGCCAAAAAGGTAAACAAAAAAAGTCACACTGAAGTCATGTGCTTGCTCACTCAGGCCATTACCAGGAATGCAATCCTAAACCTCTGTGATGAGAGGATGTAACCCCAGCTACTAGATCACAGAGGCGGCAAGGTTATTATTGAACGTGTTTTTCGGGGGTAAGACGAGAAGGTGACCCCGTGTGATGTTTATAAGTAAAGCTAATAGTATTGTCAGTCAGGAAAAAGAGTATACGACAGACAAACAATTATGGAATTTCGAAATAACCTCAAAATCTACAGACAAAGTAAATTATTTTTATTTCATGCCATGAATGAGTGGGTGTAAGACGTCTATCAAATATAACGCAGTAAAACTTGGCATAACACGACAAGTTGTGGTCAAAAGTGAAAGTGACGAGACCACCAGATACCTAAGCAGAAAGTGAAGTGTTGTAAAAGTAGAGCGTAGTGTTTTACCAAATAATTAAATTCAAAGCATTGAGAACAGTTACGATAAATTATGGATTGCAGGGTTGACCCCAACAACACATAACTGATAACTTTAAAATTTGGTATATCAAAATTGTGCGTACAAATACAGAGCCACATATACCCTTTCCTTCCACATCAGCCTGAAATAAACATCTCATTCCTATAATTAACGGTGCCCAAAGGCTGAATTAAAAGAGTTTAAGTTTGGTTTGACTTTAACTCATCGATATTAACTTATTGGATAACTTTTATGAAATTCTTTTGATGTTTTGGTTTCAGTGTAGGTTTTCCCTTAAACTTTATTGTCCACATTTGTGTGATGCGGCGAGTGGAAGAATTGTGATCGCATTGTTTGTTGCGACATGGACTTCAAGAACTCGTAAAGTGAGCGTCACGTGTTGTTTTCGCAGCGTGAAAGAGTGGCTTCTTGTCACACCCGCTGAATCGATTTAATAAATCTCGGTCTATCAACCGGCAAAAACCCGGCGACGAATAACGAGAAGCTGTGTTCCGACAAACCGTGAATCAATTATTCGAACCGTGTGGGCTATTGAGCCCAAGTTCACGTTTCGCACCCATATAACGCCACACTCCATACGAACATTTTAGCATCAAATTTAAAAAAACTTTAAGTCTGTTACAGCACGTGTTTAGCAAGAGATTAGTGACGAATTAAATACTGTATAAATGAGCATCCGGGCAAGGTCGGGCACTAAGCCAGTTTATATAATATGTTTATGAAAATACTGAGTGCAGTATGCCACAGTATATTTTTAACAAACATGAGGTCAATATGAACGAATTAAGAAAGTTATCCAGTTAACTTCCCACATCTTTGACAGTTCACTTCTACTCAGTACAGGAACAAATACACCTCTACATTTCACATTTATTTGAACTATAATCTGTATTAAATTCTAATTATGTATTTATATTTATTGTACATTAAAAATCCATAATTTTACTGGTATTGAAAAAGGTTGGTTTTCATGTCTTCTTTCTATGTTTATCGTCCAGAGTATTTAGTCCCTTGTACAACTTGGCATACGATTCGACAGCCTCGCTCAATGCAACAAAGTAAATCAAAAAGCACGTCCAGCATGAAAGTTTAACCATCAGATTTATAACTCAGGCCGTTAAAGTGTTTCGCAATTTTTTAAAATATTAGGATTTATAAATACAATTCATAAAAATTGCTGTATAAAATCACAAAAACTGTACAGTGGTTGGCAAAAAAAAAATTGTTGACATGATTCCCATAGAAGGATAAATAAAAAGTCACTCTTACACTTTAAAAACAGTCACATTCCCGTAGAACTAATTCTGTAACGAATAGTGTAAAAATACTTTCATTTGTAAACAGCGTAGACTGGGATTTGCTCGATTTCTCAGCAGCAGCAGCAGCATGTGATGTAAACACAAGAAACAGACAGGCGTGCAAAGTTAATTATAGGTCCTCACCGCCTCGTCACTGACGGAACTAAGTTTCTCACATACAAACAATAGTGACTCGTCTGAAATGGCACTAAATGTAACGACGAGTAGGAGATAAAATATTAATAGGGCATAGCATCGTTT
This sequence comes from Eucriotettix oculatus, assembly GCA_034510155.1. Classification (NCBI taxonomy): domain Eukaryota; kingdom Metazoa; phylum Arthropoda; class Insecta; order Orthoptera; family Tetrigidae; genus Eucriotettix; species Eucriotettix oculatus. The sequence goes on from CM067378.1 coordinate 9,271,513, forward strand.
GTAATATTCCCTAATGTTCCCGATACGATTACAGCATCTAGAAAGGCACGCACATTCTAGTGAAAATGATGAAGCAAATCTTCAAATATGCAAAACACCGGTATAAATAATGTAAGATACTTATGATATTTACTTCTCAAATAAGAATAGTGACTCGTTTTTTCTCAGGGAAATACTCCCAGTCTATAATGTGCTATTCTACTGACGACTAAACGCAAAGGAGGTTCCAAACTTGTCAAATAAAATACACCTGTCAACAGTGAAAAAAATACAACCATGAATATATTGTGGCACGATTTTTTGTACAATCATGGGCTTACGGTAAGAGTTGTCCGCTGATCCCATTGGATCAGTCGGTTAACTGCCTCCTAAAACTGGCGAAGACATGGAGAAGGGAATGCTGCGACCTCACAGAAAATTCATCTCCCGTCATTCGGAAGGGCGTGAGAATAGTACCCAATAGCCCGGTTTACCTGTTGCAGGTTTTCTAGGGTTTCTCCTGCATCTCTCTAGGTGAAACGCTGGGTAGGATCTTTTAACTATAGCCCGGGGGCCCTAGCCAACCCTTGGCTACCTTGCTCTACCATCCACATACCCCTTTTCAATTCTATTCCTTGGCTATTAAAGGGGAGTTGCCTGTTTACGGATCACTTTCATGTAGCCTGTTACCAAAAAGAACTTTGTATTTTTCAAATACGTGCCCATTGTGGCCAGGGATTGTTGGTCGACTCAGAGAAGCGGACATTGCTGGTGCGAGTCAGTCTTGGGTGAGGCTCGTACGACCAAATAATCGTCATTGCATAAACCGATAATGAGTAACGGGAGCTTGGAGGAACTGGATGAAGACGTTTACAGTTTGAACATGGGCGAGTTCGCCGTGAGTGTTATGGACTTTTGTGTCAGTAAACGTTGATGAAATATTAATGAAAATAAGAGTATGTTAAGTGTTACGAGGGTTGCGACGGGGAATAAACAAGAGAAACAGCGGAAGGAAAGAGGCCAGTAACTTTTAAATTTGTTTTTGTATTTTGTTGTTTGATAAGTTATAACATGGACAAAGGAAGATTTTGAGTCAAAGATAAATATGGGGTTGATGATAAAATATTGTTGGAACACACTTTTATCTCCTCTCAATATGAGAAGTAATACATTCATGAAATTTTATCGGCGACTATTGTATTTTAGTGATAAATTTGAATAAGCTAAAGTAGCTATGATCGATCATTGCACTTCACTGTTATTTAGTTCAACCTGAAGAGGGTTCGCATCAGGACCGAAACATGCAGCTGATTTTAAATTATAGTTTGTTATGTTTCACTATTTTTTTTATCTTACAGACATTAACAACTATTATATTATATGAAAAAATTGTAGTGACGGAAAACAAAAACTAATTTCGGGCAATTGGTGAGCTGTACCGGGCGGAACATTTCATGTCAATTAAACGTTTGTGTTTACTATACTATAAAAACGGGATATTCCTAGGACAAAAAGTTAAATAAAATATGTTTTTATATAAATAAATAATAAATAAAATTTACAAAAAATAAATGAATAAAAATGTGCAAAAAATGGATTTTTAAAAAAATGTTTAAATGAATCACAGCCGGTATGAAATATAGTCAAGTGTCCAAGTTCAAAATTGTAATATTTTCCGAGATAAGCAGCGCATAGTAGCATACAGCTTCCAATCGATTAGGCGGCTACAACTTAAACGGATCGTCTCGAATCTTTCGTAAGTTTGTTGGCTCGCCTGTCTGATAAAAAGGTGCTCGAGTTTGGCGCCACCTAAATCTGTCGTGATTGTTTCCAGATAAAAAACATTCTCAGGAACACTTCATTCTTCGCAGACGTGAAACCCAGAGTCGGCAAGTTGAACTTTGTCGTGGGCCCCTCTCCAGAACTTTCAAGGTAAAACCTGTAATGGAACTCGCAAACATTGCGACACGCGCTATCACATGTGCGCCTTCGTCAGGGTTACACCGAACTGGCTCTATAATCAACACAAGGTAACAAAACCAGTCATTAACGGCATACCGGACTCGTCAAAATTATCAATTAAGGTCAAATCTGGGATTTGTAAACTTTGAACTCACAAAAAAAACAATAACATTAACTAATACAACGAAAGTCTTGAGGCATACTAGGTTGGTTCCTTGCTTTATGTCGGGACAGGATCTCATGCGTGAGCGAAGAAGCCAACGTAAGGGATTAAAAGTCTCTAATTTCTCATCAGCTGACCAAACTACAATAATTCATTGTTGGATAGTCAGACCAAGTTATGAGTGGCCGATGTTAGCAAGTATAACTTTAAAGAGCTGTGAACATCAGAGGCGGACGCGACATGGACTCTGAGATCAGAATGGTGTAGGACGTGAAAGGGGGCAGTCGATTCTGGACGATCGACCTTCGAAGGTAAGAATTTAGGAAATAAGGACGCTTTGGCGTAGCGCAGCTTTACTGTTCCATAGCAGCAGTCATCAGGAAGAACACAGGTTTTAAACTTTATTAAAATAAAGTATCTATAATTTTAATAAATTATCGTCAATTTATTGGAACCTGTACTTTTCCAAAAGCTCTTAAACATAAGATTCGCTTTCTACATTTTTATTGCTCTAAAGAGAAAATTGCATTAAAATCAGTTCATTTCACGAGAGCAATTCTCCTCCGATACAAAAGTTAGGTTCAATGGATTACAACAATAGCGCATACCTCAATCAGAATTTTCACATATCACATCATTTCGTAAATCGAGACAATTTACAAACGTGATACATTAATCAACAACTATATTTGCAACAGAATGATATTCTCTGCCGTTGCAATGGGCATGTGAATAATGTGGAGCGATATTTGTTTAGTTATTAGTGTAAAGTGCGGATTGGGAGCTGGGCATGGCGTCAGTATTGTCTAGACATGATTCCGCCTCTAATCCCGAGTGATGGCATCTTGACACGTATGGATTAAACCTGGGTTTTCCCGCAACCACGCTCATCTGAAGAAAAAAAACTGGGAAACAGCGAAAATTTTTGGTACCACGTGGTTGCCTCAGCCAAAAAATCGATTGAAAAGTTCAATATTCCCAGTCGTCTCACAGAGGTCATGTTGTGAAGAATCGTCTCGTCAGTCTGGTCTCTCAAGTTGAAAGGGACGGATGGTCAATCTGGTCTCGGCAGCTAACAGCTAAAGGAGACGGGAGTGGAGATCGTTCGCGTCTCTGAATTGGAAGATCAATGTCCCACAGAGAAGCTGCGTTGCAAGGTACGCCGTCAAGCTTCTCAATCTTCGACGCCTAGAGGTCTGATTGCTTCACCGTACAGCCAAAATTTTGTAAACTTGCTCAAATAAATTCCCCAATACCTCTTTCACTGTCTTTTCATTAATTCAAATAGATCCGCCAAACAATAGTAAACGGAATATTTATTGGCGAGTGACATCGAAGGGAACATTCTGATTACGTGGTCGGAAGCGTAGGTCAATGCCGCCGAGAGTTCTCGAGATAAAATCCACCTTACACTGTCCATCTGTGTGTCAGAGTACAATTTTTATTCAAAAGCTAACTAATGCTTAAAATCTTTTTAAAAAAACACGTGTTTAACAACGGGAACTGAAATTCAGTCGAATCCAGTGCTAATAACTATGAATATTATTATTTCACAAACCGACAGACACTAAAAAAATATATACAAAAACTTGTTCGATGCCCGGCGTTTTCACGGATATTTGTATTAATCCGGTACAGTATTTCATTCGACACTTACCTCTTGGTCAAAACTTTTACCTTTCACATTTGCCTATCCCGACGGAATGTTTAATTCATAATAACCGGCATGATGACACTCGGTTCCTTAACCCAGTACAGATATACTGGTACCTAAAATAAGCATGCAACCGTAATAGAGTCTAAAACATCGCGGTGCACAGAGTGAAAATATCCCCGGCACTTTAACGGAAGTAAAAATACTCCTTATACAGTAAGAAAGTGAAAAATACGCCCTGTACTTTAAGGAAGTAATAATTCTTCCGATGTCTTAAAAGAATCACAAATACAACCTATGAATCTACCTATGTACCTATGAATCTAGTCATGCCTTGCATGACAATCAAATCGTCCTATCATATCTCTAATTTCCGTAAAATCGGTCACTAAATTAAAAGGCTGAAGAACACGACGCGTCAATTTATTTAAAACGCTAACTTGATAGATGTCACATACGTGCCCGGGAAACTTAAATATAAATAATGGTTGAGTGTATAAAACAAACTTTAAAACAACTAAATAGGCCAACTCTTCTATAGAATAAATATAAGTTATGTGCAATGACGTTATTCTTTGAAACTCTCCCTTAATATATTTCGTCGGCCTTTGCTATTATGAATACACAAAATTAAAAGCACACACAACCTCAAATTCTCAACAATTTCCACTTATATAATTCCGCCAGTCTTTGATAAATCTATTAATTTTTATCCATTATTCATTATTATTGCAAATTCCTAAAGTTCGTATTGCAAGGTATATTTGAGGGAAAGTAGAAATATACCAGGCTTACGCGAATATGTCATATTAAAATGCGGTTCTAAACAAAATCAAAATATTGAAACCTACATTTAAAAAAAAAGTCGTGTTGTTCGTCAATATCGTTCCACGTGTCCGTATTTTTCAGGGTGTAATTGATGAAATGCAATAGTATAATACTGTAAAATAATAGACGCATTAATGTGTGTAATTAAGTATGGCGTAAATCCCAGTCTAGTTAGTCAACGATTGATGCTGTCACAGATTGTCTGGCTTATTGGCATATTTCTACTGTTTACAATCGCATATTTAGTAAATAATTCCTCCCAGGTTTGTGCTAGAGGTTTCACGCTTTCCCGGTATTTTTCCTCTGTGTTCTACAGAGCTTTACCCCCCTCATTTGAAACTACACCAGGTCAGATTTTTGAAACTTTGAATTATATTTCTGCGAATATGCATATAACATTATGCAGGAATTTAATGATAACTCGACATGATACAAGCTATGAACTGTCGTTCCGAAGACGGATTCGGTTTCGGAATATCAGGTGTCGGTATCCAATAACAACCTCCACTATATCCCACGATGAACCACGTCCATTTAGTACATAGTCCAAGAAAATGTATTAAAATTTGTTTCTTTACGGTTCGACTCTCGGAGAAAGTTGTATTCAAAGTATCAAAATAAAACTTGTGTCAATAAGATTAGACTCGTGCTTAAAAAAATGAGTAATATGCCCATACTAAACAGTCGTCCTCATGGAGTCAATCTTCCGGTCATTTCTTGGATCAGCTAACTAGTAGAGTTCAACAGACATGGGCAAATAAAAAGTACTGAAGCTTTCAGACTGGACAGCCTACTTTGTGACATACAAACAGCAGCTTTATTTCTTCAAGCTTCCTTTACCAATATATTTTACTTCAAATTATCAGTCTCTACCACTTGGGTTTATTAATTCTCATTATCATACAATGGAAAACACTGGTTAAACTTATACACACTTCATTAAGTTGCAATTTAAGCATATAACCACATTTGGTTATTTAATTTTTACGATAATCATATTTCTCGGAATGTACACGTCCGCAATGACCTCATAAGACAGGCAGTTCCTCTACTCGGAATGTGTTCAACCAGTTAGGTTTCTTTCCAAGAAACCAGCCTCTCTCTTCCACTCTTCCAAGTACTCTTTGTCAGCGAGAAAGCATGTACATCTTCCTCCACAAAATATATTTTTTTGGTATTTGAACTAACCTAGCCCTTCTATTTCTGGGTGTATTTTGTGACACTATGCCTTTTTTCCTTGTTACTCTGAGAATCATTTCCGTTGTTCTTAATTTCTGCCAAGGCGATGACTAATGTCGTCAGCGGCTATCAACCGTCAGATTGTAAGGAATTTGTAACTTTGCATGCTGTCCTAGGTTTCTTTCGGGTTTGTGTAAAGTGACTTGGTATGTCTATTCTGCATCCATACAAGTTTCAGAAAAGCGCTTAGTATTTAGGCAAGGCTGTGGCCCAGTCAGTATGCTACGAGCACGATAGCGACGACCTTCACTTGCAAATACTCGTACGCCATAAACAAGAGCTGACAAAACACCAGCAATTACGCAACGCCCACCTTGCACGACGTCGACGAAAGTGATATTCTTAAGATAAGGGGATTGTTGCCGCCATACCCACGGCCTCTCCCAACTTGCTCACAATGCAACGATTCATTCGTCAACCTTCGAAACGAAACTCTTCGATCACTTCGTCACCAGAGATTTACAGTAGACTCGATTATCGGCGGTAAGGGTAGGGAGAATTGGAGCGGACAAACCAAAGTACAAGCCAAATACACTAGTATCATATTAACAGGGTTTATTTCTTATGTTATAAATCCCTAATTAAATATTGTACTGTGGTGCAGCCCAATGTGCCTCATTATAAAGTTTCTGAAGCGCCTATTGTATAATATTGAAGTAGAATGAAACAAGCTGTATGTGAGATATTAACGATTTTTTTAAATTGAAAGGCCCCTGGATGGCATTTTAAATAAAAAATCAATTTCGTTAATACCTCCCACACATGACAACATCGACCCGCAATGTGCAATTTGAATTTTAGGGGTTTCTCTGGTAATAGACAAACCAAGTGCCATCCACGTAGTGACCTCTCTCCTATAGAAACAGGGGATGCGGAAGAGAGAGCAACAATTTTTGCCAGGATAATTATGCCAAATATTAATAACAATACAACAGCGACAGTGTTAACAATACTCTGCAACAACATCAGTCATCTGCGAGATTATAACATTCTGTAAACAAAGGTAATTAATAATGTTTAATATATAAAAACGGCAATTTTTAAACTAAGTTAGTACAAAGTTTCCAACATGATAGTTTTTTCTTTCGTATATATTTTAAATAAAGTTAATTTTCAAAGAAGCCAGAAATTATATGCAAGATCATGTGGTAGTTTTCTCAGTGTGATTAGAGTCTTAGAAATGCCGCACTCTCGATACCTTTTCTTTAAAATAAGCTTGATTAATTCAAATAAATAACAGCAAGTCTAAACAAGTAAGCCTTTATTTAATAAATAGTGAACGGGTCTGTGTCATAGTAGGGCATGGCCCGGTTTCCGCGTGTTGAATCTGTAGCACCAGAAAGCGGCACTGACGAGCATTCCATGTGGTGCAGGTGTGTAAAACGGAATGCTGCGCAAAATATTTTATATTAAAATAATAATATGACAATGTTTAAGATTTTTAAGGCAAATCAATTTGACAATTTTTTGTGAACAGTTGTTTAAATATATTTTTTATTTAAATTCAGATGTATAATAACCCAAATCCAATTTTCTCCTAAGGAATTCCTCAATTAACGACAAAACGTTGTGTACTTGAATTTATACCTGTTACTTCATTAAATTCTTAATCTTGATTTATTATAGTTGCTTGCTGAACAGACGGTTTTCTCACTTTGTTGAAATTATTTCTAGTTATAGTTTTTCTGTGAAATAACTTATCAGACATCCGCGAGATATTAACATTCTTTTTTTAAAAAAAAAGATAATCGTAGATATAGTTACACAACAGACTTTCAAAACAATCTGATAAGTGAATGACGCACAAAACAAGATGGAGAAAGATTTCATGCATCATACTTTGAACCACATAGCAGAAGTATATATTTCAGAAACAACTAATTATTATATATGTAGGGTGGAGAGGGGAAAACTCACGTTTTTCATTACTTAATAACTCCGTTGTTTTATTGATAAGAAAAATAGTTTTCCATTAAGTAGTAACATTTTGGCATATTTTAATCCTATGTACAATAGGTTGGGGTGGTCATTAAAATGAAGTCCCTGACGGACGCAAATTCGGAGGCTCTCCTTTAAGCCCTGCACTGCTTTCCCCAACACTGTCCAGTCACCCAGGTTTTGATTAATGCATCACATCCATAGAATGTAGAGATTCTGACGAAATTACGTTTGATCACTCTTTTTAAGCATTCTGCAGAACAAAATTGCACAAAAAAACTTCTGCTAACTTCGATAAACTCTGCTCATCGTATTATATTACCCACAAAAATATTTAAGTCCGGGTAAAAAGAGCAAATTAATTTAATCACAAGATAAGCACATTGGATTTTATAACTTTCTGGCAATTAACATCACTTTTATGATCTTTAATTTCGGCCACATGTCTATAATCTCTCGGTTCTGTCAAATTTTAACACATATTATAACTCACATCAATTTATCCAATTTAATTTATTTTATATAGCCCACATTTTTTGCATAAATTTATTTGATTCAATTTGTTTATAAATATAACTTCACCGCGTCGTGTGTGTGCCGACTGAAAAGCGATGTGTCCCCCTAGTTATTGAATTATTTTATTATTTTAATTTTTCATCTTGCGTAAATATCTGTGTAAAGTGTGTGGCTGATACAAGCTTGGCCAGGTTCAGGTAAACAATTCTAGGAAGAAGTTTCCGTATAAAGATAGCCAGGTTCCAGGAAATCGCCCTGCCCTCCAGCATTTTCGTCATCCAACCCGGAAAAATTAAATGTATTTGGCTGTTTTCACCAATTGGGGGAGCTGTAATAAAAAAAGAAGAGGCGAGAGAAGCTAGTCAAAAATCTTTCACTTAAGTCAGAAAGTCATTCTTGGCTGAGATTTGAAGAAGGAACGTAGAAGAATGGAGATCTGAAAGAACCGGGCGTTACTCCAAGTCCTTTGGAAGCAATCCTTACTGGTAAGCCGTCGATAGTTTCTTGCCTGGGACTGTTGCAATGTAATTGTTTTGGTAAAAATTCATTTTTTCGAGTTTCCATCCTAAAATCCGTTAACCTTGGGAGAAAGAGATACCAGAAATATATGTTTTAAACGTAGTCCATTTCTTTTGTAAATATTTTGCTTTTAATTTTGTTTAATAAATGTAAATTTGTAAAGATTCATTTTCATTTTATTTAATGATCATGTGGTGTGCCATAATAGTCTAAATGCATTCGGTCTACAAAAGGAAGATATTGCCTCCACCAGCGGCAGAAAGGAAAACAAAATTATCTCAAGGGGGTTAGTTTTGTCAAAAGAAATATAAAATCTACGGAACTCCTACAAAGCAATTAATTAGGAAAGCATTTTTCAAAACAGGCCAATAAAGTATAACCTGTAAATATTATAACACTTCTCATAGAGGATTAAACCAACCTCAAAACCAGCGAAAACTTCATTATGATTTAAAAAATTGATTTATTTCCAAATAAGAGGTAACAAAACGAATTAGAGGTTTTGTGAGTATATTGGTAAGATCGAAATCAGTACACAAAACTGCAAGTACTAGAATATTTAAATGAGGCGGACGGTGATGGTTGGGGGGCAAATAAGCGACTAAAGGGAAAAAAGGAAGTAGACTTGATATGCACGAAGCACGAAAGTACAGTTTTTAAATTCAGAAAATTATTATTAATCAAATCTGGGTCAGGTCTGGGTAATCAACGAGTGTGTTAGACAGCCTCAGATGTGATAACCAAGACCTTCTGCTATACAAAAAGCCTCGGGTAATGAGATTGCGTAAATAAACAGCTGAAGTAGCTCAATGAAACACGAGGGACACAGGCGCCAATGTACAAAGAACGTATATGTTAATATCTGAATTGCAAAATTTACTTCAAAATAACAGTTAAATATTAGGATTCTACATTTTAAGTGCCGAACATGAATTGTATTACTATAAAACCCCTATAATTATTTCAATACTTTTTCTGATCGTAGTTGTTTAAACATGTGGGTAGTTCTCTTTCAGAAAGGACCTCACATATTTTTGAATCTCGTATACCAAACTCACTTAATGTTTTAGGTCATCAGATATAATACATAGTAGTAATATCAGTTTTTTATTGCTTGCATCATTGCAGTGAATCATGACAGGATGAATTGTGGATGAATCTGAGGTCTAATGGTAACCTTGAGCTGCTTCTTGTATTGTGAAAGCATAGTTTTCACTAAAATCCATTGAGATAACAGCTGTATTAAGAGTGGTTGCTCCCTTTAAATTTATTAAAAACAAAGTCTAGTTTAAACGAGGATTTTTGATTGCTTATGATACGTTTATTTGAAATAACTAACGATTTGACTACAGTTTAGAACTTCAAAGTTGTAAATCATCTGAATTGTAGACATTCGTGTAGAAATGCGAAGTACAAAATATAAACGCCTTCAGGATTCCTTGAATTTCAGAAAAAAAAATTAACGAAAATTTTATCGTCATCTTTGGAGACCGATACTTTTCTTTATTATTTTCGTAATCTGAGCATTAGGTTTATCATAGAAAATAATTTTCAGGATCTATTCTGTAATATCTGCCGCAATATGAAAGCTCAAAAGGGGCATTTTTGGAACGACGTCTACTCTGACGAACGGCTGCCTTCTGCGAAAAAACTCGTATTTCAGCCAGAAATGCATATTTCGAGCTGAAATTTTTCAGATGTTCATCTAAGGCCTCATAGTACAAACTAAAAATTTCATCAAAATCGGAAATGGTTGCTCGGGGATCGGTTCTGAAAACTAAGCCACATGACATGGAACGACGCATTTCCTATTTTTTAAGTGAAAAAAATCAATCAAGGAGTGAAAAAACCATTAATTTTATTTTTTCATGTGGTAGTGTATATCTTTATAAATAATAATTATAAAAAACTTTCGTCGTTATCCTTTTCCCTCACGATGATATTCCGCTTCGCGTCGATAGTGATATTTGATTAAAAAAAATTCATTTCACCACTTCAGAATTTTTTCAGACCACTTACAGATAGTTTATAGATACAATATTTTTTTTCTAACTTCCTTTCCTTTTGAAGTATTCTCATAAAAAATTTCATCAACATCGGTTGGTAAATAAGGAAGATATAATGTATTTTCTATGGGAGAACAAATTTCATTTCATCCGCCGATCGAAAAAAAACACGCGATTTCAAAAACTTTAGCAGGCTGTAAAACAAAAACCATTTGTGATAGAGCAGAAATATTTTATATCATTCCTTATATCCATGAAAGGAACAAACATGCCAAGTTTCATTAAAATCTGAGACCATGGGTGTCATTGCTGGGTTGAACTGACATGGAATGACCCTTATCATTACCTTGTTTTTGGCAATAAAGATTTATTATTGTAGGTATTTTCCACTCTTGCGATTCATCTTTATTATTGTATGATTTTAAATATATGAATAAATAAATTTAACATTTATATGACATCCCATTAATGGATACATATTGTCACTATTATATGCATTGAAAAATTATTTCACGTCAATAAACATCCAATGTTTTACTTGGTATACTTTTTAAAGTTATACCTACTTCAAATCTATTTCGCTTTCCGCCAACTAAATCTTCTCATTTATAAGTGTTGTATTAAAATTCATTGTATTTCTGTACATTGTACACAGAAATTGTTTGGAGAACACCATCATTATTCTATTTAAAAATTTGTAATAAGAGGATAATTTTCTAAAAATACGAGGCATCAAAATGGACTCAAAATGTTTTTTTTATAATCTATTACTTTTTTAACATATAATATGGTACCAAAAATGCCGTCCGAAACCTGTAATAACAAATAAAGTTCTCTCTGTAAATCAAATAACAACTTGATAAAGCAATTCATCAAAGCCTTACTAAAACAAGAAATATGTTTTAAATACATCTGTAACCAATTTCGAGCCTTATCAAACCCCCAAACTGTGTATTTATTGGACAATAGAAATCTTCTCCAATATGGCAATTTTGATTTAAAAAAATGGAAGTCGAAAGAAAAGAAGCAAGTTTCTTGGTAATGAGAACACAAATTAATGGCCGAGAACATGCTGTACAAGTACAAAACTTTAAGCTGTTCTCTTCCTAATTTCACATTTGGAGAATTTCATGAAAATTTGGATGCTGTTAGCGAATACATGTGTGAAAGAAATGGAAAGTCTGTACCAAGAAAAATGGAGTAGCTGACTTGCTTAATGATTCACCGAGATGAAATTCATACAGAACATAAAAGGGAAAGTTCGAAGCAGAGCATGAGCGTTCCAAATAAATATCGACACTTAAAATAATATTGTATTCTTACATACTTCCGGTCATTATGAGGGAGTGGCTACAAAAGGCATTACGTAATTCATAAAAATTTATTAACAATGCTCTGAAAGGAAAGTTCGCCGAATGTAGTAGCAATTTTAATAATAAATTAAGAAGTGATCAGTACTCCGCATTCCTCTCGAGACTCTACTGCTGAGCTATAAGAAGCGTAGCATAAGTCAAAATATTATTTATAAAACTACACCATGACACAATCCAAATTATATTTCACCCCTTCCACCACATCGGAACTTGTATTTACACCGATTTTATTTTTGTGTTGGCTACTAATCACAATTTTAGTCTGCCTGTAGGCAAAAGCTCGGATTAATTATATTGTCCTTTAACACATTTCCCAAATGATCCATGTTCTCAGTCAACTTAGCAATGCAACTGAAAATGTTACTGTGGGTATTTATCCTCCCCGGCTAACTCTAAATTTTTCTTCCACTTATTAATTGCTTGTTCTACCTCCTATGTCTGTTACAAATTCTAACCACGTTACATTCCGTCGCTTCCGACATTCGGTGACTCATCAACTCTGCGCTTCACACAGCGTATCCAGCAAACTAACCTTCAACAATTAAGGTCAGTACGTCGAAAGACAAAAAGCGTACACCAAAAATGACGCCAATACGCAAAAATTATATTTATTGTTCCTTCCTCAAGTGCAACAATGAACTATCATTTGAATCCGACATTAACAGAATTATCGGCAACCGTCATCGCAGAATATTCATGACTTCATGCTCTAAATTCTTAGGTCTCCTACTGAATAATAAAATAATCCTGACTCATCATATTAATCCATTACTAAAGAAGCTCAGCCCAAGCAAATGTGTATTAAGAATTATGTTCAACTTCAATGATTCTTAAACAAGAAAATTTTACTTAGCACATGTTCATTCCGATTTGATATATTATGGGGCAATTTAACAGGGCAAGACAAGGTATTTGCTGCTCAAAAGCGTGCTGTCCGAACAATATGAAGTCACTTCACAAATCTTGGTGTAAAATTCTCTTCATAAAATTGGATATTTTCACTCTGTCGTTAACAGTAATTGTAATTACAAATCGGAACTTTTTGTTAAAGCCCGACCTACCTTATGCAGGTTTTCTAGGGTTTTCCCAGTATCTGTTTTATGTGAAACACCGGGTTGGATCCTTAAAATATAGCCCGGGGGTCCTAGTCAACCTTTGGTTATCTTGCTCTACCTTCCATATCCCACCCTTTTTCAATTCCCTTCCTATGCTGTTAACTGTTATACCCCCCCCCCCCCACCCTAAAAAAAATTATTCGTGATTTAACAGAATCTATACAAACTGATGTAAATTATTGTAAGTTTCACAGAATGGTGTTCACTATTCAGGCATTTTAAAAATAACCCACAAAGAATACAACAGTTACAAATAATCTAAATCAAATTAAACCTGAGCTAACTGTATTCCTTGTTAGCAACTACTATTCAGTAAAACTATTTATAGAAGAATCTGAAATTTGGAACTACTTAAATAGACAGTATGGACCATTTATCAGCAATATGTGTTGTTGAAATAGACATTACTAACATTACTAATATAAATAAACAATTCAACTAATTTTATTTTATAGTGTATTATTGGTTCAAAATTTAAATTCCCTATTAACAACAAAAGTGAGTGATTTTATGAGCAATAACACTTGTTTGAAATTATATTATAAGAAAATAAACAACAATTTACACCCTTTTATATTTCTCGTTCTTGAAGCTTGACTATTATTATTTCCTAAATTCTTACATCGATACCAGATTTACTCACTAAACTTCAACTTGCCACGTTAAAAGAAATATGCTAGTCAATACCAGCATGAACATATTGCTCAAATAGTTTTAGTAATACTATTAACCCTTTACAACCTTTTATTTTATTACTACTTTTAATCCTAAAATCACGATCAGTCATCAAATGTGCAAAAGCCCAGACCAACAATATAAAAATAAACACTGGTTTCTAACGAGAAAACACTGATTCAGCTTTACGAAATCTGCTAAACTACATCTAACCAGGAAGACATTTAATGATCGAACATGAAATCCTAACCATTGATTTTTAGTAACTTGTTTAATTCTCCATCAATAGTCAATGATAAGTACCTCAGTCTCTACCCCTGTCTAGAAGAGTTTGATAAACCCGGATAGGGTTTTTCGCCTCCCCCTCCAACAACGGTATTCAGTGATACGTGTTAAATCAATATCTTCTATTTTACGATTTATAAGATTTCTACCATGTCCAACATTAAAATTTATTTCTACTCAAATGTTGAAGGATCATAATATTCTTGAGCAATAAAAAATCAATAAAGTGACATTTAAAACTTATTAAGGAAATATTTAACGACCCGGAGTAAATTACACACAATATTCTGAAACACGTTGTGGAGATGTGTTTGAGAGTTTTCTGTGTCTTACCTAATGCATTATTCAGAAGAGCGAGCAATGCGAGAGCCTGTCTGTGGTGTTCGTGCTTCTCTCTCTCTCGCTATCTCTCTGTCTCCCTCTCTCAAGAATGAATGGAGCATTCCACAAACGCCGAGTTCTCGTTTCTTTGGAACGGATCTATCCTTTGTTTTCGAAATCTTTTGTCCAGCAGAGAGATTAAGCCTTTAGATTCCATCGTTGGACCGATGGGCCGACAACATTGTTGCGCACGGAAATAGTTCAGGTTTCGCTCATTAACTATTTTAAAACTAAGATCACGAAGTGATTAAGTCATAAAATAGGCCAAAGAATAGAATTGAAGTGCCCGATATAGAGAAGATACATATTTAAAACGAATGCACACAAAACTTACTGAAAAGTACACGAGAATATGAAGTTGCAGAAAAACTAAGCTTATTCATGCGGTATTTCTCCATTGTATTTAAATGTTTCTAGTGAGAAGTTTGATACTATCACATTTCAATTTTATATTTTTCCAGTGAACAGCGAATATTTATTGTATTGCAAAATTACAATAATCGTTTAATTTGCTATAGGATACAATGTAAATGTCAGAATTAGAACTTCGGCTTCCAAGTTTCAGAATGTGGAAAGACGTACAGTATGAGTAACTTAAAATTAGAAGGACGGCAAGCATAGCTAAAAATTCGAAAGTTATTTGTTTACTAATGAAAAGCTTCTGTAGACTGAAATTCAAATAAATTGTTGTTAGTATAATAGTTATCATGGGAACATGGTTACTGACATATCATTGGACTTTCGGTCTCGGGATTTTGCATGTATACAAGTAGGCTCTTTTAGATTTTTATTTTCATTTTCAAATTCATGCTACTCTCCAAACTCAACAAATCGAAAATGCCTGGCCTATTACTGCGTGTCGTTTACGAACATACACGTTTAGTCACTTGAATTTTAACACTGCTTGGTAAACAAAAATATATTATTATTAGCCTTACCACGTGATTATATTTTGTAGGTATCAGCCTAAGAAATATTCTCACACACGTTCTAGAATTTTTTACTTTCATACATAAAGTAGACTGATGAGTCTGAACGCTGAAACGCCAGGAATTGATAACATTCCTGCGGAGCTTCTAAGATCATAGGGACAGTTCAATATGACGATTAATAGAGGGAAAACCAAGGTAATGGAGTCAAGGGGAAACAGTGGAATAACAAAGGCTGTTCGATTTGGAAGGGATATTTTGAAGGAAGTTAATGACTTCTGCTACTTGGGCAGCATAATAACTAGTGATGGTAGAAGTATAGTGGACATAAAGAGTAGGATAGCATAGGCATGGAAGGCTTTCGCAAAAATGAGCAATGTACTTACGAATAATATTAATATTAGGAAATAACTAAAAACGTTCGTATGAAGTGAAGGGTGCGAAACGTGAACGATAGGAGTGCAGACAGAAAATGAGTTAAATCTTTGGAAATGAGGCTGAAAATGAGATTAGACTAGTCTTAGAACTGATTATCCTACCAATAACAAACACACAAAATCTTATACATTTATACACAGATGTGTTGTGCAACAATATTGTAACTAGTGTTACGCTATTTTTAATTACCATTCAAATAGATCACATCTTCAGCCAAAAACTCTCTCACGCACTAACTTAATTGGTGACCAAAGAATTCGTCTTCACGGAAAAACCCATCCCGATTTAGTGCGTAAAATATCACTCGATAATTTGCCATGTGGATTGACAATTCAGCTAAATTCTTGCATCGCTAAGCTAGGTTAAATCACGTTATACTGTAACGACAAATAGATTTTAGAAAGGTACGAATGGAATTTGCGACAAAACAATTCTATCCCTTGTTGACTATTGAACTAAGAAATGCATACGAGCAGTCCCAATTAATCTGTACCGGTAATAGACTTCTAATTGTTTTGGTTGTTCCTCGGACACCTGCATCAAGGCCAAGGTCACGTGACGTCACTTGATGCTTTGTTGCCACGTCCAACGTCGCAACAGGTACTAACTCAAGTCAATGGAACTAAATTACTTGCCACATAACCAACTAATTCCCTTCGAACAAATTGGGTCGGATAGTGGAGCACACAATTTTCGTTATGTCTATTTTACGGACGGCATTCCACAAAAAGAAGATTATATTAAATAAGAAATAGGAACGCCAAGTGATCAAATAACAAGAGGTAATTAACCTCTACAAATTTTCTATATACTAATAACTTTCCAATTTTTCGGCTAATGTAAGAATAACAAATTAATGACCTGCAGAAATTCATCAGGTTCCTGTCCATCAAATTCAGTTACATCATTGAATGGGAACATTCGAATAGAATAATTCGTAAAGTATTTTATTTATAGGGTAAAGGTGCTATTACGAGAGGCAATATTTGCAACATATATCAAATATCTTATAATAATGGTAATTTTTGTCCCAATCGTGTAGTTGTGTGGGAGAAATTACTCTCACCTCAATGTAGACAAGCACTAAGTAATATTCCCATTATATTACTTCATATTTTAACAAATTTTTATGTAGTCGAATTTCTTTTGATTTTATATTTTTCACAAAGTTGGATAGTATTTGTACTAATTAAATAGTAAAAAATTATTTCCTGAGTTATTGGCAGTCTTTTTATTTATTCTAAGTAATGTATTTGAATAGATTTGAAATATAGACTTCAAATAATCTCATCTTTCTATTGTAGAAACAAAATACAGCAAGCAAATTAGTTTTTCTGAAACTGGTGTCACTACTTTCATAGACTAAATTAACAAATCACCCATTATTATGCTTTTCCACAAAGCTAACCATTCCTTCAGAAAAGTGAATGCTTGAATTCAATACACGAAATCTTACATTCTAAATTCTTCTTGTTTATAATTTAATTGTAACTGTAATGTATTGTGAGAATATATTTGAAGTGTGTCGTTAACCAATCGATCCTGTAATTTCTTGTTACACATGTTCTTTGTGATTAAAAGGTTTAAACATGTCATTCGTTATAAATATTCAATTTTGTAATCCATAGTTATTATAATGTGGTCATTGGATGCTTATATTAATATATAATTTTCTGAACTATGTTTTCATTCTAACAGTTGTATGTGTGGTAAACTAGCAATAACTCAAACATTTTTATCCTCACACAATGCTTTGCATAATTTACTTAAAATTTTAAGAATTCAGTTTAAGGAAATAAGTAGCATAATAAGTTTCAATATGTATAGGGAGATAGATATATTAAATATAACACTTAATGAATACCCTATCAGAATAATCTATTTTAGATTTGAGCTTCATAATGTATTTGCTATAGATAAAAAAAATGATTACATGAGAATATACTGTGAATTTCACACACTTCCTTTCTTCTATAAGACAAACTTAATCGATATAGATAAAACTGTAATTAATCTATAGTTGTATGACTGCAAATAATTTTGATAAGTGCAGAAATTGGTACTCTCAATTGGTCAACATATGTAGCTGGTTTGATACTTTTATGTGGACAAGCACCAAGGTAGTTTAATTCCTCAGTTGCGATTCACTTGACTTTTCTCCAATTTATGCTATAGTCTTTTCTATCCCAAGAATGCACATACTTACTCTCCCTCTCTGAAAAGAAGTGGGCAATTGGGTGCACGGTTAGAGGCTCACAGAAATCAGTAACGAGTTCAATAGTCGTATTATTATTGTGAATATGGCATTCTCCTATTTGATCTGATATAATTCAAATATGCGAAAATATTATAAGTCCCTCACCTTTTATTATCAGTCCTGATATTCCAATGGCGAGTAAATATTCCAAAATATGCAAACACATGCAAATACACAACTCTTGAAATGCTTATCACTCGAATAAAACTTTTTGAAAGTTTTGGGTCACGAATTAACGTTGTATATCACTGATTTTAACACTTTCGATCTTTCACCAGCCACTCACGATACGCATTCAAACTCTAATGCAAATAGGAGAGCTCCGTTTCCGGCAGTCATTTATGGGTGTGGCTAACTTACGAACTTCACCGAACGGTACCGAAAAATACCGAGGTCCGAGCAGTTTCCATTGGATACTCCGTTTCGTAACCAAATTTAAACAGTAATAACTAATTGTTCGGTAAATAATTACCCTGTTAATCAGTATTACCCAATCTTTTTTATCACGCACCGCCTAAGTCTTCGGTTACATCCGTGGAACATATACACTTTGTTTACATTAAAAATTAGAATTATTCACAAAATGAAGCGTAATTACTACCCCTTCAGGAAAAAAACTTGGGTTTTAGGAAACAATCACTTGGAAATTATTAAGAAGAAACAGTAACTACATTTTTTAAAAAACATAATGGACAACGAAAATTTTGTAAAAATTAATTTGTATGTATGATTTTTCTATAATATTCTACATTATAGTAATTACAATAATTGTTTAAAATTTCATAATTCAACGTGAGGTGACTTAATAGATTAGTGTACCAAATTTAATTATATCCTTATGCTTGATGCTCTCTACAGAGAGATAATATTATTCATCTTCAGTCCCTAATTGTAAAGGTGGCCATAGTAATGCGATGCATACCATAGTAATCGTCCAATACAGTAGATAGTATTACTTCACTAGTCACAGTAAAAAATACTCTCCTAGTAAAGTAGAGGTTATATTAGGTAAGCATGGAAGGTTGCATCAGACCAGTCTAGGGACTGACGACTAAAAGCATTCAAGTGTGGCTCTATGATTATTAGGACACTTGGCGATACCTTATTTTGAATAGAATAGATCAACAATTTTTTATTTTGTACAGGTATAACCCTAGCAGGCTGTTGGCTTTTGAAGACTAGGCGAGATCATTTTCGAACTCCCCCCCCCCCCCACTCCATTAAAAACCATCTATCTGCCCACATGGAGAGCGTGAGACCCACGTTGGGAAACACCGTTGTTAATAACTCTAAAAAAATCCGTTGTCCGATTTCTGACCTACCTCATAATTTTTCGTCTGTTGAACAGAACCATTCGTGAAAATGACTACAAAGATATCAATAAGTGTAATTCTTCACGAACAGTTGATTTCCGACCGCTGCGTCCACTTGAATACTTGGATACAAATTTTGTATATACAGAAAATATAAGTCCAGAACTTGTCCTTAAAAATTGCATTCTTACAGTTCATGTCCCAGAAAGTTCAATATTTGTTTCTTTATACACTCCATTACACAATTTATTTCAAGCTATTTTTTTCAGATTCAGTACTTGTATTAAAAATTTACAAATTAAGTTAATTCAGTGATTTCAAACAAGTACGAAGGATTGACAATTACAACGAAAAGATTGAAGATCAATTACAATTACTTTACTGTCTGATGATTACCATCAACTCTATCCCTTCATCGTTTTAGCTTCACTCTGGATGCGACTCTCCATCCATGCATTCATTTCCCTTCTGGAAAATCTGTTTGTCGGGCATTCTCTTGTCTTTGTTGTGCAGGCGAGTAAAGAAGAAAGCTGAAGTGAAATTTCGTGACTCCAAATCTCAAAAATCGCTCTTTTCTCATAACAGGCAACACTCAGAAATAGCTCTGCGTTTTAAGATATTAGCTTCTTAAAAATCGCTCAAAACAATACAGATTGGCATTAACACATGACTAAAATATTATGACGAAAATACAGTATCATAGAATTTTGAATAGCATGGATTAAGTTGATAAGGTCGCCAATACATCCTATGCTATTAGAAATTGTAATCCATAAGTAGTATCGCACATAAAGATTAGATAGTAGTTTTCCGTAGTAAGGCTTCAAGATGTAATGACAAAATAACTCAGCTAAAGGTAATATTCGGATATCCAGGAGCAAAAATAAATCAGATTTGTACAGGTACATTGTTTCAAACTTCCCAACAGTTCAATGTGATAGGGTTAAAATTATTAGAAAAACTGCTTGTGTGTTCTATGCAAAATAAGGGCATTCCAAAAATCTTTGGTCCAGCGGCAAGAATTTCCGTTAGGATGCGATTTGAGTGTGTGAATTGAAAATGGTAACCACAAAACAAGGCCCAAACGACAAAGTGATTTGCGAAACAAATTTCAACAAACTACAGAAAATTAATCAATACGAGAATTAAATTAACATTGCTAGAACGTCCCAAATTGTCGCAGTTGATATTTTCTTCCTTATCCGAGTCTATGATACAGCAAAACAAGGAAATACAGAGACAAAGTGAAATATTCTATACCCAACTATACACACACACATATATAAGACATAGACTATATATATATATAGGCAAGATCTTAGAAAAGTGTCGAATATTTTGAGAGGTGGTAACCATCAAAACGAGAAACATGGGTCCGGAAACGCATACTTTCTGATATCAGTACACTTGTCCATACTGGTTCAAGACGTTTCGTTGTGAACAGTGTTCAGGTTCTCTATCACTCCACGAGGTGAGCAGTGGAAGTTCTCGGTTAATCCACACAGCTCAGATGGAGGATCATGTGCGGTGATGGAAGCTGCAGAAGACGTGAGTCAGCCCCTAGTGTGAGTGGTACTACTTGAATAATTACTGTATCCATACAACCTTCAGAGCGTAGAGTTCTATCAATGGCTCTTGAAGAAGTATGGTGCAGATCCACTGTTTTCGATGAAGATTTTATTTACCAAAGAGGCAGGGTTTACAAGATATGTCGTTATGATCTTTCATAACCAGCAGTTGCAGGAAGGAGGCATAAACATCAGGAGTTCTTGGTGATAAATTACTAGATCAAATGGGGCCCTCTATCATAAATTTCTTGTTATTGCCTATTTTGTTGAAAGATATGACATGTCAGCAATTAGTAGAGAAGCAGTTTATGCAATGTGCGTGAACAATACAGGCCCCACACCATGGCCTCCCCGTTCCCCAAATTTCTATCGCCTTGATTTTTGGTTATGGAAGTTATTAAGCCACCCTAGTCTATGATGTCCAGACAATAAAATATTTTACAATTTACTTTTGCAGCCCCTGTTTAAAGCTTCCTATCGCCTTTAATTTTATTTATTTATTTTCGTTTTGAAATCTATATACAACAACAACAAGCAAATATTAGATACGATACAATGACGTGATACAATCGCATGAAACAGAAACCCAACGGTTTACTATACAATAGTTACTTTTGGAGTCTTACTTGTGATAATAATTAATTGATTAGAGAAATCTATGAGGTAAGTCGAGCGGTGAAAGTCTATGTAGCCTTAGAATGTTTGCACTATTATCTAATATATTAGAATTGTGTTCAAGGTTACTTAAGTATTTTTCACTATACTTCGTGATAACAGTTTTAACCGTATCAACTTTAAGGTCCCTCAAAATGTCTGCGTTTCTTACAAAATATGGTGCATCACACAATAGCACTTTACACTGAAATCTTTCCAAAATTTGGATGTTAGAGTTTGCAGCTGTACCTCACAGCTGAATACCATATGTCCAGGTGGGTTTGAAGACTGTGTTATAGATGAGGAGCTTGTTGTCCTTAAATAGATACTAAAACCGTAAATATATTTTCTACAAAAAAAATATATATGCATATGTGTGTGCTAGATTTGTACTTGTTGGTTTAATTTTTTACACCCGTTACTATCCAACCTGAGTATAGAAAACCTTGTCGTAACCTTAAAAACATTTTTTATAAAAATAATGTTATTGTCAAATTGTAAAATTAAGTTGACAGTATAGTTATTTTTCAAATATGCACAGAATTTATAATTAATTTTTGTTATATTCCAAAACATTTACTGTAAGAATATTAGTGCTAGTTAAATAATTTTACTTTGGCATCTAATAAACCCAATTCAGTTTAACATGAAGTTCTTTCTTTTCATTTTTAATATTTAGATTCAATTTAGTTTATCGTTAAAATAATAAATAACTATTTAAACTGTTTATTTTATTACTCTCAAAATACTAAATAAATTTACATTTCCAAATTTCATCTAGTTCATTTGTTATTCACACATAATTATAGTTTTCGAAATAATTTCCTGGATCACAGCAAGTGCGCACACCCAATGAACTTTTTCATCGTTTGCATGTATCCACAACGTTGGCTATTGTTTGTAAACATCCGCGCTCATAAATGGCGTGCAAAAAATTAATAGTAGTTTGCAACACAGCACAGAGTTTACAGTGCGCGCATTCACTCCGGCTGAATCATTTGACGTATTTTTGGTAACATTTTTATTTACTTTTTAAAAAGAATATATCATGAACTGTAATTAATTTATTATCGAAATAGAATACGAATTTGTTTACTTCAGAATACTACATTTTACATTAAAGTCACGGTATCAGATGGAGCTTCAAAAAAGTTGAATTACTGGTTATTTAAATGGAATGGTGGCTAAAGTCATTAAATTGATGAGGGTAGGAAGATAAAAGAAAGCAGGCAGAATCGGAGACGAAGCACATAAGACGTAAGGTTATGAAAAGTATAATTAACATGAAATTAACCGATATTAGTGTTTAATCAATAGTTTTTTGGAATCATTTAAATTAGTCGTAACCAGGAAGTCAAATTTCATGGGAGGTTCATAATAAAATGCCAGAAATAAATAAGTTTGGAGTCGAAGTAATAGTTTCAGGGGTCCTAAGGTGATTTTCAAGTCCCGATTCAGTCTTCCAGAGGATTGTGGGTTAATAAATTGTATGATAATATAACGTAAAGGGAGAGGGTGAAGAAATTTTTATTGCTTTCAACTTTAAGGTAATGCAATTTATGCCGAGCACGATTAGAATACAACAGGGGTTGTCTATTCAATTCTACGGTGAGGATTTGAGATCATGTTTATCCAACGGACAGCATTATGTTTACGTCTGAAGGGTGTGTTCACCAAGGAATTGATTTAATCTTGGTCCAGGCAATAAATCTAAAAATGTTGCTTATAGACATAGTTTGAAATAAATTAATAAGTTTAAAAGACTTTAATGCTTTTCAATAGCTATAAATAAATAAATTCTTGGGAAGTTGACGACAGAGTACGTCGTCGAAGAGTCGCGTCTTAAACGCAGTTGTACCCGAGTGGAACCCCGAGAACTATTCTGCTATAAATAAATTAATTTCTGCTTTACACTATCGGTACAATTAATTCATATTCCCTTTTAATTGAAGACGGGAATAAAGGAATATCCATGCATACATCAGATAAATAAATATTGTGTACAATCACTTGGTGTTATTAAATAAAGTAGTATTGTTCATTAAATATTAATTCATCATTATTTATAAAAGAAATCTACATTGTAGCCTAACAAAACTATAATTTATACTATGTGTACGGTAGTGATTCAATCAACTTCACAAATAAACAAAGGGCTGCAAAACGTAATTATCACATATAAACCGGCGTTTTTGTATTGTATATACTGTATCGTTATCGTCCTAACTGATAATCTGTACGATAAAAGTTTTTAAAATGATAATAAAAAAACCGGCGTTTCCCAACGTGAGAAAAATTTGAAATTGATCTCGTTAATTAATAAAGAAAATACTCGTCTGCTATGATTATATTTGAATAAAATGAAATTTTGTTGATATCTCAATTTTTAACCGTCCGTTGTATAGAAAGTTTGTAATAGCCAGTATTGGATTTGAGCTTAATATAAAATCTCTCTGCAGCAAGCTTCAAGCACAATGGTCTCACAAATCCAGACGCTATCGCACATTGAATCCTTAAATTATTAAACATTTAAGTAATAATTACTAAACATAAAACTGTTACATAAAAATCTTTCATATTACTTATTTTGTATGAATTACGGTTGTCTATTATGTTTTGAAACTTAAAATAACGGTTTTTTACTTAATTATCTGCTAGTGGTTGCTTACTAAAGGCTAAATTTTTGTCTTGAACAAGTTGTCTTTATGTTTGACTTGGGAAAATTATTATTTTGCACATGAATAATTGTATATTTTACGTAAGGCTTGTATTAAGTTTAGGGAAAATGTGCTAAACAGTAAACTAATCGATTCTTCAGTGAGCTTCTATCTTTAGGCTTAAGTCTTTGTCTTATCATATTTAGCTTTTTATATGTTTTGCTTTATTATGGTACATATTTGTATATTTACAACGTAAAAATTGGTTGACAGGAATGGAAGCCGATGGTAATAATCCAGACGAAACTGGAGGAACCTTGGTAAGAGTTTCTCCTACAGATTCTGAAAGTGATGAGGAGACGAATGGTGGCAGTAATTCTAGCGCCGACGAAAGAAATATGCAACACAACTTTGACACTGCTCTACCTGTCAGGCATTCGTATCTGGGAAACGACTTAGAAGAGTTAAGAGGAAGAACTGTATTAGAAGATGGATCCATTCAAACATTACCGATTTTACGTCAGTCGGGATTAATATTAGTACCTGGACAGACACTACCACTCACAGTATCCAACCCAACAACTGTGTCCATGTTTAGAAAAATTATACAAGCAGACAGAACCTTTGGAGTTGTTGGTATGCTTCAATTGTATACTTCTGCACCAGAAATGTCTAGCGTCGGTACCACTGCCGAAATATATGAATTTCAAGATGAAGAATATGAAGGGATTCGCATTAAAGCTAAAGGACGCCAGAGATTCACAATCCTGGAAACTCAAAGAAGCTCAAATGGGAGCTTAATAGCAAAAGTTAAAATACTACCTGAAGTAATACTTCCAGATCCCTTATTAGATATACATATTACTTCACTGAATCGGTACAGACAACAGGGTAAGCGTTTATCCTGTAATTCGAGGGATGCCATTCTGACACGGTGGCCTGCCTGGGTCCATTCTCAATATCAGTTTCATTATTTGATTCCTAGAATCATGAATCACCTAACACATTTGCTCGGTGGTGAAAATTCTGTTTCCATACCGTCTGACCCAGTGGAACTATCATTTTGGGTGGCACAAAACATGTCATTCACTGATGAGCATAAATTGAAACTATTAGGAGTAAATTCAGCTGTGCAACGTTTAAGGATAGAACTGAAAATTTTAGATTCGTGCAAAATTTTGTACTGTAATGGCTGTCATTCAAAAGTTGCAAGAAGTGAGGATGTATTTTCCATGTCAGTTGAAGGTCCACAAGGAACATATGTCAATCCAACTGGATATGTACATGAAACCATCACCGTGTACAAAGCTCAAAGCTTACGTATTTTGGATGATAACCCTGTAACAGAGTATTCCTGGTTTCCTGGCTATGCATGGGTGATTGCTGAATGCAGTCAGTGCCAGAGGCACATGGGTTGGAGATTTACAGCTGTTAAGTCAGGATTGAAGCCAAAAAAGTTTTGGGGTCTTTGTCGACAGTCATTATTAATGCCAAAAATAGATTCTAATAAATCCATATTAGTGATGTAAATTTATTTTTCTGAATGTACATAATAACTTGTAGTGTTAGGTACCTTGAAGTAATTTTACGTAACCACTGTGAAACCTATTTTGGAAAGTTGTGGGAGAAACTTCTTTGTGACCTGATTATTAATAGTGATATTAATCATACCTAAAGACTGCAGATACTAGGAGGACAAACCTATTTTTGTAAATGATTTGCATTTTATCATTGCTTAAAGGAACCAAAAGTCTGACATTAAAGCCTGCCCCATGAATTGATAGCGGAAAATAGGTATATAATTATAAAGCATTTAGAAATTTTCTTTGTTTCTGATATTGTATAGTATAAAATTAATTTCTGCAATAATATTGCAGGTTTTCATATGTACAAGTATGTTCTAAAGAATTGTTTTTGTTTACGGTTACTTCTAATTTGTGTTGAATGTTATTTTAATGAAGTTTAAATGATCAAATACAATTAAATGAATACAATATTAAGTATATTTTGAAATGTATATATATATCTGTGTAACTATTGAGGCTACGGTGAAAATTTACAAATTTATCCTTCATCACGAGGAGAAAAGGACACACAATTATATATAGAAAAGAAAAAAAATGTGAATGTCATAATAATTTATTCATTTGGATAGATGTCACCCAGCTGGGAAGCAGTAACATGTCAAATTATTGAGAGCCTTAGCCCACTTCTTCAAGACTCTGAATAATTTATTATGACAAATTGGTTGACAACTGGTCAGAGAGCTTCAGCTCTCAAAAATTTAACAGCTGATGTCTACTTTCAATTTAAGGTCAGTCAGCTGATATATATGGTTTTGAGTGTTTACGAAGGAAAGTAAAAATGATAATCTGGTACTAACATGATGTATATAATATTTTCTGCTTAATCTATGAGGAAAGAGATTTTCTTACAATTATGTAATGATTCATAATTCTACTTTTCTAAATTATGCAAACATCATTGAATATTTCAGTTATCAATTATTGTTGTAAACATTATCATATATATTTTTAAATGGTTGACTGTTAACCCTGTAATTGTAAATATATCTGAATGTTATTAAAGAAAGAAGTGAATACAGAAAACAATGATGTCTAATGTATAACATTATATCAGAAAAAAAGCAGTATAATCAGTTTTTGTTGGTGTATAAATTCAACATCTAGTGAAAAAGTTTTGTCTTAGATTAAGCTAATATTTACAACTGCCTTTTCTGTCCTTATAAATTGTTTTAATAAACCTGATAATGTCATCTCCTGATGCATATGTGTCAGGAAATGACATTGTCAGGTTAATTAAAGCAATTAATAAGGACAGGAAAGAGACAGGAAGTTGGTGACCTACCTGAAGTTCACAGATGGCAGGCACCATGTGGTTCCTGAATTTTCCGAGGCACTGGCCCTTCATTAGAAGGTTAGGAAAAGTTTTCCAGTGACAGCCAACCATCGGCATGGTGCCTGCCTCTGAGAAATTCAGGTAGGTCACCAACTTTCTATCTCTTTCCTGTCCTCATTAATTGTTATATATATAAAATTTTGAATCAGAAACAGCATTTGTAATTAAAATACAAGAATTAAATAGCTGTTTCTCTTTATGTGTTTTGTAATTGTTTTTTGGCTCTCTATATATCATAATGAGAATAATTTTTAACCAGTAACCTGCATTACTATAGGAAGTTTAATGACTTCTGGGTGTAACCTAAAAAGATAGTTATAATCACTTATATAATTTGAAGTAAAATATATATCAAATAGTAAAACAAAAAAGTTATATGTAAAGGGTAATGAATTTTGTCGATTACCATTTTATGCTGCAATTCAGCTAATTATGAGTGCACATCAACAAATATATTAATGAAGGAGTTCATAGTCATTTGAGTTTTTGTGTCTGCAGACCAAACTGACAACTGTGTCTATAGTATTAATAGACCATTTTATATTTTAGACATTCTACAAATTAATTTGTCTTACATTAAAATAA
Organism: Eucriotettix oculatus; assembly: GCA_034510155.1. Taxonomy (NCBI): domain Eukaryota; kingdom Metazoa; phylum Arthropoda; class Insecta; order Orthoptera; family Tetrigidae; genus Eucriotettix; species Eucriotettix oculatus. Next base: position 9,299,466 of record CM067378.1, read on the forward strand.
ATAATAAACTAATGGGCAGACAGTTTTTTGCTATTTTTATTGAATTATATCTACAATTTATTTCATTGGTATGATTTCGTACTGTTTGGATTTTTGAAATTATCCTTGCCAAAATACATTATAGATGTTGATATAGGTGAAATCATAGTTCCTGTTATAATTAACTGGGTAAGAAATGTGGTGTTTAACATTGTTATTGTAATTAAATACAATTTATGTTCATACTATTGAAACCATTCTGTTATTATAAATCCTGGGTAGGTTTCTGTTTTAGAAACATTTTTGGTTTCATTCTCACTCATTAACAACTATATATTACAGATCCAAATGATAATGATATTTATTGTATTTGTTCTTGAGTAGTTTTTTTTCCAGACATCATTTCTTAGATGTTATCTAATTACTATCTTTATATTTGTATATAATCAAAAATATAATTCAAGTACATATTAAAAAGTAAATGTATTTGCTGATCATTTTATAAAACTAAAATAACTCTTTACTAATATAATCATTTCCATTTCTGTATATATTATTCTACTGACTAGCATTAAATAAATTTGAGTGTTGTTATTTAATGTAATATGATACACTAAAGTACAGTAAATGTCTACTGCAATTATAATTTATTATTTCATAAAAATTCCAATAAAGTCTAACCATATCTACTATTTCTTCTTGCTGAACCAGTATATAGTGTTGTGGCGGAAGATGTGGAAGAATTTTGTTCTTAGTAGAGCAGTATTATAAAGTATGAATGATGCTCATAAAATAGCTAAAGAAAAAAGTTTTTAAAGAACATAAACTTTAATATTTTGAAATGTGTTGTTAATATAGAAATTTTCACACTTGATGCATATACAGTATAGAGGGAAATAACTTATTTGATATAAAATTGAATTTTACATTCATTAATTTGAAAATATATTAATAGCACTAAGTCAGACTCATTTACATACTTTCTTACATCAAGAGACTATACACTATCATTATATAGCTGATTTTCTTGATGACTCAATTTCAGTCAAATTATAGGTAACAATTTATTTCAGTCTATTAGAGATAACTACAAGTTTCCTCGCAAGAATGTAATCAATAAAATGGATGTGTCCGTATATTTTCAATCTTAAATCATAGAGCAATTACAACAAAACTCGGTTGATGTTATAATTTATGAACAAACACTATTGTAAAAAGTGAAAATTATCAATATAAGTGTTGATGAGATTAATAGTGGTGCATTCAATGTCTAATTTCAACCAGTATGATAATTGGAGAGGAATACAGCTACAGGTGACAAAAATTGCAAAGAATTGCATCAAATCCAAAGTTTTAGTCCACTGACTTGAATGCTATCATTAAGTTGATATTCAGCCCTGTTGCCATGAGAGGAGGGGGGGGGGGAGATGAGTTAAGCAAGAAACTGTCTAAAATGGCCCACATTAGCAGATTCATTATGCATTCAGATCAGTAAATTGGTCTTTATCACATAATTGAGATGATACTGATTAATTTCTGTTTCATAAGGTGTGGATATGAAGGGGTCTGAAAATTGTGTATCATTTGGACTTTGAGGATTCATTGATGGCATTGGTATTCATTATGTAAATGATGGGGGGATATTATTAATGAATTTAATAATTGAGTTTAAATATATACATTTATTAATTGTAAACACAATAATTTTTAATATGGGTAGTGCGTAGATATATTAAGTTCAAAATAATTATTTAAAAATGAGATTTTATTAAAGATCTCAGGGTATTAATGGTTTGGGTGATCACGTGTAGCAGATCTGTTCGTTGACGAACCTGAGTTGTCTTCATGGGCGTCTTGCTGTAATTTCCGTGTTGTGGAACTTGAAGCGGCCGGTCGACAATTACACGAAGTCTTTCTTCGCTTGTTGCTAAGACCTTTCTTCCCTGCTTCCTGGACTGATCAAAGCATGGTCGTCGCTGCCACCTCACCAATCTCCTCTCTCCACCACTCTGCTGCCATCTCCTTTCATCACTTGCAAAAATCTGTCCTCAAATTGTCTCCGCCAGCCTCTTTAAAGCCTTGTCCCCACTTATCCAACACCTATCACTAAGGTGGCAGGGATGGATATCCTCCAATCATATCCCTTGTTTCATTTGGGGAACACACGCCACCCGGTCACCAAATTCCCAGGCAGATTAAGACATTCCGAAACGGCGACGGGGTGTCCGAGCTTTATGGTCCAGGTGTCAGCCGCAGTCTCTGTTATTATTCCGAGCCGCCAAGACGGCGGGCGGAAAAACCCCTTCTTCCTGGACAGCGACTTGCTCTGCCGGAATATTTCTTATTTAAGTTTCCGTAAATAATAATAAAATATTGGACGTGGGTTGTACTGCGCTACAATTAGTTCAGTTGAAGTTCTGTCACAATGAGCACGGGTGGACTTCTATTAGTATAGAATACACACTGTCTGTGTGAATTGACATGACCGGCAACACTCCCATGTAAGTCTGTTGTCAGGAGCGGATGGTATATGATATTGAAAAATGTCTAGTTATAAAATATCTTCATGGTCCCCAAATAACTGAATGATTTGAGACTTCTGATCCAATAAATTCATTTAGAATCTATTCTACTGCGAGATATTCAGAATGCATCTCATCGGATCGGGGGTGACAAGTATTTTAGATCTGAACACCATGTTCTATCAAGTTCCTCTGAAGGACCATTGCATTCACGACACCATGGAACCTGTATGAATTCTACAGGATACCCTTCAGGCAGTTGTTCTGACATCAAGGGCTGATTCATTTTTAATTTTTTGGGAGAAGGAAAAATGGGGGGGCTACATTTTTTAAACATGCAACTCCCCTTTAATAGCATTGGAAGAGAATTAAAAATGTAGAAGGTAGCCAGAGGTAGAGATGCAGGGGAGGTCAGGCTCTGCGATGTAGCGGGTTTCGTAAAGACGTGTTTGACTTGGGCCCAATACTCACAGAATGGACGTGGCGCTGACATGTGTCACTTTCCCGTCTTTCCTATGTTTACATATGGTGAAATGCAGACAGAGGGCAGATCTAGAGCGCGCCCTCTCGCACCTCTCGCGTCTTGCGAACTATCTTGCGCGTCCGTTCCGCGCCCTGTCATTTTTCTGTAAGTACAATTGTGATTTATTTGAAAACTACGGGACGATTTGCAGTTAAACATCAGTTTTTGTGAAGAGGTGGAAAAAATGGGGCACTATGACATTAATAGAAGTGCACCAGACGAAGCATGGAAGATGATTGCTGAAAAAATGAATGGAAAGGTTCCTATTAGTTAGGTTCTTTCTGTTTTTTACTTGCATTAATTTTTCATAATTGTTTATGTTAACAATCAAAAGCTATTTTTGACATTTACAGACTTTATTGAATTTAATACTTTAATAGATAAAAATTTAAATATATTAAATAAAGTCTCTAAAGGTCGCCAATTACTTTTTATTAACATGAAACCGATGTTAAAAATAAATCAGTAAGTTTGTCACATCAATGTAGTAATATTTTTCGTAATTGTGTGATTGTCATTGTGGCGCCCTGAATAAAATTTCCATGTTGTGGCACTGAGCATGTACCATCACATTGCCTGATGACGTTGTGAAGAACGCTCATTGCTTGAATTAAAACGCCAACCTTATTAGGGTCACAACGTATTAGTGTATTTAAAATTTGCAACTTTGATGTCAGCATACCAAAAGCACATTCCACAGAGTTCCGTCTCCCGACAATCTAGCATTAAAAATTTGTCTTTCTTGATTTGATAATTCCCTTCTAGAAAAAGGTTTCATTAAATTTTTACTCAAAGGGAAGGCCTCGTCGCCCACAAAGTAAAAAGGTAATTTTTCAATTTCACCCGGTAGCGCAGCAGGTTGAGGCAAATCGAGATTTTGTTTCTTCAAAGCCTTTCCACACCGAGTACTTTGCATCACTCTTTCATCAGCATTACGTCCGAATTCACCCACATCAACTGCAACAAACTGGCCTACAGAATTTGCTACTGCTAGCAGCATTGAAAAAAAGCCTTTGTAGTTAATCAAGGCTGACCTTGTCGGTGGTGGTGACTTTATCCTAATATGTTTACCATCTGTACTACCGACACAGTTTGGTAACGTTTCCCAATTAGCGACTGCAATTTCTCCCATATCACTTCGGTTCTATGATGGACCATTTCTCGTATTGTGTATTGTCCTTTCACGAAGTAATAAGACAGTGCTTTGAAAGAACACCCAGTAGCAAAATACCTGAAAAAATACTATTACTGTAGTTGACGCAAAATTTTATTTTCTATTTTTTATATTTTTCTGATTTAGTGGAAAAATATTAGAGGACGCTACCGAAAATGTAAACGACAGTTGAAGACGAAATCTGGAATGGCATCAAAATCAATCAAGGAATATTACTTAGCAGCACACCTTCACTTTTTAGACCCGTTTATGAAATCAAGAAAAACAAAAGGCAATATTAATGATGAGGACTCAGATGATAATACACCAGCAACAGTTGAAGCTGATGATGGCATTGAAGAAGTAATACAGAATAATGAGACTTCAATTTCATCGACCCCTTTTTCTTTAATGGCATCATCACAATGGCTCACAGAGATTGATAAATCAACGTCAATGAAATCACTTTCCTCCGCCGAATGGCTACAGGAAATGGCGTCAATCAAGAAGCATTAAAATATTTTCAGAAAAAACAACAACTCTTGGCAACAGAAACGCCAGACCCTGACCTCTAATTTTTGCAAAGTATTTTACCTGACATGAAGTCCATGTCGGATAGGCAGAAAAGAAAATTCAAAATTTTGACTTTGTGCGAATTAGAAGCAGAAACAAAACCGAGAAGACAACAATACTGTTTCTGGCATACAGGAAAACAATAATGACCAATTCGATTTAGGCGAATATGTTTACATACAACAGTAATTGAATTATCATAATTAAAGAAAATTGTATGCTGGTAACAACCTTTGTTCTACTTAATGTCATAATAAATAAACGTCTTTAAAACAATGTAAACTTTCTTCACTTACCTCAAGGTTATCAAAAGTCTTTCTATTGGGCAAACAGGTTCTCTCCAATTTGTTGCCGGTGATGCTGTCCATCTACCAGCCCAGGCTGAAGGTAAGAACGGTCCTGCGTAGACGCCATCCCATCAGCAGCTCGGTCCTTCTTTATTCTGCTTTTTATCACCTTAACAGCGGCCTCAGCCTGGCCGTTGGTCCGAGAGCGAAGCAGGCTCATCGCTGCCAGTCAGACCGTCATCTCCTCCTTGAAGTATCGAAACGCAGTTGAGTCGAATTGGCTCTCATTGTCGGCCCGCAGGCTCCAAGAGCACCTCGCAGACACTTGTGCTACCCAGATGGGCCAGATGCAGCCGCATCAGGATATCCGCAAACAGCTCTCGGGGAAAAGCGACCCCAGCCCCACGCACCACTGTCAAGTCGGAGGATTGGCGCCAAGTCGACATTGACGGTACGCCGCAGCACAACTTGCGTGTGGGCCTCTCGGACACGTTGCAGGGTTGGGTCGGACACCAGCAGGTCCACGACGACTTATTTTAGCGTTGAACTTCGGTATGGACGCCCTGGACAACGTGTCAGGCGAAAAGAAAGCTTTATCTGCAACATGCTCAACTGAATATCCGAAACGCATTCGCATGCACCGTAACTTGGGAGATAGCTCGCTGAGAGGTAACTGTGCCAGCAGGGAGACGAGCGGCTTGTGGTCGGTCCGCAGCAGCAGGTTCGGGGCACCCGTGGTGAAGAACTCGGAAGTACGACAGCCTCCTACTCGATCTCCGTCAGAGTCCGCGACGCGTAGTACTCGGCGGCGCCACACGTCGCGGTGCACAACGCCGTCGTGCTCCCACGTCGGATGTAGCTGCTCCAAGACCGCCCCCACACCAAAGTGTCAGGAGTCCGCCGATTCCCTTGTGCGCTTCCCGGGATCAACGGTCGCTGAAGCTTCCTGCTGCACCTCCGTCCACACGAGATCAGTGTCCATGCGACGCAGGTCACGCTGCGTCAGCGTAGACAGGTGCTCCGTCAGAGGAGCCTGCTGACGTGGTAGGTTCTTTGCTGGTCGTGCATGTCGACTATTGACTCCACCTAGGTTGGGCCGAGCAGGACACCGCGCCCGGCGGTGGCGTTTCCAACCTCGCTGTGATGCTTGTTGTCTGCCCGTCGTTGCCGACGAATTTTTCGCGCGTCCCGTCGATCATTCAGCAGGAACAACCCGTCATGGTCGCTCTCGTTCCCTCGTCCCTGCAAACCTTTTTCACTGTCTTGCCTGCTAGACATACGGTCGCCCAATGGTCACTCTTGCCGCACTGTCCGTTCTTTACCGGGCACTCCGAAAACGCGTGAGAGGGCTCGTTCCCCGCATGCTTTTCCGGACTTTTCCTGTGCACTTTTTGCTGCCCTTGCTGCCGCCAATACCGCCATTCTGAGCTCGGCCCGGCCACGTTGCCGCATCCCCTCTTTCTGGTGAATTTTCTGCGCCGCCTTCACTAAGGTCATCTCGCTGTCTCCTGGAGATCGCGAAAATTACAATTTTCTGCCATGGTACAGGTCGACAATGAAGCCGTCTACCAACTCGTGAGGTTCTTGATATCGGCGAAAAAATCTCTGCCTTTCCAATACATTTACACGCATTCCAAAATGGGTATCAAGCAGTTGAATTATTTTTTAAAACGATAATAAATTATCGTCCGTCTTCTCCCCCATACAATAAATTATTCTCCTCGTATTCATCCGACTGATTATCGACACCGGATCACAAGGTGTAATTGCACGTACAGTTTGTCGCCATCTTCGGAGTTACTGCGAGCTTGTTTGTTTTGCGTGCTGGACATCATTCTTCTTAATTCACCAATACTTTTGACACCATGTAGCGGGTTTCGTAATTAAAGAAGACGTCTTTTTTTATTCATATAAAAAACTTTTGTCGTAAAGTTTGGACAATAATAACTCAGTACATACAATATTAAAAGAAAGGATACAAAATTAAAATATAGTATTTAATTTACATGTTGACATGGAGGTAGATTAATCCATTTAATTAACCTACTATAGCAGATAAGTTAGGTTTTATTTTGTGTGTACCTGAGAGGAATACGACGTGTGTGGGTGAGGGTTGACAGGCAGTGAACTGATGTAGTCTGCTGGTATGATGGTAGAGTGGGTTAGGATGTGCCTGAATGATCAGGGGGAAGGATCGGATAGATTGGGAGTTTTCTTTTGAGGCAACGGACAAAGACGTCTTTGACTTGCGTTACGCTTTATTAATCTTATGTACACAATATTTACATTAACTTTCACCTGACGTTCAAGGGCGCGGTCACTGTTGGCCCTTATTCGCAAGCCGGGGTGCAGAAGACACTAGGGCGCAACATTGGTACTATTCTCACGCCCTTGCAAATGACGGGAAAGGAGTTTGCTGTGGGGTCGCAGCATTCCCTTCTTACACCTCCTTATAGAGATGAAGGTGCCTTGACATGTGAGAACCATAAAACACCGGAGACAGAACAAGGCCTCTCCGAAGGTAAGTCCCATTATCTCAATGTGGAAAAATACTTGCGAGAGAAAGCTCCCACAGGTATTTTTTTTAATTTCCTCGACGATCTGGTGGTCAACCGTGAAATCCTCACGGTCATATTCGCCAATGTAAAGTATCTTCATATATGATGGAAAGGGTATTTCAGGAGATTTTGAACTCCTTTAGAGGCAAAGGTGTTTAGTTTATATGAATACAAGTGATACAAAGGTCTTTTGACTATCTGCATTAGACTCTCAATAGCACGGGAGTATTTACAATTCCGGATTTTAGTTTATCCTTAATCCTCCAGACTGAAGTATGACATCTAGCGCTAGCGGTTATTGTTATTCAAGAGATCCGTGTAGGGCGTAGAACGGCAGCTTTTGGGTCTTGGTGGAAACAACTGAAGTATTCGGTGTACGAGCTTGATGCAGTCTGTTTTTTACGGGACGAAAGGTTTCCCGCACTTCTTAGAGCACTCCAACTGGATTGAAGTGTGACAATCAAGCACTTTCTTATGCTCTTGATAGACGGGTTGGTTCGCCGGGTCTAGAGGTTATCCACCTATAACTTTACCATCCGCCATACTAAGTCGTCTGAGAATGTCTCTCTCTCTCTCTCTTTCCCCCATCTCTCGTAGAGTTTTCTCTAAACGGGAAGAATGAGATCTCTCTTTGTTCTAACGTAAATAAATTAACCCCTCAAACGACTGACCGTTCCGTTGTGGAGGAAATTTTCATCTTACAGAAGCAGGATAACGTAATTTCGCAGTGTCTCGCCAATTTAAAGGCAATTTATGCCCTAGATTTTCCTTGGTCGGTGAGGTCGTATATTATCGGTCTTGAGCCCTCCAACAGAATTTGTTTCACTTACATGTATAGGCCGCTGGAACCAACTTGGGCTTTCACAAGACAAGCGATTAAAGTGTTATATTAGCGCTTTAATCAAATCGATTTGGTAGTTTTCCGCGTTCGCGTCAAGGCAACGTTTACGCGCTGGTTGTTATTGAAGCTGCAGGAAGCCACTGTCTCTGCTGTTATCAGATCTTAACGATAAGATTTTTTCATCATTTGGCCTCTCTAAGGCGATAGTGTCAGATAACTGAAAGACCAATAGGAAAGCATGGATAACACATGTAATAATAAAAATTATTCATGATGATGGCGTAAATATATTACAACGCGAGAGATACAAATAGTAAAAAGTAGTACAGACGCTTGAAGAATGCTACAGATAAGAAATGCAAATCAGCCAAAGAGGCTTGGCTACAAGACAAATGCGAAGCGTTTGAAGATTTCTTGGTGAAAGGAAAAATAGACGCAGCTTATAGGAAAATCAAGGAAACATACAGAGAGAAAAAATATATTAGCAACAACATCACATGAGCGGATGGGGAGAAAATTCTGGATAAAGAAGAATAAGCAGAAAGATGGAAGGGATATCTAGAAAAGGTGTATCACGGTGGAAATCTAGATCAGTCAATAATAGAAGAAGAAGAGAAGGAGGTGGATGACGAAGAGTTGGGGGACAACATTTTAAGGTCAGAGTTTGATAGGACACTGACAGACCTGAGCAATTGTAAAGCGCCAGGAAATGATAATATTCCAGCGGAGTTGATAAGATCATCGGGCGAAGAAGCAATATCACGGCTGTTCAGGATAGTTTGCGAAATCAACAAAACAGGAAGAATACCAGAAGATTTTAGTAAAAACATAATTATACAAACACCGAAGAAGACGCGAACAGCACATGAGAATTAGTTTGGTATACTATGCATGCAAAATATTAACGAAAATAATATATATATATATAGGAGAATGGAACGTCAAATAGAATGCGAGTTAGGAGAAGATCAATTTGATTTTAGGAAGAATGTAGGGATAAAAGAAGCAATATTGACTTTGCGACTAATTTTAGAAGCCTGCATTTGGCATTTGTAGATTTAGAAAAAAAAAACGTTTGAAAACGTGAACTGGAACGCACTATTAAGGCGTTTGAAGAGCATTGGAATAAAATATCGAGAAAGGAGGCTTATACATAACCTCTACGAAGACAGGCAGCAGTAATTAGAATATACGATCAAGAAACGAAAGTCGTAATCAAGAAAGGTTGCTGTTTGACTTATATACAGAACAGGCGATGAAGAAAGTTAAAACGGAATATGGAAAAGGAATCATACTACAAAGAAAATGAATAAAAACCCTATGGATTGCCGATGATATTGTAGTATTAGAGTAGAAGACTTGGAAACCATAATAAATTACGTGAAGGCGGTCCTGGAGAAAGAGTTCAATATGAGGATTAATGGAGGGAAAACCAAGGTAATGGAGTGTAGTATTAGAAACAGTGGAATAAAAAAGAGTGTTAGATTGGGAAGGGATATTTTGACTGAAGTTAAGGAATTCTGCTACTTGGGAAGCGTAATAACTAGGGATGGTAGAAGTATATCAGACATAAAGAGTAGGATGACACAGGAAAGGAACGCTTTCGCGAAAAAGAAGAATTTACTTACGGTAATATAAGTGTGAATATTAGGAAATCGTTGCTAAAAATATTCGTATGGAGTGAGGCGTTATATGCGTACGAATCGTGGATGTTAGGAGTTGCAGAAAGGAAAATAATAGAAGCATTTGAAATGATGAATGCTGAAAATCAAATGGGTGGATAAAATCTCTAACGAGGAAGTTCTAAACAGAATAGGGGAAGAGCGAACAATATGGAGGACGTTGACGAAGAGAAGGGATAGATTAATAGACCACGTTTTGAGACATGAGGGTCTTGTAAAATTAGCATTGGAGTAAGTGTGTGGGGTAAGAACAGAAGATAGAAGAGGATAGAATATGCTAAGGAAATTAGGGATGACATGGGATGTACTGGTTATGAGGAAATGAAAAGGTATGCGCAATATAGGTTACCATGAAAGGTTGCATCATAGTCATACCACAACGGTGCTCAGTTCACTTCACGAGGCTTTCGTTTTTGTTTTCAGGTGTAAAACATGTCGGCACTTCGCCATACATGCCAAGAAGTAATCAGGCACAACGAGTCAATTAGTACTTTAAGAGTGTTTAGATTAGTTTCCATTATTGGGATCATAGCCACTGAGATCTTCATCTTGCCTCTAATAGCGCAAAGCGTGAAGACAGGCGTGCGTCTCTCTTCTAAATGTTGTTCGGTTATCGGCAAATAATCCTCTTTTTATGTGGAATTTTGTTTCCTGACCAACCAGCTAAGCATAATATTCATCAGATTTGATCCGAGCATTTAAAAATTTGTTTAAAGCTCGGCGGTTTGACGCCGGCCAGGAACCCGTCATATAAGATCATCCAGCCAGTAAGGTAGTTACTGATTACAACAGTCACACGACCCTTTCCTGTCATCAAAATATTCTCATCGCTACCGTACATCAGAAGATTCGAAAGGAGTAGTTGTTGTGTTCTGCAGCGATGAATAATGCAAACGAATACCCAAAGAAGTCGTAAGACAAATCTTTTGCCTTTATGTAGGTTTATCTAACCTGAAGACGTTGTAAATCAATCAGTAACTTTTCTTGGTTTAGTACTCTGATTTAAATTGACCTAATTTAATATGTCATTTAATGCATTAATATTTGTGCATTCTAATACTAAGTATCCAGTTTCGCTTTTCTATAAATTGATTCTTATATCCATTTTCCCTTTGTTATTTGTGATTAATTGAACAGCTACAGAATTAGAAAATTAACAGACTTAACTTCAAGACGGACCAGTTGTAATTGTCTAGTGTTGCTGAGAGAGACGTGAATTGTACTATGGACTTTCATTTCTATAAAGAAGAATCATGGAAGTGATTTTTGGGAACCGCAGTTTAAATAATTGTTATGCAGTATTAATTGGAAGTTAGTTGAATATATTGTAATTTATGTAATATGTACTGTCACTGTCCCTAGCATTGCTTCTCATTGGTGGGGAAACTTGTGCCAATTTGTTTGTTGGTACTACTGCTGGCTCGAGTCTTCGCCCCATTCCCTTACCACGTGACTTGGTCAGAGACCATGGCAGGAGTAGTAGTCACGCTTTAGATTCGCTTCAAACAGTGGGACGAATAGTCATGGATAGGCAAACTCCCTGAACAAGGTTCAGCGTGACGTTGGACCATGTGGACAAAACGGGGATAAGGGAACTTATTTAGCAAATATGATTTAAAACCTTGTTCTTGGAACGTCTGACTAATAACACATCCTATAAGATGCAGAAAATGTCAGCGCTCAGAAGACGGGCGGGGAATCGAAGAGGAATCAGACCGTCAGACTCAAAGAACACCATTAGCATTGTTCTTTTGCGGAATTTATCACTGTGCATTTTCTTGGTTCTTTTTAGGTGACTATGAACATCAGGAGAGTGGATGGGAAGCCAATTCTGGATAAAGAAGAAAAAGCAAAAATATGGAAGGAATATCTACAAGAGCTGTATCATGGTGAAAATTTAGATCAATCAGAAATAGAAGAAGATGAGGATTTGGGGGAGAGATTTGCAAGGCACTGACAGACCTGACCAATAGTAAAGCACCAGGAATTGATAACAATCCAGTGAAGTTGATAAGATCAGCCGGCGAAGAAGCAATATCATGGCTGTTCAGGATAGTTTGTAAATTCTACGAAACAGGACGAACACCAGAAGTATTTAGTAAAAACATAATTATACCCATACTGAAGAAAACTGGGATTGATATATGCGAACAGGACAGGACAATTAGTTTAGTATCTCATGCATGCGCAACATTAACGAAAATCATATATAGGAGGACGGAACGTCAAATAGAATACGAGTTAGATCAGTTTGGTTTTAGGAAGATTCTGAAGAAAAGCAATATTGACTTTTAAACTAATTTTAGAACACAGAATGAGAAAAGGCCGGCCTACGTTCATGGCATTTGTGGATTTAGAAAAAGCGTTTGACAATGTGAACCTGAACACACTATTAAGGAGTTTGAAGAGCGTTTGAAAAGGATTCGTACTGCAAGGAGAAGAAATAAAAACTCTAGGCTTTGCCAATGATATTATAGTATTAGGGAAGCCAGAAGAAGACTTGGAAACCATAATAAATGGCATCAACGGGGTCCTGAAGGAAGAGTACAACATGAGGATTAATAGAGGTAAAACCATGGTAATTGAGTGCAGTATGGGAAACAGTGGAATAACAAAAGGTGTTAGATTGGGAAGGGATATTTTGAAGGAAGTTAAGGAATTCTGTTACTTCGGAAGCGTAATAACTTGGGATGATAGAAGTATAGCAGACATAAAGAGGAAGATATCACAGGCAAGAAAGGCTTTCGCTAAAAATAGGAATTTACTTACGGGTAATATAAGTGTGAATATTAGGAAATAGTTGCTAAAAATGTTCGTATGGAGCGTGGCGTTATATGGGTGCGAAACGTGGACGATAGGAGTTGCTGAAAGGAAAAGAATAGAAGCCTTTGAAATGTGGTGCTATAAGAGAATGCTGAAAATCAGATGGGTTGATAGAATCACTAAAGAGGAAGTTCTAAACAGAAAAGGGGAAGAGTGAACAATATGGAAGACGTTGACTAAGAGAAGGGATAGATTAATAGGCCACATTTTAAGACACGAGGGTCTTGTAAAATTATCATTAGAGGGAATTGTGTGGGGTAAAAACGAAAGAGGGAGGCCAAGGATGGAATACGGTAAGCATGGTGGCGATAATTTTGTACGTGACGGGAATCATATGTGTGAAGCTGTCAGTTCTGTGACGAGCCCGTAGCATGCGTAGAGATCGTATCCACCCAACGGTTTATCCTAGTTAGTATTTATTTTAGTATAGCCATGACATTGAGCCATACGTTGACATAATTAGGCATGTCAACGACTGCTATAGAAATGTGCCAGTGGTGTTCAGGATGGATAGCAACACAATTGATAACAGAGGAGAAGACGTAGCAGATCTCCTCCAGAAACTAAAATTGGTAAGCCCCAAACTTTGGAGAATAGAGCCGGAGTGAAATCGAACATTGACGTCACTGCGGTAAATAGACTTTCGGTAGAGTACTGCTGCAACTGGGAGGTGGAGCAGAACTTGATTTCCAGTGATCAAAAGCTTCAGGTTCCTGTAATCTTAAATCCAGAAACGGCGAACCCCACATACAATGTCAAATTGCACTTTGTTTACAGAAAAATTCACACCTCCGGAAATGGTAACGGAATTTAGCGACATAGATAATTGGGCTAGGCTATTTGAAAAAGCAATTCACTATGTTGCGAAAGCGGCAATAGTGATCAAAAGCGAGAGCGGGAGGTCTAGTTTAGACTTTTGGTGCGATTATCTCCAAATCAGAAGGAAAGATGTCAAGAAAACCAGAGCTGAATATCAGCGTTCGCAGCCGAATGGCCTTGGGGGAAGCCGTACAGGATTGTTTCGAGGAAAGTAGGCTACTCGAGAAGCATTTCGACCATGACAGACGAAGAGGATCATGTGACCGTAGCATAGCAATGCTCTTGATACGGAGACTACTTCCAGAAAATGATCAGAAAAGATAGCGAAAAAGAAGGTGCAAATAACATTCCAGTAGAAGTTAAGACAAAAAGTTAAAAAATAATGAACAAAATCACTAGCACAGCAACAGCTAAATTTCAACTTCCTATATTCATATTCAAATTATATCAAGAGAACATTCCAGCCGCGATAACGGGATATGCTGCGAGCTCGTGGCCACTCAGATTGAAACTGATAAACCCTAGCAAGAAAATCCTCCAAATGCATTGGTTTTTTTAATGGGCCAAAGGCCCCCTGAAAGCACGCACCGCCCGCAAGGGAGTCTACCTGATTCTACACCCCCTCTACACGTGCTGTTAGTACACTAAGTGGAACACAAGGATCGGGATTTTGTGTTTGATCAGTATCTGTTTTTTTTTTGGGTAACAGGCTACATGAGGGTGATCCTGAAGCAGGCAACTCCCCTTTAATAGCATAGGAAGGGAATTGAAAAGGGGGGATTCGGAAGGTAGAGCAAGGTAGCCAAGGGTTAACTAGGGCCCCCGGGCTATGGTTTAAGGATCCTACCCGGTGTTTCACCTAAAGAGATGCAGGGAAAACTCTAGAAAACCTGCATCAGGTAGGTCGGGCATTGGGTACTATTCTCACGCCCTTCCGAATGACGGGAGACGAGTTTGCTGTGGGGACGCAGCATTCCCTTCTCCGTGTCTCCACCAATTTCATGACGCAATTGGCCGACTGATCCAATGGGATCAGCGGACAACTCTTGCCATATGCCCAAGGTCTTTGACCCCAGTACATATACCTCCTAAAATAGGTGAAGGTGTCTCGGCATATGAGAACTTTGATAAAAAATACCCAGAGAGAGTGCGAGGCATCCCCGACATGATCAGGTAAGCCCCGCAGTCACTCTGGGCTGAAGCGTCTACGAGAAACTCCCGCAGCGCCTCTTTGTCTCCTCCCATATCAGTACCTGAGGGCATAATACCCTTTAATACGGTCGTTTACGGAGATAGATTGTGAGAGAAACAGAATGAAGAGCGTAGGGCTGAGGGAAAAGTGCCGATAATTTAACCAGAAGGGTCTCCTTACCGGGAAAAAAACCTCAGCGATAGTAAGACGGGTTGAAGGGCACAAGGTGTGTGACAAGAACATGCGATTGGATATTGTTAGTAGTTGGGCTTGGGTATCGTCCACTTCTCCGTCACGTCCGGATCGCCAAGCATGTCTGTTAGCAGCGTGGTCAATAAAATTCGTTTAGACAATCATGGAGTGTTGGGTTGGAGGAGGAGGTGTTTGGGGCGTTTGTATCTGGTGTCGCGGGTGTGATCATAGTTGCCCAGACGCTTTATGATTGTCTTGCTGTACAGACGTACAGCATGTTCTCTGATAACGTCCATTAGTGGCAGAATATTCAATTCCCGATGGACGTATTTAGTGCGTGCCCTCCAAGGTGCCTTGGCGATGATGTTAAGCACCTTATTTTGCACAAACTGAAGGTTACGGAGGTGGGTCTTCCTGCATACGTCAGAATTGGCCGTATGAGCGTTAAGTATAGGGCGCGAGCAGTGGAAGTGTTTATGGTGCTTGTTCTGTTAAGCATAGGGTGTAGCTGTTTTAGTCTGATGGTGTTCGTGGTATGGATTTTCCATGTTAGGGCCGGATCCAGTGAAACTCTAAGGTATTTAACCGCGTCTCGGAATTGAATAGGGCGATTGTGTAGTGTGACAGTGTTTGTGTAGGCGTGCGTGTCGTGCCCTACGTGTTAGTAGGAGTGCCTCGCATTTACCAACGTTAACTTTAATTCGCCATCGTGTTAAATCATGGTTCGAGTGTACTGAGTGCGCGTTGTAATTTATTGTTAAGTGCCGATGGTCGCCTCGACTGAGCAAAGATGGCGGTGTCGTCTGCGAATATGGCGACCTGGGTTTATGGTGTTGTGGGGACATCGTTAATGTAGATGTTGTGTAGAACTGGCCCAATAATACTTCGTTGAGGACTTGGAGGTGTTGACATCAACGCAGAATGTCCTGCGTGAGAGGTATGAGTGCAGCAGCCGTATTAGTCCCAGCGGAAACCTACAGTCATTGAGCCGCCGTATCAGACCGTTATGCCATATCTTGTCGAAAGCCTTTTCGGCGTTAAGGAAAACGGCTGCCGTAGACCTTGCCAGGTTGTACCCTTCTGTGATGTGTTTAACTACTCACAGCAGCTGGAGTGTTGTGGAGTGATGATTCCTAAAGCCGAATTGCTCCGGTCTTAGGAGATCGTATTCTGTGCAGTGTTGTGTAATTCTGCGCAAAATGACCTTCTCGACAACTTTATCTAGGGAGCAAAGTAAAGTTATAGGCCTATAGTTAGTCGGAAGTGAGTGGTCTTTCCCGGGTTTCCGGAAGGTCAGGACCTTACCCTGCTTCCGGGAAGTGTTGAGTGCGGAAGATGGCATTCGTGATATTGCTGATCTCTTCGAGTGCTCTGGGGGAGGGCTGTTTGAGCACTCGATTCTGAATTCCATCTGGACCAGGCGCCTGACTGGGGTGAGTTTGTCGTTTTTATTTTTTGGGGGAGAGGGGTGGGGGGTTAACATGCTACATGAGGGTGATCCTGAAACAGGCAACTCCCCCTTAATAGCATAGGAAGGGAATTGAAAAGGAGGGATGCGAAAGGTCAAATTGCGTCCCTTATGTATGGTTGACCTGTGGTCTAGGAGTCCAAAACCTTCTAATTGGCTCTGGTCCATAGGTGGTAGGGATGGGCTAGGACTTGTAACCCCATTCACTCACTCTTCGGATCGGACCCGTCGTTTGCCTTACTACCTATGTTCCTGTAGCTGGTCCCCCCACTCCGCTCACTCTTTGGATCGGTCGTGTCGTTTGACTTACTGGCGATGTTTCGGTGGCTGGTATCACTACACCGCTCACTCTTCGGATCCGTACCGCCGAATTCCTAACTGACGAGGGTCGCTGGGTGCCCGGTTTTGTACCTGTCCTTCGCAACATGGCCAAAGCAGGGTCCCAGGCTTTACTAAGCTGGAAACCGCTGTCTCTGTTTAACAATCCGGAGTGGGAGATCCTGATGGCCACCGCCTCCATGAGGATACTATCCCAGAATTTGTTGACTGGGTTAAGTATGAGGAAGATTTTCATGTTATGTATCCTATGTACATGACTACCAACGATGCTGAGGTCCATTTGTAATCAAATAAAATATAAAATTGTTTACCAGCATAAGAGAAACTATTGTGAACAACATACACTGTATCAAAGTGGAAATTAAAGAGGTACAGAAGAAGATATGCTTTCTGTATCAACTACACCGCGAAAGCCTCGGCTAAGGCATCCATCATATTATTTATCAATGGAGAGGTAGAGCGTTTTCATCCAACCCCAGCCTACAAAAACCTTCACATAGGCGTGGAGCAGTGGGAAGCCCATTGGGTCTAAAAACCAGCAGATGAAGAGTTGAAATAAAATTGTTTCCAACTGTCTTTCACAAAGCAGTAACACCAGGAACTATTGAAACCTTGGTACCTGTAATGTGGGAATACTTGGGCTTTAATATTCTAGTTTGTCAATGGTGTTAATAAATTTAAGAAGTCATAATAGTAAACCACATACTTATTGCCTCCAAAAGTTCACAAACCAAACCTCAAGCTCTGTTCTATAGGCAGTTGCAGAAGTGGTCCTTGCCATCATTTAGCATCTTATCTTGAAGCAATCCTTAAACCTGATCTAAGATTCACAATATAGTCAAAACTTAATTGCTATGTGATTTATAACGTGCAATAATATAATATAAGATCTACAACGTTTTATTTAACTATAGCTCATGTTTGTACAAAGTTACACGTATTTAAATCCGAGACTACTCCAGAAAACTTAGATTCATTGTTGCGGCAAAGAACTGTCACTACGCGCGTCAGCCACTGAAGTTCTTTGCTCCGCTTCTCTTTGAACTTCAATTCATGTCGCTACAACTTTTTACAAGTTCATAGAACTCTTACCTTGGATTCCGACGATACATTGGTAGGATTCGATGTGCAGCAATTATTTACCAAGTTACCTGTGGAAAACATTGCCACTATAATTCGTACACTGTTATCTAGATTCTTTGCAAGCTACAATCACTGAAATCCTCGCAGACTGCACCACAAATTCATATTTCCAATTTCAAAATAGATTTTACTGGCAAACTGATGGCCTGGCTGAGCCTTTTGGAAATCTTCCAACAAAAATTTGAAAAACAATCTAGTTTCCCTCAACAAAAATCCAAAATTTTATAGGCATTATGTAGTTTGGCAGTCTGTCAAACTGTAACAATTTCCATCCCAAACTGAAATTCACAAATAGCCAACAAACTAGCTTCCTTGAAGTTTTTGTCACAAGGCATTCAACAACCATACACAAAACATATTCAGGAAAATGACCTATCTTCTCTTCTAATCACGCCCAGAGAAAAACATTAGACAGAGCTGTTTCTATGAAAAACTAATTAAACAGGAATTTAACAATAAAACAAAAGATTTCGCTCCAAGCATAATCAGCACAGTGTAAAGGAAAGCCACCACCCTCCACCATCATTAGAATAGACTCAATTTCCCTCTATATTTACTCCATCGTAGAACAAAATATGTAGGTTACATCTTCACCAGGCACCATACAAGATTTCAATTACCAAACAACATTTGAAAGTTCCAAAAGAACTAATGTAAAATATGCATTTCCCCGCCAATGTAGAAAAGATGTATCTGTGAAACCAAAAGATATGTTGACATTAACCCTTAGCTGCCGATGTGGAGTACCTGGGAATCCTTTGACTTCACGAAACTTCAAATAGTTGCATTTACACTTTATTTAAAACCTTGAGCCTCCTTGTACCTTTTCCAGTTCTATGTAACAATACATGATTTATTGTTATGGAATGCTTTTCTAGGAAATTATCAGTCATTCTTGGCGAGCAGGAGACCTATGTCCTTCAACCCTTCACAGAAAAACAAAATATCTATGTAAAATTTGCTACAAAGGTGCAGAAAAAGATACCCAAAGAAACTACAGTCAGTTCTTTAGTGTTTTTTATACTATAGTTTTTAAACGTTAATTTCAATTCTAGTTATAGCAGTTTTCATTAATATATTTTGTAATTATAAATACTTGTTTTTTTTAAAAAAAATATATACATTTGTTGAATTAAAAGTCCACATATTTATACACAACCATTCATAATCACATGATATTCCTTTATTAGATCACTAGTTCACACATTTTTACTAATAGAGATTTTCCTTAGTTATCATTTATCATAAATTTCAATGTTTCTCACTTGAAATAGCATTTAATACCATAATGTTTGAAAATAAATTTCAGATAGCCACAGGACTTCAGGTTGGTACATGTCTGACTGATTTTCTACATTGGCGGCCAAGGGTTAAGATTAATGAACATAAAAACTTTGTAAAACTTGGAGGAACAACTAAGTCAAAATTAGCAGAACATTTACAGAAATTCAGTCATAAATTCAATTGTCAACATTTCAGGATAGAGGAGTTTGAAACACATTCACTTAAAAGAAATTTTTAAAAAGTTGTTTGCATAGCATCCAGGAAGGCAATATCTCTGCCAAGAGTTAGTGTCCCAGACCTTTCGAAAGTGCCGATTTGCTCCACCAAAAAGTTATATACAAGCCTCCAATACCTGAGTAAACAAAACCAGCCACTCTCCCCAAAGTCCTAATACTACACAGTTAAGACATGAATAGCAAACACTGTGGAATAAGATGAATCAAGTGGATTTATTTTGTTTAACTGGTTTACACTCTTCTGCTTAGCTCTGATTCTTGACCCATCTCTCTGAAGACTGATTGAAATATAAGATTATTTTCTTCCTTTTTTCACATTCTCATAATAACGGTTAATATTTTTTCCACCTTCCTCTAATATTTCTACCACGAACAATGGAATAAAATATAAACATTGTACTTCAATAGTTATATTGATCTGGCTTCTTTGAAAATAAATGAGAAAACAACCAAATTTGCCTGAAACTTCTAACATGACTGTTTACTCAGTTATTTGGCTTTATTTATTGTTTTGGTGTGAGAATCATAACTGCACCATAAGTTTGAAAAGTATTATAGAAAAATCATTAGTAATGTGGCAAATAATAATTACAGCCTTTAAAAGTACCCAAGAAAGTTAAATGAGTAAATTAATTGATCAAATTTTGTTAGGAAGAACTTGCTTATTAGACAAATGTTATAGTTGTATAAATAATAATGATAAGTAATTGATGTTAACAATATAATCATTATAGCCTCACTTAAATAACGCACCACTTTAACTAGTCACACACAACGGCCGAAATGAACTCATCGCAGGTTGTGTCTCCTTGACAACTCGCATCACAATGTCTGAACACTGATATGTTTAATGTAGTTCTGTTTCGAATATGTGCTAAATTTATTCTGTGTAAATGTCACTTTTTAAGTGTACTGTACATGTGTACGTTAAAATGAGTGCAGAATGAAAATGAATTGTCACAATGAAGGAGAGTGAGTTGCTCATGAGGATACACTCAAAAATGTAGTTTTTACTGACAAACAAATGGCACAAACTGTTGTACAGGAATATAAGACTTGGATGAATCTGTAGTTGCTGACGAAGATGATGAGGAAAAAATCAGTCGTGAGGAGGGAAAGAAAGATCTTCAGTTAGCAGTAGGGTGTATATAACAATAGGATGCATGTGCTGCTGTTGTTTTATTTATAAAGAAAGCATGGAAAACATGAAATGGACACAGCTCACAGAATTTTTTAAAATCGTGAGAAAATAACCCCAGTGTAAACCCATAAACAATACTAGTGTAGTAATATCAAGAGTACAGAATTTCTCTATCATGTTTTTTTTTCTTTGTAAGGGGGGGGGGAAGTGTTAACAGGCTACATGAGGGTGATCCTAAAACAAGCAACTCCCCCTTAATAGCATAGCATAGTAGCATAGGAAGGGAATTTAAAACGGGGGATGTGGAAGGTAGAGCAAGGTAGTCAAGGGTTGACTAGGGCCCCCGGGCTATGGTTTAAGGATCCTACCTTAGAAAACCTACATCAGGTAGGTCGGGCATTGGGTACTATTCTCACGCCCTTCCGAATGATGAGTTTGCTGTGGGGTCGCAGCATTCCCATCTCAACCAGTTTCAGGAGCCAGTTGGCCAACTGATCCAATGGGATCAGAAGACAACTCTTGCCATATGCCCAAGGTCTTCGACTCCAGTGCATATACCTCCTAAAATAGGTGAAGGCATATGAGAACTTTGATAAAAAAAAGAGTGTGCGAGGCACTCCCGACAATCAGGTGTGCCCCGCAGTCACTAGGGGGGTGAAGCACCTGCGAGAAAACTCCCGCAGCGCGAAGCTTCTATCTATTCTTATGTTTAAAACTGTCACATAAATGAACTGGCCGAATTGGCAATCAGTCTAGGGCGCAGTCCTATAGTGGCCTGGTTAAGAGAGCTTCTACTGCAGTAGTGTTTTAGAGCGTCACCTCATATTGGAACAAAAGCAACCACAAAAATATTATGCCATGAGAACTATGAGCAATAATTTGAGTGACATCCCATTTCTTCGTGTATTAGTAAAAGTACGACTTATGTAAAAAATATAATATGTATGTATTTGAAAACTATACATAATGTACCAAAAATCAAATTATTCAAATTTGATCTGGCATATGACAAACAGAAGTCACACCTGTCAATTACTGCTTGGTGGAAACTAATTTTTTGGTTTAAAATGGCACCCTAACAATTTGTGTAACTTGTTTCAAAACCATTCTATAAGTTGTAAATCTTTGATACTCTGTGTATACAACATTCAAAATAATATAATTTCCTGTGCAGGAATGACTAAGCTACTCCAGCTTATCAAAATATTAAATTTTATTGCCTTCTTACACTTACACAGTCAATGTGCTCAAGGAATAAAATAATTCGGTAAGGGTCATTCATGATTTACTCTTGAAATTCCTAGTTTTCATAAATATTTAAACATTTTATGAAATAAGTTCTAACCATCTATTTCAAAATAATAAAATTTTACAGAAAGAATTATTTTTGTTACAAAAATAGTCTATGGATGGAAGGAAATATTTACAACTCCATAGTAAGTCTTTTCAATTGGCACAGAAACAGGAAGAAGCATCAGATATGAAAATGAAAAGCAACACCGCATAGTGCATATCCATTAAAGTTAAAAATAAATTAAGGTTATGCCATTATAGTCAAGTAAATTCTTCAAGACTCGTTCAATTTCCTTTCTCATTTCTCATCTTTGGCATTTGTTGTTCTAAGCCTCTGTTGTTGGTAGTTTTGACTTATCCAAATCATTAAAGTATCGGTGTTTCAGAGCATCTCTAGCAGTTATTCTTTTAGGAGGGTTATAAATCAGCATTTCCTGTAACAATGAACTGATGTAATAAATAAATCTTCCCAGTTTTAACCTAAATTCTATAATTCTTTTGTAAAGTATTATTCAGACACTTTCCTAACAGTAAGATGTAAGGCAACTAAAAACTTAACAAAATTCAGTGTTATAGGATGCACATACAGAAATACAAAACTAAGTCAGGATACCAATGAAATGTTCAGATAATTCAATACATGTAGAATGCTACAACATATTAACTGAATTACATGTGTTACCTGAAGTAATTCCTTCCCTGAATCATCAATTTTCTTCACATGGTCATTCAAGTTATATTGAGTCCAATTTGGAAATGTGGGTTTGTAATCTGGTAATTTGGTAACACCAGGCCATATTTCCTCAGTTGGGGTTTTGAGTACTCTGAAATTGGTAAAAAATAATATTTATAAAACAAAAATAAATATGTAATAATGAAAACTAAAGATATGCAAATACCTGAAAATTCTAAATAGTTGATCTATTTCAGAGTCCCCTTGAAACAGTGGTTTCTTGGTTCCTAGTTCTGCAAAGATACATCCAATAGACCAAACATCTATTGGGCAAGAATATTTTACGGAACCCAATAGAACCTCTGGTGCTCTGTACCATAAAGTTACTATCTGAGGGGAAAAAAAGAACATCTATTAATACTTAAGCCTTGTTACTGAAATTATATTTCATGTATGAACTGTATTGCATGTTGGAGGAAACATCGAAGCAAAAAGAATTGTCAGGACTTAAGGAATGTGTCTGTGTTAAGCATTCATCAAAGTTATTGGAACAGTGGTCAAGAGCATGACCTATTATAACTAGCAGAATTTTTTTCCTCATCCTATTGTGGTTTAGACTAAGTGGAATGTATACCAGTCTGTAATTTATTTTGTAATGATGAAATTGACGAAGCAAGTTATAATCTCATTAATTCTAAATGTGACTTTTAGTGATGGGTAGCATGGGGCATATGGGAAGACTGGCATACAGGGCAGACATTGCTACCATGTAAACGGACAAATGATCTAGCCCTTTAAGAACATTTCTTGCTCTGCAGTCTATTAACTTCTTTCCTTAATTTCATGAAAATTGCTCTCCTTGAATACGTCTCCAATTTTCTCCAATAAATCTTATATGTACATTTAATGTATGTTACATTCTCTTTTACTTATCAATATCTCTTTTTTTATCTTAATTTACATTAATTTTATTTCCAAGAGGTTTAAAGTCTATTAAAGACATATACTGTCCAAAGTTTCTTCAATAATCAGATTGGCCTTATAATTGTTATATGCTATTCAGTTTTTATTGTTATCATTATTACTATTCACGTTTGTAAACCTTTCAGTATTATCTACATGGAGTAGTTCTACTTTATCTATATATCAGTATTTTTTATTCCATTATCCTTTATATTAAAAACATTTATTTCCACATTCAATACTTCATAGACACATATATTCCACAAATTAATCTATTTTGTTACCAGTTAGTCAATAATATATATCAAACTGTACCTTTGACTTCATTCTTTAAATTCCTTAAATAGGGGTATTTGCATAACTTACAGTAGCATTCCTTTTAATTAATTTTTTTTCTCCCTTAAATCTTAGGTAATTCATTACAAGGGAGCTTGTATAAATAAATATGAAAAGTTTTCTAAGGTTAAACTATTTTACTAAAGACAGGATAATTTAAATTAGGCTTCTTGGTTCAATTTAAAAATTGCAAAATATTCCTCTTTTCCCTCTTCTGTATTTAGTGGTGAGGTGAGTAGTTAAGAGTCTATAATTTTGCCAACAAATCAATTCATTCAAAAAGTTTATTAATATATCTTAATGTATCTCTTTTATACAATTTTCTCTGTGACACTTGCCACCAAAAATATATACTTTTCTGATGGGAGAAGATTTAAAACAACCCCAGACTATAACTAAGACACTTGGCTAGTTCTCTTTTATCACGAAAATAGTCAGTGTATTTCATTAATCAGTAATTTCAATCTTTATGTTTATTCTATTGCCTTAATTTAAAAATAATTACAAGGTTCTAAATGGGTCATTGTAACATCAGACTTAAAATGTAATAATATTTCATTGATAAAGATGATGCTCCAAGTAGCAGGGTCATGATTAAATATTTAGAAATTCAAAACATTAAATTTCCACTGTCTTTACTTAACTGAGTCTCCTAAACCAGCCTTTATGTTAAATGTATAAATAACAAGACACACCAAAGTTTGAAATTGTTGGAGCTCTTAATGCTCCCTGGTAACTTCACAAATGCTGTGCTTGGTGAGGGCAACGATTCAATCGAAATAGAATATTTGCTTATTTCTTAAAAAGGGATAAAAGAGAGGGAATCCATTGCAAAAAAGATCATTAAAATTGGAAATTTCTTTATACTGGAATTCCTTAAAAATGGGAAGATTTAACAAGTGGAAAATTTTCCAAGACATACATTTTCTTACAAACGGAAATTCCTTAATAACGGGAACTTAAAACTTGTTACTCTCTTTAATACAATTTCCTCTGTAACAATGGTCACCTCAAAAACAATTCATTTGGACTAGTCCACATTAAATATGTCTTTATATTTTAATCCCTAATAAGAGAAGACAGTGTAGCATATTTACAAAACTGGACAACATTGCCATCAAATTTTGCAATTTCACCACTAATTTGTAATAGGAGAGCTTATGACTGTTTTTAGAGCAGTTGTTGGATACTTATATTAAATCACCCCCAAAATGGTAATTTACTCCCTCACAATTATTCTGTTTTGTAAACCTTTTTTTCCCGATGACCAGTTAAATTCCTTGTCTAATCTGATTGAAGAGCATCAACATTGATGAATGCTTAATTTCTCTATAAATAATGCAATCATCTGAGAAGAGTTTTATATTTGACTGAAGATTATGAACCAAAAATGTTCCACAGAAAAGTTATGAAAGAATTGTAACTGCACTGACCTTCAGCCAGAAGCATTATTTGAGTCATAGCAAGATATTGTTGCCAGAAAAAGATACCAAGGGAAAACAATGTATGATAAATACCTTTAAACATTGAAGTATGAATAGTTAAATTTTATGAACAATAATGCTTGGTTTATTATATTTCAAACAACAACAATTATTTTATGTTTCAAATTATCAGATATTTTCAGTTATACGACTTATCACCAGTCCTGTTATTGAACTAATTCTGTCAGTTCAGTCAGGAGTAGCAAAGTAAAACCATAGTTAGTTTTTTAATGTGATTTTGATTACCCTTAAAATGTTTCAAGTTGCGTGGAAGCTTGTTAAAAATTGTAATAACATTATAATGGACTCCTTTCTGTGTAATTAATAAAGATTTACCGTTTTTGTAAAAGTTGTTCTTGTATTGAAATTGTGCACATCCAAGTTAGTCAAGAATAAGATTGTTATTTCTCACATAGAGCATTAAGGACAATATATTTTTAAGGGAGCCCTCACAAAATGTTCAGGAAGAAAATTTATGCACAAGTCTTTCCAGAGGAATTAAGGTTTTGCCTTTCCATGAAGAATCACCCAAAAAATTAATTCATATTGCAATAATGAGTAAAAATATGCAAAGTAAAATAACTTCCTGATTCTCATATCATTTTGACATTATTCTAACTTAATATGACTGTGCTTAATTTGATTGCAAGTTCATTAATGTGAATATTCCAATTTAATTTACTACCAACAGATAATCCTAAGAATTTTCACAAAATTTATAATTTTGTGTTTCTTTATAATGAAGTGTAATATTTATTGTTTTACATTACACAAAATGTACGCAAAAGTATTGAAAATTCATTATAATTAAATCATGAACATAAAAAAAATTTTGAAAAAAAATATTTTACATACCTCATGTGTAAATATTCTCATAGGAATTCCAAAAGCTCTGCCCAGGCCAAAATCAGCAACTTTTATAGTTCCCTTCCCATCAACAAGCAAATTTTGTGGCTTCAAATCTCTGTGTAAAACTCTTCTTTTATGACAAAATAGAATGGCAAGCAATATCTAAACAGAGTGATTGTCTCTTTACTTAATATACATGAAATTACAGACAAGATACAGCAAAACCTTGTTAACATGAATTCCAAGGGACCCGAAAAACAGGAGTTCATGTTAAAATAATTTGTATTACCCAGGTTCTGAATATTTTATTTTGGAATAAAGTTTTAATACACATCAACCATTTACAGTATATAAGATCATAAGGACTGCAGAATATTATGTATTATAGAAAATACTACATTGTTTGCAATTCTCAGAAGGTTAAAAGTTTTACTTGTGCTACCAGATCCGTGGATGTTGTGTTGTTGTGGTATTCAGTCCTAAGACTGATCTGATGCAACCCTCCATGCTAACCTATCTGACGCAAGCATTTTCATTTCCACACAACTATCACATCCACCCTAATCTACTTAGTGTATTCCATCCTTGTCCTCCATCTTCTGTTCATACCCTACACACTTTCCCCTAATGCTAATTTTACAAGACCCTGATATCTTAAATGTGGCCTATTAATCTATCCCTTCTCTTGGTCAATGTCCTCCATATTGTTTGCTCTTCCCCTATTCTGTTTAGAACTTCCTCATCCTGGCAGGTATGCAGAATGATATTTTCCTCACTTTCTTCTGATGACATTCTTTGCACCACAGGCCCATGATGACACAGATTCCCAGGAAGCTGCCATAGTTTTTTATTGCACCAACCACACTCCAAATGGGTGGTTCCATCTCTTTTTCAGCAACACAAATTGCAGATATAACAAGTCACTTGAGTTAAGATCTCTTCACAAGAAAAATAATCCCTTGAACCCAAGGCTAAAGACTACTAGTTGCATTTGGGGGAGGGGAGGGGGGAAATGAACCTTTACATTCGTGAAGTTAAGATTGTGTATTTTATAGACAGTACATCTGTCCAATGTCAGAATATTCTGAGTCACCATTTGACTAAATGAAGAAACCACTTGCAAAATGATGAGCTGTCGATCCAAGCTTTTTTATGACGAGAGTAGATGCAAGGTATCAACGTTCTTAAAACAATGTGGTATCTCGGACTTGCCAATCACTCAAGGACAGTGATGATCACTGCCATCTGAATTACAAACAAGGACAACAGTTAAATGTTGTTTATTGTGTGCCCTCCTATGGCACTTCTCACCTTTTATTCCAAGAATATATTGTAAATACCAAAAGAGGCATACTTTTCTCTCACTGGGTTACATTCATGTGACCAGACGTCTCCTCCTTCTTCATCCACTTTATTTGCTTCTGCACAAATCACCAAATATGAAATTGAGTGTGTCTTCTTAAAACAGAAGAGCAGCTGAAATATCAAATCCGCCCCTTTTTTTTTCTTGCAATCTCATTTGCTTTTAACTGAATTAGTCCAAAGTATCATGGAAAATGTAGACTTCACAAATACATATTGTTCAGCAATTGCACTTTTCTTCAATACAACCCAATCTCCTTCCTCCAATTTTTACCTTTGTTTGCAGATCTCTGCTTGTCTGCTTCCTTTTGGCTATTACTTCCCTGTTACTCGTTGAAACTAACCTTACTCATACTAGCTCACTTTGTAAACAGATCACAGAAATGAGTTTTATTTACTGAGGTTTATTGTTGGCACTGTTGCGGTCACAATTGTCATTGTCAATTAATGTAAATTAAACAGATCTAGCATAGAAACAAAAGGAAAAATGGGGAGAAACGTTGAAAGTTGGGGCCAAATGACACAGGGACTAAAAACGGGTTCGTAGTTCATGTTAACAGGGTTTTACTGTATTCTATAAAGAATTTAAAGCAATATTATTATATTATTTCCCAATTTCATTGCCTTATAATGTACTTCAGAAGAATGAAAATAGCTACTACAATATTGTTTTCTAAAAACCTATAGTTCTAACACCATAACACAACTGGTAAATTGCATTCTCTATTAAATTTGAGCTTACAAACAATGATGAACATAAAAAAGGAAATCTTGAACTGTATAGTAACTGCTATACATGCAAAACATCCTACATATTACATATGTGTAAAATGCTAAAGTCTTAAAAGTTTATTTGTCAAATGAAGTGCATCAACAAAAAACAAGAAAAATTCAGGTGAAAATAAAATATATAACAGTATCATATTATAAATTAAATAAAGTACCTGATACAAATAAGATTTAATTGTTTGTTGATCCAGAAATTTCCCCTGACCAAGACCTTCAAGATACTTCTTTAAATCCATAGACAAAAACTCAAAAATCAAATATAATCTCGGTTCATCCATAATGACATCTTCCAACCTAAGGGCATCAACATTTTTAACTTGTAAGAGTATTAACAGTTATTTATAGAGAACAAACATTTACATAGTAGTATCAGAAAACTACTTAACATTTTATGCAAAATAATAAATGTAATTTTCCCCATATTTTCCATCTCCATAAATCCAAATAATTTTAATTAAGTCAATATTGTTTAAGTCAGTAACCTTGGAAAATGGCTGGAAAAAGATCAACCTTTGATCAATTTACACAATGTCCATTCTTCACTGACATCCTATAATTGGGCTGTGCTAATTAAATTGTAGGCGAGCCTGAGCTTCAGATATACAGGGTTAGAGAGATCTCATGTCAGTTCCTGGGCTATTTCAGTGGATTCCTGGGCCCAGTAGAAATGGATGGAAACTGAATACATGTGACATCAAGTATGATTACACGATTTAGGTGAAATGACACATGGTCACACAATCATAACTTTGATTTATTTGCCACAAGGGCAGTGAACATGCTCAAGTAAATAGAAGATGCATATTTACAGCATAGTATTACTGTGACACTGTCAAAGGATCCGAGAAAACTTTCCCAAATGACAATATATTCACGGAACAACTAGAATACCAACTGCACAAGTATTCTTTCCCATTTCAACATTCCTTCTGGTTACACTTTACAAACAATACCTTTAAGCCTCAGTCCCACAACCTTGATTTCCTATCCAAAATTCTCAAAACCTTGAACAAGTACACAAAACCAATATACTCCTCCCTTGATGTGGACAACAATCTGGTCTGCATATCTCACAAAATATACTAATAATATGTTCATTTCACAAGTTGTCACCCTGTTCAAGTCAAACCTTCCATCCACATCATCAAATGAGAATTCAAATTTCAACATCTATATTCAGGAAGAATCTTGGATCAGTCGATATCTAGAAAGAGATTGACGATACCCCATATTAAATAAATATCCTGTTCAGGTTGGTAACAGCAACAATCAGTCACAGGCTCAGGGCAGTATGTGTAGACATAGAGTGGTTGGCCCAAGGTCTGGATGAGATGTGTGAGTGAGGGTGTGGCTATATGGGTGGAGATAGATATTTTGGAGGTTTGGAGATTGTCTATTGTTGAGAACTACTTGCTCACCACAGTTTGATTAAATACTGTGCAGCCATGTGTCATGAAGTGTAGCACAATGTCCTGAAGGAGTTTGTAACTGAGAAAAATATGAGGTTTCTTCTTGCCATACTTAAAATTTAAGGTAAACCAATGATTCACTGTCTGTATCTATTACTGGAACTGGTGGAGTTAACCCCCCACGTATACACTCCTAACTCGTAATTGGTGCACAACTAGGTGTCACAATCTGTTCATGTAAATACAACGAAGAGAAAATCCTGATGTATATGTTTGGAGAATCATATTCCCCTTTAGCTATATTACTTTTATAATGTCTCATAATTCTTAGTTAACTATATATATATATATATATATGTGTGTGTGTGCTGTGATATCAAACAGTAAGTTTGCTATGATATTAGAGATTATATAACAACATGAGGATTCTTACTTCACAATGTTTGGATGTATTAATTCTTTCAGTAGTGAAATTTCTCTAATAGTTGTAGAGGGAACACCTTCGTCTTCATTTTCAAGACGAACTTTCTTCATTGCTACTAAATTTCCAGTCACTTTGTTCTGGCCCTTGTATACAACACCATAGGTTCCTATAATGATTTAAAAGTTCAAGATATTAAAAAGTTAATGACCTGCTGAATAAACACAATCTTTACAACAAAATCTGTTTAATATATAAAGTAAAGAAGCAAGAAAGTGCAAATAACATACAACTTGTTTCAGTGAATCCAAACATTATTATTTTCAACAGGCTTTTCAATCCATCAATTAAATATAATTAACAAATGATGTAATTGTGATGATGTACACAATAATATTATCACAAACGTAGAAAATGTATTGCGTATATACTGTCTCAATGTGAACAGAAATGTTAAAATGTAATGTAACGGCATATTCATTTTAAATCGCTCACTTCTTACCTTCACCTATTTTCTCTAATTTTATGAAATTATCCATTCTATATTACGAGTTATTTTAGCTTTCAAATGTTAAAGATATTTATAAAAAGACTTAGTCACTGCTTTAGCATCAAAATATTTTCCGTATTACTGCATTAGTACATTCATATAAGCGCAAAATTCAAACCAAAGATTACACGATTCAAACGGACCAATAGGGACCCGGTTACCCAAGGCTGTGTAAAATATTTGTTACCAACATATTATTAAGAAATAAAAATTAGTTTATCTGGAATTAATTCACTCATTAAATAAATAAACGGACCAACATTACAGAAACAATTTAATATAAATAACACAACGTATCGTTTCTTTTCTTGGAATAATAATTTCTTATTGACAAAGACAAAATTGTCAAGCAAGAGTCAATACAAGATTAGGAAATTATTAACTAGATGACTTACATACATAAATATACATACATATTCAAATCATCACTCTATTGATTTCATGTTTTTAATTGAAAAATCGGATGATCATATAGAAATGTTTTTAATTTTGTTAGCAATATGCTGTTTGGTAATAGATGAAGGTAGGGAATTTTATACTTTAATACTAAGTATCTCTGGTCCTTTGTTGGTTTTAATAGTTCTTAAAGCCTGGAATGGCAGGTGTGTTTTATTTCTAGTGCCATAGCACTGGTGTATTTGTTGTTCACATTATTGTGCCCTTGGTTTCAATAATCCATTCTAAACAAGAGTACAAATGAAGTCCACGCACCGTTAGTATGCGTAGGTTTTGGAAATGTCTGCGTAAAGTGAGAACAGCATAGCTTCCAATAGTTTCCCCACAGTCTCACGACATACAGTATGTGAGCGTGGAAAAGTGCAAAATATGCTGTGCGTAAGTATGTTAGTGGTACCACATTCTTCAACTTTCGCAAGAGGATGTTTATGCATGCCATTTTTTGTGAGAGCACATTAGTGTGGGGCCTCCATGTGAACTTTCAGTCAACCTGTATTCCCAGAAATTTTCTGTTGTGCCTTATTGTAAATTCAAGGGAATTCGTTTAAGTGAGAAAATAATTCTTTGTATTTTCTCAGTGTTAAGTAGTAAGCCATTAGCATGGAACCTCTCCTTTAATGCACTAAGTAACACATTTCCACTTGTTACTCTTGCTAATGGCCTTTTGGTCTTGTAAGTATGGTGGGGTCACCTGCATACTTAAGCACTTGTCTATTATTATCTGAGAGGCATCTCATGCCTGTCAAGTAGATTATAAACAGGAGGGACCCAAGGACTGAGCCTTGTGGTACTCAACTATTGACTGTCAGTAAGCTGGACACAGTACTACCATACTTAACTGCCTGTTGCCTACCAATTAAATAAGTTTCGAAAGTTTTAAGGGCAGAGCCTCGAATCACAAGGTACTGCAGTTTCGTCAGCAGAATAGTATGGGGGACTGTGTCAAATGCATTAATCAAGTCAAGCAGATCAGCCACAATCCGATCCTTCCCTTCTAATACATTCAATATTACTTCGTGAAATATGTTAAGAAGAGCGCTGGTGGATCGCCCAGCTCTGAAACCATGTCGTTCATTGTCTAAAATGTTATTCTGATCCAAGAAACTTGTTACTCGAGTTTTTAGGGCATGTTTAAACATGTTTGACATGGTTTCTACTTGTGCAATGGGTCCGTATGATGATGGATCAGTGACACAGGTGTCACAAGGGAGGTTTCCATTCACGAGGGAAATAACCATTGGTAAAAATTGTGTTAATGGCTATGACAGGATGCTGTGCTACCTCATCACTGTTTCTTTTCAAAACTTTCGTAGACATACCATAGTAATCCATTGCACTTGTCATTTTCATTTCCTTAGTTACAGTTTTAATTTCATGAGGTGTAATGGGGTTTAGAAAAATTAAGCTCTGACGGTTATGTTCGGCTCAAAAGGGCGTGTTTCGTGTATCACCTTTGATCATTTTCCAATCTACTTTAGGGGTTTGTTCTGAATTTTAAAGTCTACTAAGGTTGTAGTTTTCTCATGTCTACACATGTCCTTAGGTTTCCTAAGCCTTTTAACTAGTTTAATTGTGTTCATTCGATTGGTAAATATCTCTTTGACCATTGGCAAATTGGAACGAGAAATAAAATTTCTAAACACCAACGGGTGGTAGCCGAGAATCATCTCAAAAGTGGCGATTTCCGGGTTGCAAAGGACACGTGTACCTAATTTGGTCGAAATTGGACCACTAGTTTAGATTTGTATACGGGACATACATTCACAGAGACAGATAGACACAGACGTACAGGAAATTTTATTATCGAGATAACATCGTCATATAGTCATTTGTGTCACATAAACAATGACGTCAAAATGGTGTTAAGACGTATTTAAAGGTAATCAGTTGTTAACTTAACATAAAAAAGTTGTGATCCAGTTAGATCCTGTGATTTGGATGTATGAAGACATAATAGTTTGGAATATTTTTGAATCATTATCGTCGAGATTGACTGCCTAAACCATTTAAAATATGCATTATTAATACGATAAAGGCTATTGGTTTATTTCAAATTATTGTATTTAAATATTAAATAATGACACAGAATATAGTATTTCATACACAAATAACTTCTTACTTTTATCAAATTCCAATATGTGACCTACAATTTACATTAAAACCTATATTTTCATTATTGATTTGCTTTCTTTCAAGTTTATATCCGCCATTATAAAATTGCCATTTTGCTCAATAAAATAAATATCAAATTTCTAATAACTAGATTCCTTTAAGTAGCACATAATTTTTTTAATTTTAAGCCCGCCATATTATATCCGGCATTTTATTTTTCAAAAATAATATAAAATTTAAAATCAGAAATCTCAAACCGTAAGTCTACTGAATCTGAATACATTTGATTAATTTGCTGACCTTTGTCACTAATTTTTGTAGTTTTGAACCACTATGCGGCTGGGCTTTGAAATTTTCTGCCTTGGTCTGACGCCGTAGCATCGCGTTCAAACCCCAAGCTCGTGCCTACGGGCAAAACTTGAGGATTAAGGCTGGTCAGCCACACGGAGACGATCTGTGTAAATTTACCCAGGGATAACACCCTTCATTCGAAACTCAGGTCCAGAGATCTTAGAAAATTAAATATGATAGGAGAATGAAGTTGTCTAGAGTAGTTTGGCTCAAAACTTAGAAAAAGAAAGAGGTCAAAGAAAGAAGATAGTACAGTTTAATTTATGTTATGGAAGTCAGAGAATATAAGAATACGCTTTCAGTAAATTATCGAAAGCAAAGCCCACCAGAAATTCTACCATTTTAGCCAAAATTCTCGGCTGAGTTAAAAGCATCTTTGTAGAAAAGGAAAACTGGTTTTCCTCGACGCCGCACAGTGCATATCCACTGTCTTCCTCCTAGTGAGATCACACCCACCCGTGAAAGACGAATAAAGTTCCCCGATCCGTACCTGCCGTTTGCTGAGAGAGTCGGACTGACTTCTCAGCCGAGATCAGAACAAAACAGGTTCTTTAATAAACGCGATCTCTGCTGCAGTTTCTTCCCCCACAGATATGGCCCTGATAGTTTGAGTCTCATGTCCGGGCACCTTTGTTTTTTCATGTTTAATAACTGCTATATTATTACTTAAATTGTTATAATAGTGTTAAGCTATGTTTACACGGGCAGTGATGTTCGTCGAAGTTGGGTTGGCTGTGCACTGCCTACCGTTTACATCTTGGGCAGATAAGTGCCCACTTCTTCACTGACAATTCTGTGCAAGTTAGGGATGGGATCGAAATAACGTAACAGTTATAAATAACCGGTTACCAGAATATAACTGTTACCGAAATAACCTGTTACTGAAAATACTGTTATTTTAGTAACACCCAGCTGATACTCATAACGCCGTTGTTTACTTCACTAATGGCAGACATCGAACTTTAGGAGCGCAATGTTGGAAGAGTGAAGCGCTGTGCGCCCATACCGGGCCAGTGTGGAACTAAATATAACAGGTTGAGCGGAACCTGTTAAATTTAACAGGTTACATTTAACAGAACGGTTTAGCGGAACCTATTACTGGGTAACAGGTTACGACGTAACAGCGTTATATTGATGATTTTGTATCAATAATTATTTTTATCGTTGTTAGTTTCCTTTTCCCTCCTTATCGTGAATACATGATATTATATTGTGATGATTTAACAACGTTCAGAGTATATTCCTTATAAAAACAAAGATAATTATCTAGGTACGTGCGGCACACGAGGGCGATTATAATGGGCGCAGTTAATCTATGTTTATTAAAATAACATGTTACTAAAATAAGATGTTAATGGAACCTGTTATTTTATTGTAACTGTTACTCCGTAACATGTTACCGGGAAATAACTATTTAGCGCATCTCTAGTGCAAGTACTGCCCTCACTACAGAACGGGCAGAGAACTCTGATGCTATTTTTTGGCAACTACGACCGTTTGGATTGTTGACATTGCATAGTGTTATGTGTTTTCGCGTACGCATACTGTCCATAAACAGGAACTAATCACTTTGTATTTGTGATAGAATAGACGTAACGAGGAAGCTGGTTTTCAGTGTTTAATTGGCTCGCTTTCTATTACTTGTTTTATTCCCCTTAAATGTGTCAATTACTGAACAAAATGAAATGAATTATTTTTAATTACGTGTGATAGTAATATGTTTATAGCTATACATCATTCTTTTGCGTAATTTTTTTTTCCAGTTAAAGTTTGTGCCGTTGGAGGGTGGACAATAATTATTTTTGGAAAGTTAACCTAAGAATTTATAGGTGATTAGGTGCAACAAACGAACTCTAACCTAGATGCTTTCTGAACCAAAATTCTAGCCGCTGTTCGCAACAAAGATTCACTTACTCCAATCGCACACTATACCAAACTGCACGCGTATTGAAAATGCAAAATACAAACTGTTTAACATCGCGCAATCGATAGTCAACCCTGCCTCACCGTTCACAATCGATAATTGACAACCGTAACTGCCACTAACTGTCCTTCTATGTGGGCAGCGTCTAGGTCGGTGGAGAGGGAACGTCAGTCATGACTGACATACTGTTGACACGCTCCAAGAAAATTGAGGCAGTGCTCTCGTGTCAGCGATGGATTGGCACTTGTCAGTGCAGCACTGACGTATGTTGACACGCCACTGACATCACTGCCCCTCGTTTTCTGGTAGTTATCACAGCACCTTCGGGAAGAGCCCCTCGGGGTTCTGTACACCAATTTATGCGCGTTCGCCCCGTAATGCCAGTTGGCATACACGGGGTCAGGTGCTGGTCCCATCCAGTCTTCCTGTTATCTAACTACCACTTGCCAGAGTAAACCTAGCCTCAGTTGGTAAGACATAGTTGTATTAAGAGAAGTGGGCCTACAATGAGACGTTTGTGTGAATTGTAATGCCGCGGTCTAAATTTCCAGAGTACATTATTACGTCGTTGGGTGACGCAAGAGATAGATTTTAACACGTGAATGTGCTACCGTGCTTAGCCGTTATTGGTCGAGCAGGTCACCTGACCCAGTTTTTGCATGATGGTCGAAACGAGGTTTTGAGGTGAAAGTGGACAGAGCGGTGGAGGAGGTCGTCGATACAAGACGTACTTTTTGGAGACGTTGGCTATAAGCGGAAGGGAGCAGATGTGCTACTCCGTGTTATAAAAAAATCGGCAAGGTGACGCCGAGTGGAAAGTGTGTTTGGGGATCAGAGAGAACTGATGTGTTCGAGAGTGCAGGCTTGATACCAGAAGAAACCAGCAAATTCAGTTGTATAGTGGAGAGTGTCCGAACATTTATTTCTGAAGAGTGCCGGAAAGACGTAATAATTTGCCGGACGTGAGAGGACGGCAAGCAGGTCAGTTATTTTACAGGAATGGTAATCGAGGAGAGTGCAGCATCGCACTTTGCGGCAGTGGAAGACTGAGACTGAACTAAACTTCGTGTCCAGTCACTTTGAAGGAACAGCGGGGAAGCGAGCGAGCAGAAAACATGACGTTTCCAAATGACGCAGATGAGATTGTAGGGTGGAGCCTGGAGTACTATATCAGCAGCCATATAACCATTACAAATTAATTTGCAATTCCTGTTCTAATAACATCTTTGTGACGTCATGATACATGTATTTGGAGTTATTAAATTTTATTCTTTTTATATTTGGCATAACCAATCAAAAATCATTATTGTTTAATTCATATTCAACGACGAGCAATATTTCCGAGGCATTACTCAAAGTCTTTCTATGTCGATAATTGGTTATGATTAGCAAGAAAAATATAATAAAAACGGATAGAGCATCGTTGGCAGAGAGGGAGCGCGGAGCTGGGCGGACGAACGAAAACTTCGTTTCGACCATCATGCAAAAACTGGGTCAGGTGACCTGCTCGACCAATAACGGCTAAGCACGGTAGCACATTCACGTGTTAAAATCTATCTCTTGCGTCACCCAACGACGTAATAATGTACTCTGGAAATTTAGACCGCGGCATTACAATTCACACAAACGTCTCATTGTAGGCCCACTTCTCTTAATACAACTATGTCTTACCAACTGAGGCTAGGTTTACTCTGGCAAGTGGTAGTTAGATAACAGGAAGACTGGATGGGACCAGCACCTGACCCCGTGTATGTTCGTTTAGAGGTGTCCACTGATCTTAAGTATTTCGGAATTGGTTTTATGGTGGATAACTATTGAAGAGCGTTCTCCAGGTTTTTTTTACTGATCCGCCTTTTGCGGCCGCTGCTGTCCGTGGAAATCGAACCAAAGGAACGCTCGTTTCATCTTAGTGCGCGCCATCCCGCTGGTAATCAGAAGAGATAACAAACCAAATGTAAGGTGTCTTAATTGCTTCTTTATTACGAATTACAAAACAGTAAGAACATTAATTCATTTCTGTAAATACTTGGTCAATCACAAAACATTAAGATCTATACCGACAGTTAATTCATTTATATAAATACTAGTCATATATCGTGATTGAAAACTAATATTCAATTTCAATTCACTATTAAACAAACCAATAGTGAATAGAATTTAATTTCTTCTTCATATTTTCTTTCATGAATTGTAAATATTTTGTAAAAAGGAATGTATGTTTGATATTTGTATTCAATATTTCCTGATTG
Organism: Eucriotettix oculatus; assembly: GCA_034510155.1. Lineage (NCBI taxonomy): Eukaryota > Metazoa > Arthropoda > Insecta > Orthoptera > Tetrigidae > Eucriotettix > Eucriotettix oculatus. The sequence goes on from CM067378.1 coordinate 9,337,442, forward strand.
CACTCCTATTGTATTTCCTATCGGGACATCCCAATACTTAAAGCTAGCCTGGGTAAGGTAGAGTAGGTGAAGACGTTTATATAATAAATATATATATTGTAATGAAGTGCACGTGTTATTGAGTGTTCTGGACTTGAGCAACAGCATCTTAAAACTGTCAGGCCCTGAATGATGCGAGGGTCTGTTGTTGTAGGATCCGCTGTCAGGGGTGAGCTCAGTAGCGAACCCATAATTTACGACGGTCATTGTCGCGGATGAAACAAAAGCGCGTCAGTGATTGGTTGGAATTCTGCTGAGCAGTTTTATTTTAAGAAATCCGATTGGTTTAAGAGAGTACTTGCGGGGTAGGAATATCTAAAAAGCCAAGAAGAACGGACACTAAGAACGATACAACAAAAGGGATAAGACGTGCCAGCGGTTTTGCTGCTCAACCAACTGGAGCTGCGACGACGCCACGGCTGCGACCATCACCATCGCCATCACACATCGCCACGGCCGTGCATCAACCAGCGAAACGTCCACAGTAAGACACGACATGCATGTAAAGTGATTCCAACACCCTTTTAAATATTACAATTGATCAAATTTTTACTGTAAATAAATTCTCCCCATCTTAACTCCCTGATGAGAAGGACCCTCATGAAAGCCGTGGAAATGAGCTGTAAATAAACTTACTTTAATTTGTTTTATAATAGTTCCTTTTATTTCAAAAGTCCCCGTCTATCAATTTATTTTATTAAGAATAGAGTATTACAATATATATATATATATGATAATGTAAAAACGCAGGTGCCTGATGATTTTGGTTGTATAGTGTCATTTTGAAGTGCAGTTGGACCTACAATGGAGGAAGTTTTTTGCTCGACAATAGAGGCCAACAACAATATAGAATTGGCTTAAAGTGGGTAAAATCCCGAGGGGAACCCCCGCGGGGCTTGTGTAAAAAGGGGGCGGGAAAGTCCCGTGAGCGTGTGTGAAAATCCTGAGGGGAACCCCGGGATTTTGTGGTGAAATCCGGCGACGGGGAACTCCCGGGGCGAGAAGTTAATAAGGATACGTTGGGAGGCTGAGGTATTCAGTTGGGGAGAGAGAGAAGACGAGTTCAGTCGGGGAGAAGGGACGACGAACTCAGTCGGGGAGAGAGAGGAGACGAGAGCAGTCCGGGAGACAGAGGAGAAGAGGGCAGTCGGAGAAAGATCAGAGACCCAAAATCCCCTGAGATATTGTTTTATGTAAGCAATGTAAAGTTTGTCAATATAAAAATTTCAAACCGTTTAAAATTTGTTAATTAAATAATTTTTTATCCTATCCCATGAAGAGGATATTAATATATATATATATATATTAGTACAGGAACTAGTGTTCAGTAATCAGATTATAACAAACAAGCATTAATTTATTTATTAAAGTTTTGCTCTTTAAATTGCTCCGTCCCCATATTCTTCCGAAGGACAAGGCGAAGAAAATGAAGGGGGTATACCCAAGAGATTAGTTCAGCAACATTATTTGATGTACCATATGTGTAAATATATCGGAAATTTTTGCATGCATAATACACATTTATCGGAGAATATGATAAAACATATTTTATTCGAAATAATGCCCATCGTTAACTCTACATTTTTCCCATTTCTCTGTAAATTTATGAATGCTACTCAAAAATTACTGAACAGTACTGAGAAACCGCTGAACCCATTGGATCAGTCGGCCAACTGCCTCCTAAAGCAGGTGGAGACACGGAGAGGGGAATGCTGCGACCCCACAGCAATTCATCTCCTGTCATTAGAAAGGTCGTGAGAGTAGTACCCAATACCAGACCTACCTGATGCAGGTTTTCTAGGGTTTTCATTGTATCTCGTTAGGTGAAACACCGGGTAGGATCCTTAAACTTTAGCCGAGGCACAAGTCAACCATTGGCGGGTCAAGGACGATTCGGCGCGAAGATAAACGACAATATCGTGGACATTTGTTTCAAACAAGTTATTTTATACAAATACACATCTGATATTAATATTAATATTTATAACAAGTAACTTCCTTTTTTGGAGCAAAACAATTACGTGCATTATGATCTTTTGAACCACAGTTATAACATTTGCGTTCGAATACCACCGTCAGACTTACTCTCGATCATGTTGCTCATTCCTCAGGTTCCCTTCGTTGAGTGGTGTTGACTCGGTCAGGCTGCGATGACGTAGATTTCTTGTTGATGCGCTCTCTGCGTTGTCTGTCTAACTGCTCGACTGACGATATCCTGTAGTATGTAGTCAATATCAGCATGATCCTTTCGCCAACCAAAATGACCGAGTTCTCTAGACCATAATCCAGAGACAACTTCTGTTTTGATATCTTCGGTTTGCAGATTGAGACCTTGACATAACCATACTTTTTCGTGGAAATATTCACTCGTACTTTCCCTTTGACCTTGTACTCTTCTAACCATTGTTTGCATCTTTTCTATTGTGTTTTGTCTGAAAAGTAAATGTTTTGGTGAACGCTCGAATGAAAGTATCATAGTCCTCTAATTCTGAACTTCGAAGTTAGTAACCACTTATACGCTGCACCTTTGAAATGCGATTTTGCCCACTCATTAATGCCATGGCGTCTGGCCACGAATGCAACCGACTTCGCATTCTTCAATTCTGCCAACCAAGCTGTAGCCTGTTCCGTACTTTCTGTTCCTACAAATCACCGAAAGCACTCTGTGCGTCCGGCACAAACACTGTAATTCACAGCCGCCAGATTGAATATGCTGCAATAACTGCGTCATATTTGCTATTAGGTCAACTATTTGATTGTTTGTTACTCCTGCAGCCTCTCCCGTGTTTTGCGCCTCGATTTCGTGCTTGTTGTCTGGAACTTTTTCCTCACAAACACCTTAGAACTGCACGCTGCGATTCGATTTCTGCCTGCGCCACTGCCATATCGTGTGTTCATATTTTTCCAGCAACTCAGAATACAATTCTTCCATTATCCTATATTTGCTGAACAATCACGTCACTTGACACAAATCTGATTTGTCTCTCAGCCAATCAAGTAACTCTACACAAATGTTCTTTACCCACTAATTGGTCACGAAGATGGCTACCGTCTAGAAGCTGGTAATCCAAACCCACACGAACCAAAGCATAACTTTCAGTCGGCCGTTCACTAATGAATGAATCACTGCATTGTCTAGTGCGAAAAGCACACCGAATTTCTATGCATTGAGCACTCCAAGTCCAACTGCGTATTTGCATACACACTGCAGTTCTCTGCGACACAGCACACTGTCTTCTTCTTCTGTGCGTAAAAGCACACCGGATCCCACTTCTGATTTGTGAGGGCCAAATACAAATTAAAAACTGTGTTGAAACATAACGATTTTATTTGATACAGCACAACATTCAGATCCAACAATTCCTGCGACCCGCTCGCTCTCTCATTCTTATCTCTACTGCTCCTACAATCACATTTCTCCCAACCTAACATTTTACAAAAGTGCTACCAACTTCAAATTACAAAAGTATTTATGTTTTCACAATCGGTCATCCTGACCTTAGTTTGTCCTCAAACTAACTTAATGTTAACAATGGAAAACAATTTTTTTTATTCAAATTACAATGTTTATAACTCAAATTATCTAGTAGTTACAATGAAAAACAATTTTACAAATATTAGTTACAATGTTTATATCTAAAAAAATACACATTTCTTAACTCAATACAATTTAATAATTATAATCTTTCAAATATTTTGGTTTCTTGCGTATTCTTTTAGATAGAATTACATCAGATTTTTCCGTTATATGATTTTCTTTCTTTCCTCCAACCTCAGTATTACAAACAATATGCTCTCTTTCGTTTACTTTACGATCTGATACAAAAGTGTCATTTTCATCCGAATCATCCTCACTACGATCATCCAAGTCACTTTCACTATTTCGCCATAACTTTAATTGGCTTACATGTGCAGTTGATACCAAACTTTGCTTCCTGTTATCTCGAAGCCATTTGATTTGATATGTATCGCTAGGTAAAATACCAACTATTACCATAGGTCCACTGTATTTATACTGTAACTTGGTCGATTGCCCGGTAGAGACTGGATTACTTATTTTGAATACAATATCACCAACGTTAAAACTAATACCTTTCAGTCTTTTCTTATCGTAGCTCTTTTTATAATTTTGTTGCGCTTTACAAATGTTATCCCTAATTTCCTCATGAGAATTGACAGGATTCTGATAGATTTCGCAGTTTTCAGTAAGAACTCGCATCTCGCCTTCTTCGAATCGTGGTACATATCCATATAACGCCTCAAATGGACTCCTACCAATCGCTTTTTGAATTGATACATTAATATCACGTTCTAATTGTTTCAAGCTCGTATCCCAATTTTCTTCACTATTCAAAGCTAAATTACATCGCATTCCCGGTAACAGGGTCTCATTAAGTCTTTCGACTAAGCCATTGGCCTGTGGATGGCGACTAGAAATTTTCGTGTGTTTAATCCCATACCTTTTGCAAAACTTATCAAATACCTCTGACGTAAAACATGTGCCTTGATCGGATATAATCCGATTAGGTGCTCCAAATTTATTAACAAAATTTTCAAGTCTTTTAACCGTCACAGTTGCCTTGACATTAGGAACTGCTTCTAATTGCACATATTTAGTGAAATTGTCAATAATTGCAAATACATACTTATTCTTTTTGGGTGTCGTCAAAAAGGGACCTAAGTGGTCGATATTAACAGTGTGAAACGGTCGGTTTCCAGCAGGAATCGGATGTAATTCACCCGCTAGTTTGCCTGTCTTTCGTTTCGATAAAATACATTCCAAGCAATTTGAGACATGACGTTTAATGTAGGAACGCATCTTTGGAAAGTAATAAAATTCACGCATTCTTGACAATGTTTTTTCAACACCAAAATGACTCGACAAGTCATGAAATCGGATAGCAAGTGATTTTCTCATAGATTTAGGCGCAACCAAAACTTCGCGTTCTTTTCCCTTTTCTTCAACTTGTTTGTATAACAAACCATCACGTAATACAAAATTTTCGATCTCCGATTTTTCAGAATTTAACAGTTCCTTCGCACTCCTTTGCAGTAAAGTCACCTTTCGATTAATTACATCATCTGATCTCTGAAACAACAATACCTCATCTTCACGTGTTACAATTTTCAAAATTTCGCCAATTTCATTCAAGTTATCCGCACTATCAACAGGCGCGCGCGATAAAGCGTCAATATGCTTCATCTTCTCTCCCGAATTATGATAGATTTCAAAATCAAATTCAGCCAAATGACTAATCCATCTCGCTATTTGTGGTTGATTAGTCTTCCACGCATTAATATTAATTAAGCATTGACAATCAGTTCTAATCACGAACGGAATGTTTATCAAAAATTGTCGTAAACGGCAAAGTGTCCAAACAATTGCAAGTAACTCTAGTTTGCTCGAATGATAATTGGATTCTACGTCCGATGTTCGTCGACTTACAGCATAAACCAGGTGTAACTTTCCGTCATCATCCGACTGCAGTAGCATTCCTGCGATACCTTTCGATGACGCATCAGTATGGATCTCTGTACGTTCAGCTCTTGGATTGAAAATCCGTAGAATCGGTTTATTAACTAATTTCTCTTTAATAGTTTCAAATGCACTTTTTTCTTTTTCAGTCCATTGAAATTCACAATTATTCTTTGTCAAAGCGTTTAAGGGTGCAGCTAATTTTGCGAATTCAGGAATAAAACGTCTAAAAAAACTACATAGACCGATAAATCGTTTGATCCCGTGAGCATCTTTAGGTGCTTCAAATTTCGCAATTGCGTCAATTTTCGCTGATCCGGGTTCAATCACACCTTCTGTGATTTTAAATCCCAAAAACTCTATCGTTTTTATACCGAACGAACACTTTTTTAAACTTAAAGTTAGTCGCGCTCTTCTCAATAACTGAAGAACGTTTTCCAAATTCCCAAGTAGTTCATTCCATGTTTTCGCTATAACACAAGAATCATCAAAATACGTCACTGCTATTTTCTTTTGATGAGCTGGTTTCAACGCCATCTGCATTGCTTTAGCAAAATATTTCGGAGCTCCAACCAAGCCGAACATCGCTCGTGTAAATTCACCTGTTTGATCCTGTGTAATGAATGCCGTTTTCGATTTGGCTTCTTCGACTAGTGGCATCTGTAAGTACCCTTGCGCCAAATCGAGTGTCGCGAAAATTTTACCTTCGCCAATTCTTTCAAAGATCTCGTCAATATTCGGAATCGGAAAGTTAAAGTTCTTAGTGTCTTTGTTTAACCGCCTAAAGTCTACAACCATTCTTGCAGTGCCGTCTTTTTTTCTCACTACGAATGCAGGACTGGCGTATTCTGATTTTGTTTCTCGAATTATTCCCGTCCTTTTCCCCTCATTAATAATTTCATTTAAATCAGCCCGATCTCTAGAATTTAAGTGATAAGGTTTTCCTGCAAACGGCTTACTTCCTTCTTTCAACTCGATATCCATTGTTACCAAATCAGTGCAGCCCAATTCCCAAGAAGTTTTAGCAACACAGTCTCGATACTCATTTAGTAATGCGACTAATTCATTCTTTTGTTGTGAATTTACTGATTCACCAACATTAACCTCATCTAATGTGATTTCTTCTCGCCGTGTCTTCATGGGTTTGAGTTTTTCAATTGAAAAAATGTTCTCACCCAATTTTTCGTCTTCATGTACAACTAAATTTCGTTTGTCTAAGTTCAAAAGTGGCAGCTCAAATTCATGATTGTGTACTCTAACTGATATCAAATTTATCTTACCTACAGCTACTTTCCCTCTCTTGCTAACCCGAATTGGTTCACTCGCCAACTGAAATAAAGTTGGATCAACTTCTTTAAAATTCAGTTCATTTCCTATACGTGTATACGATAAATCTAAAGATTCGGAAAATGGCCTACCCAAAATAACATCAACATTTTGAGCATCATCAGGTACCAGAACAAGATCAATTTTGCGGGGAGTTAAATTTTCAAAACTAAGTTCTTCCGTTATTTTACCAAATGATTCAATCGAACTTTTTCCAAAACCTTCCAGCATCATTGTATCGTACAAAATATTAAACTTATTTCTCAATGCAAATCTAATTTTGACAGTATTCACGGATGCTCCCATATCTACTTGAGCAGTCACATCGACTCCATTTAATTTTACTGTCTTCAAGAATTTTAATAATGAACTTTCGTTTGTTCTTTCGTCAATTACACTAATATTTAATTTTTCTACACTATCAGGTAAACCGTTTTTAACTTTTACCAAACCGCGATTACATCGCTTCGAAATATGTCCTTTCACTCCGCATTTATAACAAGTAACTTCCTTTTTTGGAGCCAAACAATTACGTGCAATATGATCTTTTGAACCACAGTTATAACATTTGCGTTCGAATACACCGTCAGACTTACTCTCGACATGTTGCTCATTCCTCAGGCTCCCCTTCGTTGAGTGGTGTTGACTCGGTCCAGGCTGCGATGACGTAGATTTCTTGTTGATGCGCTCTCTGCGTTGTCTGTCTAACTGCTCGAACCTGACGATATCCTGTAGTATGTAGTCAAGATCAGCATGATCTTTCGCCAACAAAAACTGACCGAGTTCTCTAGACCATAATCCAGAGACAACTTCTGTTTTGATATCTTCGGTTTGCAGATTGAGACCTTGACATAACCATACTTTTTCGTGGAAATATTCACTCGTACTTTCCCTTTGACCTTGTACTCTTCTAACCATTGTTTGCATCTTTTCTATTGTGTTTTGTCTGAAAGTAAATGTTTTGGTGAACGCTCGAATGAAAGTATCATAGTCCTCTAATTCTGAACTTCGAGTTAGTAACCACTTATACGCTGCACCTTTCAAATGCGATTTTGCCACACTATATGCCATGGCGTCTGGCCACGAATGCACCGACTTCGCATTTTTCAATTCTGCCAACCAAGCTGTAGCCTGTTCCGTACTTTCTGTTCCTACAAAATCACGAATAGCACTCTGTGCGTCCGGCACAACACTGTAATTCACAGCCGCAGATTGAGTATGCTGCAATAACTGCGTCATATTTGCTATTAGGTCAACTATTTGATTGTTTGTTACTCCTGCAGCCTCTCCCGTGTTTTGTGCCTCGATTCTCCTTGTCTGGACCTTTTCCTCCAAAACCCTTAGAACTGCACGCTGCGATTCGATTTCTGCCTGCGCCACTGCCATATCGTGTTCATATTTTTCCAGCAACTCAGAATACAATTCTTCCATTATCCTATATTTGCTGAACCAATCACGTCACTTGACACAAATCTGATTTGTCTCTCAGCCAATCAAGTAACTCTACACAAATGTTCTTTACCACTAATTGGTCACGAAGATGGCTACCGTCTAGAAGCTGGTAATCCAAACCCACACGAACAAAGCATAACTTTCAGTCGGCCGTTCACTAATGAATGAATCACTGCATTGTCTAGTGCGAAAAGCACACCGAATTTCTATGCATTGAGCACTCCAAGTCCAACTGCGTATTTGCACACATCAGTTCTCTGCGACACAGCACACTGTCTTCTTCTTCTTCTGTGCGTAAAAGCACACCGGATCCCACTTCTGATTTGTGAGGGCCAAATACAAATTAAAAACTGTGTTGAAACATAACGATTTTATTTGATACAGCACAACATTCAGATCCAACAATTCCTGCGACCCGCAAATACCTCTGACGTAAAACATGTGCCTTGATCGGATATAATCCGATTAGGTGCTCCAAATTTATTAACAAAATTTTCAAGTCTTTTAACCGTCACAGTTGCCTTGACATTAGGAACTGCTTCTAATTGCACATATTTAGTGAAATTGTCAATAATTGCAAATACATACTTATTCTTTTTGGGTGTCGTCAAAAAGGGACCTAAGTGGTCGATATTAACAGTGTGAAACGGTCGGTTTCCAGCAGGAATCGGATGTAATTCACCCGCTAGTTTGCCTGTCTTTCGTTTCGATAAAATACATTCCAAACAATTTGAGACATGGCGTTTAATGTAGGAACGCATCTTTGGAAAGTAATAAAATTCACGCATTCTTGACAATGTTTTTTTCAACACCAAAATGACTCGACAAGTCATGAAATCGGATAGCAAGTGATTTTCTCATAGATTTAGGCGCAACCAAAACTTCGCGTTCTTTTCCCTTTTCTTCAACTTGTTTGTATAACAAACCATCACGTAATACAAAATTTTCGATCTCCGATTTTTCAGAATTTAACAGTTCCTTCGCACTCCTTTGCAGTAAAGTCACCTTTCGATTAATTACATCATCTGATCTCTGAAACAACAATACCTCATCTTC